>CM034150.1:102789796-103389796 GCA_019776745.2 Taxus chinensis
TGTGTTGTGCTTGGTCAATCTTTGTTGCCATTTTTAGTCAGCTCCTGGGTCGAAGATCTTGTATGGGTCCATGTTTGTCTCCTCGTTTCTATTGTTTCTGAGGAATGGTCTGTATTTTGAATCTCCCGTGCTCTGTTCCTTTAAAATTCACGTTTTCCCATTCTCTCTATTTCCCACAGTCAGGATTTGTTTTCCTTGACGTTTCTATCCTAGATACTTGAAGAAGAATTAATTGATGTGTCCCTGAAGAACGTATTTGAGCCTTGTAACATTTCTAAACTTTATGTCCTTGAAGAAAATATCATTTCTAGGCTCAAAAGGTCGTTTTTTTTGTATTTTACGGTTTGACGGGTGTTTCTCCCTGTCAAATTTACATCCTTGTATCTATAGGGGACGTGGCACTTTTTGGTTGGACGTGGCTCGGCTAAATACTTCAAAAATTCTATAAAAAGCCTCAACTCAAAAATGTGTCCACGTGGAAGAACGACGCTCGTTTGAGGATCTATTTTTATGGTTTGGCCTTGGACTAGCGCCGAGAGGACATGTGGAGGTTTCTGTTGGGTCTTCCCATGCTTAGTCTTTTTCAAAGAGTTTTGGGAGGTCTTGGACACATGGATGAACCGCGCATGTTCGGGAACCGGCCCTTGAGTTTCATTTTAAAGAAGTGCTGGGAGGACACGTGGAGGCCTCGCGCTCACTTTGCATTTATGCTTAGACTTTTCAATGACCAAAGGAGATTGCCTCGGAGCATGACAACATGGTGCCTTCCGCTGAGCTTCAAACATTCAGACAGACTTTGCCGGGGTCAGGACACGTGGTAAGCCTGCGCTCATTCAAGGTATCAAATTTATATGGGACCATCTCAAGGTGCGCCATGGTGACACATGGTGGTTTGAAAATTCAAAGGGGCTGGGGGACGTGGACCATCGGGGGGCAATTTTGATTTTTTGCCCCTTGACATGCAAATGACCAAAAAACATTAAAATGGCTCGTAGGCCCGATAGAGGAAAGGTCAAAGCTTGCTCTGGTCAATGGCGGAGGTGCGGACTCTCGGGGGAAATTGGACAAAATTTCTTTTTGGGAGAAAAGAGTTAAAAGTAAAAGGGGAAGCGCGGTTCTGCTGGAACACATTGGGACACGTGTCGGGCCTGTTTTTCAAAGGGCGGTAGTCTGCGGGCAAAACTTGGAAAATTTTCATTTTTCCACAAAGAGGGTCAAATAGCAGAATTTTATCTGCGGTTCTTTTGGGACCCACCTCAGGACACATGTCAGACTCATTTCCCAAAGGTGCGATGGTGTGGAGCAAAATGGAATTTTTTTCCATTTTTTCAAAGTTGTAAAAAGTCAGAGGAAGCTCCCGGGTTTGTTCTTAAGTGTGAATATTCCACATGGACGACCCAAATTAAAAGTAAAGATGAACGACAGCTGAGAGTCTGAATCCGATTTTTCCCTCCATTTTTCTGAAACACGTTTGGAAGTGTGAGTCTGCATAATTTCTTGGGATTTCCTACACGCCAAGCAGAGAAGGGAGTTAATGTTGATATCAGAGTTTGGTGGGGAGATTTGGAAGGTGTCGTTCGCCATTGAGAGGGTCTGACTATCGGGGCCGCATTTGGTTTTACATTTTCCTTCTCCTGAGCATGCAAGCAGCAAGATTTGACAGATTAGGGGCGGAAGTGGTTGGCGAATGGAATAAAGCGTGATTTACCAGAGGAAGGAGTTGAAAGCGGGAGATATTCGAAGAGATATGCCCTCGAGCACCTGGTGACTTTTTGTAGATCGGATCCCGGAAATCACGAGTGTGATCATGGCAAGCATTGGTACACTCAATGTCTAGATTTTTGGGGGAAAACTCTGTTGTAAATGTTATAAATGGCACGAAATTTTCATGCAAAGGGGTTGGAAGTTGGAAGTCAAAGTGTTAAAGGTCGAAGAAAATTCCCAAGAGGAAAATTTGACTAAGCCTCTCTTTTGAGAATCCATCTGAGAAACTAGGTTCTCTTTTTGTATTAAGTTTTATTGTGTCAAGGTGGTTGCAAGTATACAACCATTGACAAGCTCTGATATTGTTCTATGAAACTTTCCCTTACTAACAGGTTTGATCAAATTCGAGTTTTTCTAGTATTGAGCAAAATGTGTTGGTTTTATTTTTGAATGTATGCAAGTAGTTTCTCTTGTTTCTGTTGCAATCTTGTATTAAAGTCTGACCCAATCACATAGGCCTCAATCCTTGTGACAATTTAGTGGCATCTGTAATTCCATTTCTCAGAAGAGCTTTCATTTGGGATTGGAATAAACAATTTAAAATCACTTTTTTTTCATCTGTTGACAGAGATTGTTTGTAAGCCTCTGGGTGTACCTTAGATGTGATTTGGGTTAGATCTTGATGCTTTGTTGGATTTTCTAACTCAAGCCTTCGTGATAGAATCTCAAGATTGTGTGAAAGAGTGTTGATCTGGGCCTCCATTGAAGCTCATATTCTAGTTAAAGAAACATTCTATCTATTCTATGGCATTTTGTTGGTTTAGCCACCCATTGTGTAATATTCCTCAAGGATTTGGTTAATCAAGTTCACCCTGCCCCACCTCCCACCAAAAATTCATTCGAAAACAACTAATCCTACCTGTACCACCCCTGTTTGTCCTGTGTGCGCACAAATGCATAATCTCTGTTACCCAAACATGTAAAAGCAATCAGGTCTCAAATGATCTTCAGTAACCTTTGCCTTGTTGTGAAAAATATCTCCTTGATCTGGAGAGTGACAACTCGTGAGAGTTAGATCTGGTGTGTTGATCATATTTTCCCAAGGTATTCTCTATAAAATCCATGCAAAAGAAGGATTTTATCATTGTTCTTCAATAAAGAGAGGTTACAAAATAGGTTCTCTTACCTTGGTTGAAAGGCACAACCTAAAATAGTTAGGATCAGATCACATCCTTTTAAGGTGCCATCCATCTCTCCACAAATCCAAGTTACAAAGGGACAGTTAAATTCCTCCCCGGCTACAAAGCTGGCATATATGTTATGATTTAACTGCCTCTAAGCTCCTTGTTGAATCTAGTGTTGCTGTTTGGCTGAAAAGGAGAACAAATTATGGATACCAACAGGGGTGTTCACAACCATGGCTGCCTCACAAAATTGGTTTCAACAACACATACACACAAAATAAATTTGTAACACAACCAACCAACAAAACAATAGAAAATACCGCAACATACACAAACACATAGGTTCAAAATGTTGAATCAAAAAAGAAGGGAAAACATGGTTGGCTATCTCCTTATACCTCACAAGTGGGATAGGGATTCACTCAAAACCTCCAAGTGCACTATACACACACACAAACTCCTATCTCTCAATTTTGAAGAATACACAGTAATATAGATTTCCTTATATCTCCACATAGGTGGATTACCCTTCCCACACTCCTCCACAAGCCCTCACACACTCCCATTTACTTCCACAATGGCCCCATTTTCCTCTCACCATACCTTAACTATTCTTGATTCTACTCAATCTTTACAAAACACATGCATTCATACAATTCAATTCACAATTCACTACACAAACAAGAAAGCAAACTACCAAGTATAGATCCTACCTTGCCATAGAGCTCCGTCAACCTTCAAACACCCAAGCTCCAACTTCTTTCCACAATCCAAGCAACTCCCATGCAAGCTCCTAAAATCCCCAAGCAAGTAACCCTAAAACCACTAAAAGACTCCGATAAAGAGAACATGGTGGAGAGGATGGTGATGTGGCTCTATGTAGGATGCCACCTCATTTCCCCTCAATCCACCTGACAACCCAACACACAAACCAAGTTTCCATAAATGAAGAAGGTGAGATAAGATACAATCCTTTCCTTGCAAAATCCTCATTCCACATTTCAAGATTTTAAATTTAGGGAATTAAGAAAGAGGTGGCATTAATTGCCTATTTTCCCTCAAAAGTACATGATTAGGGCTAAATTTGACCCCTCATACCATATGTTAGGTTGGCGGGAGAGTTTAAGGATTGTGGGATGAGTAAAAACTTGTCTTACAAGTCTACAAAAATGGGCTCAAAGCTCAAATCCGAGCTTTGGAGGTGGGAATGGGCACATAAACCAAGGCAAAAATAAAATACAACAACAGTATAAAGAAAATAAGGTATATCCCACACAATCATTGCCCCCCACAAGCCAGATCATCCAATTGACATAAACCACAAAATTACTTACTTAATCAAGGGCACATTAATAAACACAAGAACATGAGAGAACATTAAAACTTAAAAAAATCCCAACATAGCCTAAGGCAAATAAATAGAAAGAAAAAACAACATTTACACCCATGGTCACTAATGAGGTTGCTTCCCCTTTGGAGACCTCTTAACAAACGAAAAGTAACATGACGACACACGCACACACAACAGTTGCAAATGTGACCATGTTATAAACAAACGACATTCCTTTAAGGTTGGTCTTCATAATCCCTCCTTTGTTTATTGTGATTTCATTCCCTGAAAAATAACCAAGACAATACCACCGTCGTCCTCAAGGCCATATCAATACGTCAATAAATCAAACAGACATATATCATTTATCATATAACATCATAATACGACACAGTTGCATCATTATCATGGTTAAGCAACTCTATTGTAAATCAATTATTCAAAATTACTAATTATCGCAATTTCACCATATCCATTAACATTTACTATCAACCTACACCTACACTCTATCATAATTCATATTTTACAATAACCATGTAATTCACATACTTAAATTTAAACCTACTTAGATGCATTCGACAACCTACTACTGATCACCTATTATCATCACATTATTAATAAAACATAACATCAATGTGCACACATGGTTAGTCCAATCGTCTAAACATAATCGCCACTGTCAAGGAGTCCAAGATGTCAGCATATAACAAAATAACACTAAATCATCATCATGTACTGCAATATCCATCAATGTCCTCTATGTACCCATGTAGTCCATAGTAAGAGCCAATACAATAATAATCATAATGTCCATAATATCTAACAATAGGCTATCCAAAATATCATAATAATGTCCATGTCACTAAGCAGCTAATAATCATGATCATAACAAAAATAGGTGTTGAAGAGGAGTGGGCACTACACTTTTTCCTCTGAGGGTGAATAAAACGATGGCTTAGTCAACGACCACCAGTCCGGATCTATTGGTTCACTGTTACATAACAAAAAATTGTAAAACTCCTCCATTCACATCGTGGACATCTTCATAAGACACTCTAAAAAGGAAAAAAACAAGGGGATAAATGTTTAGAAAATTATGTTATATAAGGCTATACGTATGAGCTTGGAGTTGGGCGTACCTTATCAGATAATTACCCTTCCCACAATCCTCCCTTTAAGAATAGAAACTACAAGAAAAAATATAAACTAGTATTGAAATATTTTGGTGCAATGCATGTTGAATTTGATAATGTTGTCTAAGAGAAAGGTTGGTTATCGATTGAGAAATGCTACATAGCCCTTATTTGCATTCTTAAAATCTAAAGAGAAACCATAATCATATATGATCTTGAGATCGACAACATAATGAACCCTCAATGCAAAGAAATGTAATTTTTAACATCTATCGACTTCAACATTGAACCAAAAATTTAAGTTTTACTTTCAAGTATTCATTGACAATACCTTGTTTTCCAAGATATCTCCAGACTATATCGCCACAATGCTCTGCACATTGTATTCCCTTTCTTCATCTAACATCTGACAAAATATGCACATGTTACATTTTCTCCTCCTCGTAAGAAAGTTTGCTTCCTCAAAATGGTCCACCAAATATAATCCTCTCCCAATTGCTTCTCCTCCCTCTAACCCCCTCTTCTGCACCCCTCTTCCTCCTTTTATCTTTTTGTCCCTCAAAATCAACCTCGTCTTACACTACCCCTTTGGCGTTCACATCACAAATTTCACGTGCGATTGCTAGTTTACACTAAAAATTATGAGACTTGGTTCGAACCCCACACTAAATTGGTAGACCTTGACACTAACATGAAGAAGCTTAATTATTCGTGCACTTAATGCTAAATAAAGATTGGGATATTTATCCCTCATTAAAAAAAATAGGTCAAATTTTCATTTCTTCTTCATCTTTACATTATATGTAATCGATACACTTCCTCGTGCCTTTAAAAGATTTAGAATAGTAGTATACATTAAAAGAATACTCATTTATCAAGACAAGTTCACTTCATTGTCATGAGCATTTACTTTATTTATAATTCTAAATAGTTAATTTATTAAACTATCAATAGGAATGAAATTTTGAGATATTTTAAAATGTAGATAGGAATTAAATTTCAAGATATTAGGTCAACAATCTCAAGGTAGGAGGGGAAGTGATGTGCTGAAATGTTAAAGAAAAGGAAAGAAATGTTTTTTTTAAGGTCTCGGGGCATATTCTTCAAAGCTATAATGGAATCTTTAAGTGATGAGCTAATGAGTGTTTCTTTCATGATCTTATCTTGATGGAATTTTATGTTTTCTCTTGTTGTAAATTTTGTGCTCTCTAATCCTAACACACGCTATGTGTTTTAATTTCAAGCTGACATGGGAGAGTGATGTTTTCCCAAAGCATGATGTATTTCCATTTTTTATATAAATGAATCACCACATCTATTAATTACGTACAAAATGTTTAATGCCAAAAAATCTATGGACCCTTATATTTTTCTGATTGAAGGTAAGACTCAAGTTAATATTTAGGAGAAAATTTGTATTCGTTGGTATATCTTATGAGGTTTGTACTTTGGTGGAGAACAACGTTATACTTTCATTTGCATTGTCGATTATGACACATGTACTTTTTTATTTTAAATTCAAACAATGATATAGATACAAGAATTAAAATACTTCAATTATTTATGATCACTTGTTTTTCATTTTTAATCGTATAATTAAATCCCTTTTGTTTTTTAGTTCCATATATTTTAATTAAAGTTTCAAGGTGTACGGAGTGTTGCCCCAATAATCTAGAAGGGTCAGCAAATGAGTAACCTTGAGAGTCACCTTGTTTGCATGTATTTGAATTTCCAAAAATACATTGGAAATTACATAGTGTTTTTGAAGGTTGAAAAACTATAATCAACAACACAATAATAAATCTAGTTACATTTTATTCTTTCCAAATAAAAAATAAAATTTCCATTGATAACCGTTGAGGAAAGGGTTGTTGTCGCTCATGGGAAGGATCTTGAGCTTTGAGATTTTACTAGTAATGGCAGACAAAATTTTAAGCTATGTCAATAACCTCTATGAGATAATGGTTGGCTTCCTGAATGGAGTTGATCTTTTGGGAGGATTGTTTGAGTTTAAGCTAATGGAAGAATTCCTTTAAGAATTTCTCACCAACTTTTAACTAGTGTAATTTTTCCTTAACTTGCATCCTATGTGCATTGTCTGCATTGTCATAGGGCCACCACTTGTTGATGCAAAAACTCATGAAAAGTGATTTTCTCTCAGGTGCTTGAAAAACATCTCAACTTCAAGGTGGTGGCAGAATGAGACCATTGGTGGATGCACACAAGTTTCCTGCCATAGGTATAAAGGAACTGAGAAAGGTTAGTAAATTCCACCAATCAAGTCCGTTAGAGTGCCTTGTTGAACATGGGTCTATATTCCAAACCAAATTGAAATGAGCCAAGCTGGGCCCATTTTGGAGCAATGCATTGTTGAAAAAGAACCACATTTTCTAGATTTTGGGGCATCTTAAAAATAATGCAATACAAGAATGGATTGGCAAGTGGTTGGAAAGAACAACATCCGATAGAGCATCAGTTGATAACTGAAAATATCTAGAAAAGGAGAAGTGTTGTTGAGTGGAGATCATGGCTTGACCTTGCTACTTAAATACCCTTGTTAGTCCCTATCATAGATTTGACCAAGTGTATTAAACAATAGATTCATCATGATGTGAATTATTGGGTTCATAAAACCTAAATTTATTTTTACACGTATATTCATACTTCTCTCTCACGAACTATCCATCTCATGGGGGGGTGTCCAACTTTGTTAGATAGAAGCCCTGCCATAATGAAGTCACCACACATCACCATATACACTTGACAATTCATTCACTAACCAATTTCAAAGTGATACCCTTTCAATGGTGTTGTTAGATGCATAAACATTTATGACCTCTAAAAAGTGGTTGTCCATGTTAAAAACACCCCAAAGGAAACAATTGATCAAGTCACATCCATGACCAACATAATGAATCATCCATTTTAGAGAAATAAATGCAGAAATTCCTTCACGTCGTAGTTCATGACTACTAGTCTAGGCTAGACTATTAACTGAGATTACTTTATATGTAATTTTAAGCAAAAATACTAACACCTAAACTTCTTATATAAAAAAATGTCAATCCTCATTAGAAAATAAATTCTGAAAATCTTGCATTTTGTATTTGTGAGGAGGTTCTGTGAGACCTCACACATTTCATGAGAAGAAATTCATGATAACATGTATCAAGGTACATATCATCAAATACTAATCCATTAATGCCTTCATCTTTGTTTTGTAAAAAAATTACGTTTTCTAGTTTGTAAAAAATCATTTAGAGAAAATGATCGCTAAGACTCAAGAACAATTTTCCCTCCTTAAGTTGGTGAGGTGGACTAAAAGAATGCTGCAATGTTGGCTTGCATGAAGAAATAAGTGGATGGATTGATTGTGAAGCTTGAATATTATCTTGAGTAGAAGTCTGCCTAATCAAGGAAAAAGTGGCTATGGTGTGCTAGAAAACTTAGGTTTTTCAACATCTTTAGATGTGGTCATTGCAGCTTGATCCTACTCTTGCAAGGGAAGTGAAATCACTATTGACTTAGAAGTTTAATTTGAGATTATAATATAACTATGATTTGGCTTGGTATTTTTAGAGTTGGATGCACTTGTAGGTGGGTTGGAAGCCAAGATTTTTTTGCGATTGTTTTTACAACCACCTATTTTGGTCTAGCCATTATTGATAATAACTAGGGAAGCCTCGATTGCTAGTTTTGTAACCATTTTATTGTGAGGATATAGCATGGTCAATCCCTAATTTATGTTCAAAGGATTGGCATTAAAAACAAGTATTAGGAAGTGAAATGTATATCACCCTCTACGTGATTTGGGTATCACTGAATTGGATGCCAATTTACTCCTTAATCTTTTAGAAATTTTCTTCCTTAATGAAAACACGCTTTTAAAGGTTGGCTACATAAAATTTTGAGGTTTCCTTACAAATAACACACTCAAGCATGGAAGAAATTGGTCAAGTTAGTGCGAACATGGCATGTAAAGACCAAATAATTCTTCCCAACCCAAGATCTTGAGGGAAGTATGTTCTAAAAGAACAACCTATCATTTGTCCATGGGGAGAGCACTAATAAGAAGCTATGCACATTCCAAGTGGAGGAATTTTGTAAAACAATCAAGGAAAGGGAAAAATTATAAAATTGGAAAATAAAAATCATTTGGTCATATTCTTGACCATGTTCAACTTTATGCCATGTTGGGTCCAAGTAGATTGAACCTAGGTTTCGAGATACTTTTAGAGGGGATTCTCCCAACAAAATAATGTATTAATAAAAATTCTTCAAGCATGTGACATGCAACATTAAAATCAAGAACATGAAAAACAATATTAGGAGAGGAAGTATGATTTCATGGAATACCTTCAACACAAATTTGTATGGTTTCTTCCACAAAGGTGTCATTCTGATCAACTTCACAATCTGGGGTAGTTGAAATAGTTGGATTTGGGTTATGAGAAGCCATCTACATAGGAAACCCTAATTTGAAGCTTCCTAAAAATGGGAAATAAATGCCAATTATGCAAAGGAAAACCCACATTTTTTGGTAGAAAATAGTGGTAAAAAAACATAGGGCCAAGCAATAAACAATGTCAGTCCCACTTTTTATAGCCAGAAAAATAAGTGTAATGCATTGAGTCTTTACTATGAATCCTATTCTGTCAATGAATGCTTGATTTATCTAGATGCCCATAAATGTTCAATGATGGTATTCCTTCTATAAATTCTTGTAAATGTTCAATGATTTTATTCTTCAAATTTTCGAATGACTCTATAATAATGAATACCTCATTACCTATATAATAATAGATTATCTCTAAATGAATTAAGATGCTTATATATTTATAGACAACTTGAATTTTAATTTAGGACTCTATTGGCATACTACCAAGGCTCAAATTTCAAATAATTGAAAAATACAAAATAAGGTTAAACTAGGTGAAGGAGAAAACCAATTAAAATTTCCCATGAATGTGCCCTCCACATTCATAGCATGCAAAGAAAGTGGAGTCCAATTTTATATTTAGTCATATTTGTGAGTGATAGAAAATGGAATGGTGTTAGTGCCATGGCGAGGCCTTTTCTTTGTTAATTAGCTTAGGGTTGCGGTCACATGAGTCCGAGGTTTTGGCTCAAGTTGGTAATGGAGGTGGCACATGGCCTAGGTTGTTTGTTGAGGTAGTGGCATGGGAAACTATGTTTTTGGATGTGTATAGAGGTGGGGTGCTAGTTGTTAGAGGTGATTTTTAAAATTATGGCATATTTAGAGTTGGGTTGTGAAATCAAAGTTTTAGTACAAACCCATACGTGATGTGTTTGGGAAATTTACAAGTTTGAGTTGAGAATTATATGTTCATAAAGTAAGAGATGAGGGGATCCATCTAGTCAAATTATTGTTGGTTGCTACAAAAAGAGTGGAGTTCTAAAAGTTTACCAAGGGAGGGAGGAATAGTTTCTAATAGAAAATTGTTGGATATATCTAGGGAGATAATAGAAATGAGGCCTAGTATGGAATATAGGGTATGGGACCTAAGAGAATATTATTATCCAAGTTCAGGCACTCTAATCTACACAGAATTCCTATGCTATCAGGAATAGAGCCCAATAGTCAATTTGTTCACAAAAACAAACTGGCCAATTTTTGTAGAGTGTGATGTTTTGAGAAATATAGCTCGTTAACAAATTTCCCACTATAGATAGATCTTCCTAAGTTGAAGAGGGAAGTTTTGGAGCTAGTAATTTTATTTTCTAAGGTAATATTGGTGAGGGATAAAAGGCAAAAAAATTGGGGAATGATTCTACTGATATTTTTCTCCATTTCTCAAGAAGGATATTTGAGGAGCTCCGAGATACTTCTCAAACTATTTTGTGTTTATGATGATCCAATTCTCTCATTGGTATGTTATTTATTGAATAATAATAAGAAAGTGTGCAAAAAGTGAATATACAAGGCTTAATCCTTTCTTTCCATGTACATAAGGATAAGGGAAAGTACCAAACCAGTGCATGAGAAACTTAGAAGCTTGACCATGCCTCGTAAGGCACTTCTTGTCTACTTAAAGGAATCCATCTTTGAAGTTTGGTCCATTTTATGTGTCAGAAAAAGACACATCTCAATTTACTACCCTTTCTTTTTTCACCATAAAATCCCAATCAATAATCCATTCGACAACCATCTCTATTTATTGCCCGAAGTCATTTCCTTTTCCCAATCCACAATATTCTCTTTCATCGATGGCGTTATTTACTTATTTATCGAGCCAAAAGAATGGAAAAAAAGCATAGGACATTGCTTTCTAAGTATGGGCAAAGGAGGTTTGATCAAATATAAAAAGCACATAAAAAGTGAAGGCTTAAAATATTTAATAATTATTAACAACCCTGATATTTTTTGGAGAGTATTAACTCCAAACGACCTCTTACATGTTTTCCTCTCTACCCAGACCACATTACACATGTCAATGGATTTTTATGTAAATTTACATTGAAAGGGAAAATTAATCCATGTTAACATTGATGTTTGTCTTTTTCTAATGTTTTGTGTTATTTTTTTACTTGATCAATCATAATAGGATGTATTTGTATTGCTTCTAGATCTGGATTTATTAAGGTGAAATAAAATTGTGGCATATTATTGTTGGTGGGAAATTTATTTATGTCATTGCCATATCCTTGTTGGTGGGATATTTCATGAATTTTGGATTGTTTGTTCGATATGATGAAGGTGATAGAGACTTTGTAGTCATGACTCCAACGCATGTTTGACATTGATGGTCATTTACACTTGTGTTTATGTGTTTTTAACTATAAATAATTAATAATTTCATAGCTTTCTTTGTAATTTTTCATTGATATGTGACAAATGATGTCAGGAAGATTTAGACATGGTCAGAATTTATTGTGAGCCTTACACCAATAGGGGTGATGATGTAATGGAGGTGGCCCTCTAACTAATATAGTATGTCAATAATGGTGACACCCCAACCTCTATCTATAGCTCGGGAAATGTCGTTGATGACAAACATGCTTAGTGTTGCAGGTTCAATGCACCTTGAAAATGTATCTATGAATCTTAAAACCTGCATTTAGTCAAAAAATCAATCTCACCTTGGTTGATTAGCCTAGTTTGCAATAATAGATTATGATCCTTATGTCAATAGAGATGAATCCGCTCTAGAGACGACCCTCTTACTAACATAATAATTGATTGGTTGCGGGATATGTATATGTTTTTCCTTGCTACCCAATTCAAATGTACCTCTTCAATACATCTTATAATTGCTTCGATGACTCTGCAAATCTTATGTGCCTTACTACCTATATTTGACACGTCTCTTCAATACATTTTAAAATCCTTCAACGAATCTACAAACCCTCATATTTTTAGCACCTACTTTTAGTACAAGTGCTAGTTATGTTCCAACTAAAACAAGTGGCATGTTGGGAGCATAATGTCTCAACTCAAAAAAAATGAGACCAAAATTTTTTCTCCCAAGAATTTATTACCATACAATTGATTAGAAGAATGAAATTATTACTGGAATTCCATAATGCCACATAAATAGATAACAATACCTTTTTAGAAACAATTTCATAGCGAAACCTGAACTTAAAAATATAAAATTGAAAACCTCCTCAGTAAGTATTTGTAGAAATTAAGGTTTGCACAAAAATCACCTTGTATCGACGTATTAGCTAAAGAGGGGTCTTCTTGTTGTGGCCAATGTCGAGCCCTGAGTGGCCTACATATGGCATACATCTATAGTTTTTTCTTTTGGTATTTTCCTTGATGGCATCCACACATAACCTGCATGCAAACAAAACTATACCCAATTTGGTCCAAGAAAAAGGGGGATCATAAAAAATGTCTTTCGAAGAGGCGGTTAGGGGAATTCAACCTCAAAATTTTGGTTTAAATAATAACACTAAAACCTTTGCACACTTGTTTAAAGAGGATCCTTAAAAGATGCCTTCTGGATGCATGAAATTTTTTGTTGATGTTCTGGTTCTCAAAATTCCTCATTCAAATGTGCAAGAAGGAATACAAACTTTACAAGAAAGGGCATTGATAGTGAGGTTTTTTAGGGTTTAAGCCTTCTCTAATGGCATTTAAGGAAAGGGCCAACAATAATTGGCATGTCCCGGGTGAATATTTTGTATCATTTTACCCTAATAGTTACTTTCTTGTGGTCTTTGCAACTATGGAAAAGAAAGAATACATTTTCCAAGGGGTTCCATGGTTCTTTGGTAGAGCAAGCCTCTTCATGAAGCCATGACAGTCTATGTTTAAGGCAGAGGAGGATATTCCCTCACTTGTACTACTTTGGATCCAACTGGTTGGACTTCCAGCTAGATTTTGGAATCTTGTTTTCTTCCAAGCTAAAGGCAATACTTTGGGTCAATATGTTCATGTTGTGGATACCTCTATTTGCATGGAACACATGGTATATGCTCATCTATGCATTTTTAAGGACATGAAC
The DNA here is from genome assembly GCA_019776745.2 of Taxus chinensis. Taxonomy (NCBI): domain Eukaryota; kingdom Viridiplantae; phylum Streptophyta; class Pinopsida; order Cupressales; family Taxaceae; genus Taxus; species Taxus chinensis. Next base: position 102,803,622 of record CM034150.1, read on the forward strand.
CAACCATTATCCTCTAAAATCATGTCTGATTTGGGTGATGAACAATGGGAGAAGGTAGTGGATTATGAGAACATTCCCTTCCGATGTAGAGTATGTCATGAATATGGACATTTACTTAAGGATTTCCATCATGCAATATAGACCCCAACTGTGGGGAAGGAGAAACAAGAGGAATTTATGGTGCCAAATAAAAAATATATAGTAAAAGGCAAACCTTTACATAAAGACTTGCAAGCCAATTCCAATCGTTATGCAATCCTACAATCAGAAGATGCAAATCTGAATATGGAAGATATTTTTGTCTCACAAGTTCCTGAAATACAAATTGTGTTGTCAGCTCTCGTGCCTAATGCAACTATAAATTCAAAAGAGATTGAACCTATTATAGAACAAAGTGCCAACAATGTTCAAGAGGATAATATCAACGGTTCTCCACAGAAACACAAATTGTCTGGAGCAAGTGAATAAAAGGGTCCACAAGTGGCTCAAGTGGAAGAAAGTTGTCTAGCCTTAATGATTCCTCCCCGTTTACATGGAGTTGGTAGCAATACAACGTCATTGGGGGTGCATCAATATTTTTAACAAAAATTGAGATTGGACACTCTGCTAACCCATAACGGAAATCAAATAGTTCTCGTATTCAGAAGACATGTCATGGGTTAACTAAAGGAGTTAAGGGAGCAGATCTGATAGCCTTTATTGAACAGGTTTCACAATGAGGGTCATTACATGGAATGCGAGGGGGATAAAGGGTAGACCTTATAAAATAAATGGGATTAAAATATTGATACAACAATATAAACCTCAGATTCTATTTTTTCAAGAAACTAAGACATCGGTTGAATTAATGAATGTTTGGGCCAATAATATTAGCAAAAAAGGACAAGTCTTTACATTAGGCTTTGATGGAGCTTCAGGAGGTATGGCGTGTATTTGGGATCCTCAACACCTTCAGATCTTACATAGTGGGGGCCCGTATGGAGTTCTATATCTAGGTGTGCGAGATATGGAAACTGATCAATTACTGTTTTTCCTTAATATCTATGCCCCAACCAATGTTGAAGGCAAGAAAGCTCAATGGACCCTTATTAATTTTGTTGTGAATGATCACTTGGGGTATATTTGCATAATAGGTGGAGACTTTAATATTATTCTCTCTACATAAGAAAAACATGGTGGAAATTCACACTTGGATGCTTCATCAGCCATTATGAGTAATTCTATTAAGAACCTTCAACTAATTGATGTTCAAACCCAAAATGGTCTTATGACATGGTCTAACAGAAAAACTGGGGATAACTGCATTAGGGAAAGATTGGATAGATTTTTGATATCTGAGGATTGGATGAACATGAATTTTCTCCCAATTGCCAATGTGTTTGATCATGGGGAATCTGACCATTGGTCAGTATTGATGGAAATTGGACAATCAAAGACATTTAAGGAACCCTTCTGCTATCAATTAATGTGTGTGTGTCATGAATAGTTTCCTGATTTGATTACAAAATGGTTGAAAGATGGGAAGCCAAGATATGGGGACCTGCATGCATAGATTTTACCAAGCTCTTAACTATGTTCAAAGAGAAATTAAGGAGTGGAACAGGAATGTCTTTTGAAATTTGCATGCTAGAAAAAAGGATCTCATTGAATCAATTTAGGTCCTTAACTAACAGATTAGATTGTAAGGATTTTCATTCGATCTACAAAAGTAGGAGATTGAGCTCACTAGAGATCTACGGGAGTGGGAGAAAAGGGAAGAGATGTTTCAGAAACAAAAGGCACAGGTACAATGGTTAAAGGAGGGAGACAAGAATAATGTTTTTTCCACAAATCAGTCTTGGCTCATCAAGCACATAACTATATAACATCTTTGACTACTGAAATGGGCCATTTAGAGACATCAAAGAGGGGAATCCAATAGGTGATTTTACATTATTTCAACAATCTATTTTAGAAATCTGCCCTGAATGGGAGGGCAAAATAGACTATCTATGATACCATGCATTCTATTATTACGAAGGAAGACAATCACCAATTACTTAAGCATGTATGTGAACAAGAATTACATTAGGTTATGTTTACTATGAAGAAAGGAAAAACTCCTGGGCCAAATGGATTTCTGATAGAATTTTATCAACAGTTTTGGGAGTTGATTAAGATAAATCTTTTGGAGGTGGTTGAGGAATGTCATCAGGAAAGAAATCTCTTGTAAAGTCTTAATTACACTCATATAGCTTTGATTCCTAAACTAGCAGAGGCATCTATCATTGTTGAATATCTCCCAATTGCTTTATATAATGTTCTGTATAAAATCATTACTGAAGTGATGGCTGAAAGGCTAAAATAAATTATGCATAAAATTATATCACCAGAACAAGGAGGTTTTGTTCCAGGTATAAAAATTACAGATGATATAGTTTTGGCGCAAGAAGTTCTTCATTCTATGTAAATTCAAGAAGAGCTTGTCATGTCCCTATGATTAGACCTTGCAAAATCATATGATAAAGTGGACTGGGGATGTTTGGATACTCTTTTACAAAGATTTGGCTTTGCTTCTCAATGGATTGAGTGGATCCAAACTTGTATTACTATTGTCTTGTTCTCTGTTCTCATCAACAAGGAACCTTCCCTTGCATTTTTAGCCTCGAGAGGACTCAGGAAAGGTGACCCACTCTCTCCCTTTTGTTTATAATTTTGGTGGAGTCTCTTGGGTGATTTTTAACTACTACCAGAAATGAAAAAAATATTGAAGGTATCCCATTTGCGTGACAGGATCCACCTTTGACACACTTGTAGTTTGTGGATGACTCATCTATAATAGGGGAAGCCTCTAAGAGATAAGCATTTCATATTGCCTCTAATATACACCTTTTCACTCAGGCTACTAGACAATATATTAACAAAGGAAAATCCAACATCATCTTCTTTCATTTCCCCCACGACTTGAGTAGGATATCCTTCAAAAGTTGAGGTTTCAGTAGGGAACTTTTCTAGTTAAGCACCTTTGTGTTTTCCTTTCTCCTCAAAATCTCACGGATTGAACATGGGTTAAGGCAAAAATCAAATCCAATTTTGACTGATGGTCAAACATATGGCTTTCTTTAGGAGGATGAATGACCCTGGTCAAATCTATCCTGCAAGCTATTCCAATATATATTTTTTCTCTTCTTCATATTCTAGCTAGAATTCTTCATGATATAGATCATATTAGTCAGAGGTTTCTTTGGCGTGGAAAAAAACATGATAAAATATGGAATTTAGCCAAATGGGAGATTTTATGTCATCCTAAACACACCGGGGGACTTGGTTTTAGAGATAGTGTTAAGAACAACATCGCATTGGCAACTAAATTACATTGGAGGATTCTACAAAATCCACAACAGTTATGGGTTATTAATGTGTGTGTAAAACATGAAATTGGTTTATTGACGTGTCAGCTCATTCGCCATTCCTTACCTACTATCGGATCTCCTATGTTGTCTATCATTTTCCTAGGGGAGACTCTTATCAAAGATGATTTATTTTGAATTGTCAAAAATGGTTTTCAAGCAAATTTTTGGACAGACCCGTGGAATGGGTTTCCACCAATTATATCTCAATACCCAAATTTTCTACCTATTATGAACGCACCTCTATGCACAGAGGTAGATAAAAGTCAACCATTATCAGCAGTCACAACCCCAGAAAGAGTGGCTTCTGTTTTCTCAATGGCCAATGACCTTATCGCAACAATAGATCCAATAACTGATGTACATTTTACAGTCGTGTCAACTATCCTTGTCAGGCATGGAAGATGAACTGGATGGGGAAGGCAATCGGATGACAGTTACATGGTGGCGGAGGGGCATACTTCTTTGGTTGGATCACTTAATCATCCATGGGCTAATATCTTTAGAAAGATATGGCAGACGGTGCTATGGTCGAAAGTGAGTTTTTTTACCTAGACCCTTCTTCATAAATGGGTACTCAAAGGGGAAAATATTATGAAAAAGGGGTTGAAAGGACCTTTTAGATGTGTGTTATGTTTAAATGTGGTATAAATGTGTGATCATCTTTTCTTCTCTTTCCCTTTTACTTTTACAACTATGGAAGTACCTACTTGACATGTTCATACTAGTTTGGCATGATACCACTGACCTGATGCAGGTTATTCGCAGTTGGAAATTGGTTGTAAAAGATAACCCCTATGATGAATATTGCTTGTTGGATTTCTATAACATTAATGTTATGGAATTTCTGGAACGAAAGAAACAGGTGCATATTTAAATGGGAAAATACAAGAACTAGCCTTTGTCTAGACCTTTATCAAAGCTAATATTGCAAAAACTTTCTAAACGAAAGTCAAATTTCCAAACCCGATATCGGCTAAATGGAAGAAATTCCTTGCAATTATCGAACTTTGAGAGGATAATATGTAACAAAGTCCTTATAACAACCCATCACTGCGACCCAAAGGTTGATAGCTGCCTCTTGAAGGCCGCATTAAAAATTAATACAAATGGAGCATACACATTTAACTAATCATGACCCCTTTACCCCATATTAATATTCATCCTCACAGTATTAATTATTTTAATTAAGTTAATTTCATCCTCACACCTCCACCTCATCATGACACCTCATCCTGGACCCATTCCAGGGGCATTTAACTCACAGTGACCAAGTCATCACTCTCAGCACTGAGTCATCACTCCCAGTGCTGAGTCACTACTTGACCTAACTAACTAAGAATTCTTCCTAAACCTAACTGGACTTCTTCTAAGATCTTCTTCCTTCTCTCACGTGAACTCTACTTCCCTAAGTGGACCCAACAATCAAAATCATGCCAAAAATAGGGAAGATCTACCTATTTTTGGTAATAAGACTATTTCACCCTAACCGACATCCGGTTTATCCTCGCTGACGTCAGTCACCTAAACCACCATCGGTTCCTTTATATAGAATTTTACAACCCTTTACCCAGGTTGGTCATTCAGTTATTGGAGCCTTATTGCATTCAAGCATGAATCTTCAAGCCCTCCTACATCCAGATGATGAACACACACAACCACAGTGCAAGACAAGCAATTGGTTCTCCTTCCAGAGCATTGGAATACTCATGGGAGCACACAAGTTGTATTTTCATGGAACTGGACTCGAGCACCTCTTCTCTGATCAACCATTAACCATCTCAACTCACAGGATCTACAAAATACCAAGTAAGTACTATGATTTTAATCATTCGTGCTTTATCCCATTGTAGATCTCTTACTTCTTTCAGTATTTTATTTCTTTTGTTACCCGTACATCATCTTCTTCCCACCAACCCACTATTCAACCACCCCAAGCCTTTTCACCCTTCTAAACCTCCTTCTTAGTATTCTGAGTCTTCTCAGCCATATTACGACCCAAACCACACTACCCTCACTCTCTGTGCAATCACAGAGAGCCTAAAAACCCATTTTTAATAGTTCATTACCTATTTCCCCTACCGACGTCGGTTCCCTGACCGCCGTTAGTTTAGTCCCCATACCTGGCATCGGTCACCAGACCGATATTGGTCTCTGTGTCATTTTATATTCTCAGACCAGCAAGCTTCCCACTCACCCAAAACCAACCCTAGACCTCAACCAATCAGCCCCAGACCCTTACCAGACCTTTGAAGACTTGTCTGACCTGAACAAACCTCAGTTCTAATTAGATTTAGTGTTATTTTGATATCTAGCATAAAATCTAGTGTATTGTGTGTATGAGAAACCTAAATCAATACATTGCAATAGGACCTATTTATTTCAATTTCTTATTCACATTGAATTGTTATTAAATAGTGGATTGACAACCTCTCTAGGAAGCCCCATGCTTCCTGGATCTAGCATACGCTAGGCACTCCACTGTCATATGTTATTTAATACTCTTTTGTGGTCTTACTTTGCATCTATAGGTAGTCCTTCCCAGACAAAAAGGAGTTCTCTATGATCAACTTGGATAACGTCAACAACACGTGCATTCTACCTTCCACCTTCGCCTCACAGGTATTCCTCCTTAACCATTTACCTTCTATCTGTTTCATCCTAGAAAGCATAAAACTTATTGGTGAAACATTTTGGCACGCCTAGTGGGACCCATTTGGGGTTCTTTGCATTATTCATTCTTAGGGAATCATTGTGTGTTTATTTCTTTTTAAAAGAAAGTTCACATTAAAATCTTCTCCCTTGGAAACATTCTTCTTCTCCTACTGATCTCAGTGAAACTTGTATTTTGGATTAAAAAGAACACTTCTTTTTATTCTGTATTGCATTAGTGAAAGACATACTCTTGCCTATTCATTATTTCTCTCATCGAATTTCATTGTGGATTTGGGTTTAAAATATTTGCATCTCATTGTTGTATGTTGCATTCTAGCTCATCTAAATTGTGGGCAACCTATATGCTGGAAGTCATGCCCAGCTGATGGTTGAAAAACTGAACCGTAGTTCACATTTTGCACACTCTTTATACCAAATCACTGAAAACAAACTACACATTTCTTAAACAACATCTTTCCTGGAAGAATTTGTCAATGATCACATGATCAGAGGATTGACAGTGGGCTCCAGCTGGTTTTCTGGCCAGTTATCATATCAGAGAAGGATCCCCCATGCCAAAACTTACCTGAAACTAGCCATAGTTGTTAGTTTTCGTAGGGAGCCTTCGGTAACCAAAAAAATTATTTTATTCACAAGTCAGTCCTAAATGGCATAAGCCACAACATAAAATCTACATCATAGGATTTTTGTTTGCTAGCTTTTGCTTGATTTGTGTTTTGAGGTGTGAGTTTGTTTTCTTCATTTTTCTCTCCCTACATACTCCACAATCATAGTTGGTGTATTCTGACTGTTTCTGAGTGTGTTAGGACTAATCATTTCCATACTTGGTCTTTGAGTTGGTCTTTTTATTTGACCTAAATCACCAAAAATTCATTTTTTCCATTTTTCACAGATTTCACAGTAACCGGTGTTGGTCTAGCGACCGCCATCGGTTTCATCATCTCACCATCGTCGGTTCACTGACCGCCATCAGTTTTATGTTGTTTTGGTCATTTTTTTACCAAAGTAGCATTCAATCTATATTTCTTTTCTTTCTGTGACTTCCTTGGTCACTCTTACTATATCTCTGAGTCTTTGATATCACCTTCAAAGTCCAGTTCTACTTCATCTTCATCATTTATTGCCAGATTTACAAATCTTTCATTTCCCACAGTCACTGACATTGATCTATTGACCAGTAGCAGTTACCCCCTCATACCAGAATCGGTTACCCCAACTGACGTCGGTCTCTGTGTTCTGATTTTCCAATTAGAACAACGATCAAATCACACATTTTAAACCCATTTTTCTCCATTCCTTATGTGTTTCTACATTATCAGTGAAGCTCAGAATACATATTCTATTGTCAGTCACATGGTTTTGACTTGTAAACAAGATAATGCTCTCATGTTTCACGCTAGCCACCAGCCACTCCCACCTAGCCCATCACCCCCTTCCATCTCATCACCTATGGACCCCAATCAGGCTCTTTCCATACCCACTGGTGATGAGGAGTTCACGAGACTCCTTGATCACAACCCCGTCACTCTACAGTACTATCTTGCTCATTCATCTACCCATGATTCATCAAGGTAACTTGTATATGGCATGCATGTGTCCATTCCTCCTACCCTCACACCCACTTCTGCATCAGCTACTACTAGCTTGGCCTTACCCTCTTCCACCTTACCACCTGTGGTTTCCCAGCTTGACCCTACATCATCGATATCTATTGCACCTATGACATCTATCACACCTTTGATGTCTGTCACTCCTATGATGTCAACCATGCCTTTATCAACCACCTTGAGTGTAGGTCTATCTACACCCACCACCTCTCATATACCTATTACATCTCAGCCACCATTGGTGTCGGCAACCCACACTCCCTTCCAAAACATCATCCTCTCCATCCCGCAGTCTCTTCCTCTGATTGCTATGAGATTCTTTACGTCCACTCCACCTACCTACACTTATCACCAACAACCCCCTATTTCATCTACCACTTATTTAGGATACTTTCCATCTACATCTATTTCGGCCTATGTTCCTTCCTCACAATTTTCATACTTGACACCACCACATACTGGGATGTTTCCCATGTCATACCACCTCATCTACCCCCTTATACTACAGGGGGTTCCTAGTCATCACAACCTACCAATGATCTTATCAAAATGATGATGGACAAGATGTAGACATTAGAAGCATCTGTCTCTGGCTCATGTAACTCTCTGACATATGATGAGATTTGCAATGAGCCCATTCACCCATCCATTCTGATTCATCCATACCCTCCCCATTGGGAAATTCCTAAATTCAACTGATTCAACAACAAAGAAGACCCGCAACAACACTTTGTGGTCTTTTAAACATGTGTGTTATTTGATCGATCATGATGACACTTTGCTCTTGCAGACATTCCCAATGTCCTTGACAGGACTGAATTTAGATTGGTATAGTGCTCTACCTAGGCATTCCATCTTTTCATTTAATCAGGTAGCTCAGGATTTTCTAGACCACTTTTCTATCAACATTGTCAAGAAGGTCACCATGACTGACTTGTACGTGACACACCAATATGAAGATGAATCTATCACATATTTTTTCGCTCGTTGGTGGAGCCTAATCAACCAACTCACATTCCAACTACCTCAAACTGAGTTAATAGAGTTGTTCACCAAAGCTTGTGCTAGACACATCTCACCAACTCTCCAAGTTCAAACCTTCTACACATTTGATGAGGCATTCACCATGGCCCAGAAACTTGAAATTTGTGCCATTGAAGAGAAGAAGATACAATTACGTAACAAGAATGTTGTGTTTAAATCAAATGATACCTCTTCTTCTTCCAAACCACAAAATAATTATTCTAAAGAAAAAGGATCTGCCAATGTAGTAGTTTTGAAATCTGGCCCATCTCATCCATCCAACCAATCAAATCCTTCTTCCAATCTTTCTCCTATTCAGGATTTTCAGTTCAAGTGGGAGCAATGAAAATATACTCCCATAGGAGAACCCTACTCTTCAGTTTTAGAAAAACTTCTAAAATATGGAGCAGTCACTCTTCCACCCATCAAACCACATACTAGTTTTGACCCCTCTCATCTTGTGCCTGCATGGTACAAAGAAAATGATTACTGCAACTATCATCGTGTTAGAGGTCATAGTGATGGTAATTGTATAAATTTCAAAAACATCATCCAAGAAATGTTAGATAATGGAGATCTCATCTTGGATAATCCTAATGCACCGGCTAATCAAAACCTTCACATCTTCAAGAAGTCATTCCCAAATCACACCCCATCATCTAACCAAACTGGTGAAACCTCGACCAATGATAGTAACATTCGTGAGGTTCATGTTGTTTTTGACATCATACCAACTCTTCTTGCTCAATTTCCTCCTACTCCATCTATCAAGGAGATTCTTGCATGAGCTCCTTCATCCATGGAGGGACCTGTTTCATCTACTCCTTTACCCACAGAGGAGTCTCCCTTATCTTCTCCTTCACCCATGGAGGAGTCCACCATATCTGTCGATGCAGTTTCCCCACTCACCTCTCAACCTGACGAACAACCCGCAGTACTTACTCTTCTACCCATGGGAGAGTCATGCTTACCTTCTTCTTCACCAAAAGATGAACTTACCTCATCCAACTTTCCATCTCCCCTACCCACAGGGGATCCATTAGCAACATCCCTTCCTATTGGTGACAATTCTCCATTGGCTTTCAAGGATCTTGTTGATTTTCTCTCATCTCTTCTACCCACATAGAGTCTGAAGCCAACCATTTCCCTGTCTCACATACATTATTTACAGGGATTACTACCAAATCAACATCATCCCCCCTACATCAGTTCAATTCTCATGTTTGGCTGACCGCTTGGATTATGTTGACAATTCCATGCTTTGGGGATGTCTTCGACTGCCTGTCTCAACTCAAATGTAGATGTTGTCTGCTAACACTTCCACGATCTATCCAAAGGTGTTTCAGACAACCAAACCCACCATGCCCATGCCAGTTGTAGTGGCCCCTTCTTCATCACCCTCACCCACACCTAAACCTTTACCAACAAATGAAATTTTTCCTATGCCTAAAACCTTACCTACACCTATACCTTCCTCTGTGTCCAGACCCATTACCACATTAGGAGTCATGCCGACATCAAGTCTAGTCCATCCTCCTATCAAACTAGATTTAGCCACATCCTCACAAGCCATCACAAAGACTATTCCCCCACCTAAGAGGAAGACCCAACCCCTTAGGCCGCATACACTGGCTTCACCCACTACCCCTCTGTCACCTTCACCACTTCCATCTATCCTAGGTCCCCACCCATCAACCTTGGCCAAACAGCCTCCTACCCAGAGTAAACCAAAAACACAACAACCCACCTCATCACGATCCTCTGTTACACCCAAATTACCTACACAACTTACACCTTTGCCATCACCTACATCCTTTCTACCTCCTATACCTACACCACTTCCAGTATCCTCATCATTACCCATGTCATTCCCTTCTCCTCAACCAGTCCCTTCCACATTGCCTCTTACCACAACCTTCACCACACCTCCATTATCACCTTGGCTAACCCATCCCCTTCCACCATCTTCCTTCCCTTCTACATCACACACTTCTTCTTCACCTTTACCCAAGAAGGTGCAACCAAATCCCAAAAACCCACTACCTTCCAAAGAGGTAGTTAAACCTACACCACCTTCAACAACTAGTTCACCTGCTACACCTTTACCCAAGAAGGTGCAATCCAAACCTAAAACCATACTATCTACCAAACAAGTGGTCAAACTTACTCAACCTCCAATTCCACCTCCAGTGATGCCTCTCCCACCAAAGTCACCCACACTTCCATCCAGACCCACACTTACTTCACATTGTGATCCATTGGCAGGGTCTTACACCAACATCTTAGCTAACCTTTTGGAAACCTCTGTCATCACATTGCCACCACTTAGACCTTATGACCCACTCAAACCTAAACCAAGAAGGGTTTGATGATACCAAAATTTGTGCTTACCATTGTGTGTCAGGGCATGATGTGGAAAACTGTAAGGCTCTTAAGACTATTCTTCTCCAACTATGTTCTCTCGAAGAAAACTTTGACGATGATGATATTTTAGATGAGGACCCTATTCCACCTACACCTATCACCACACATCCTCATCCCTTACCTATTCAGTGACCTTCATCTCCACCTCCACAACCCTTTTATCCTCCTCCAACATTTGAGATCAATATGGTCCACATAAGAGAGCTAGCCAAACCTCCACCAAAATGCCAATGTGTTGCATTGTTTTCACAAAACTAGTATATTCCCTCACCATATTTTTCCCATCATGTCGCTACACCTATCACAACTCACTTTCTCCTTTACCATAGATCAATATGGTTCAAATTGCCACTCGAGCCCAGAAGGAAAAAGGAAAGGAGAAAACAACCAGCTCATCTGCTACTCTTTTACCCAATATTCCATCTGCACCTGCACCCAAAATCACCATCTGTGGACCCGCATACCCTATTTCTGATGGGGTTTCCCATCATACAATGCTTAAACAATTGCACCAGTCTCCTCTCAAAATGTCTTTGTACGACCTCATCCAAACCTCTGAGTCTCATTGTTAGGCCCTCATTGAGGTCCTGTAATCTATTAAGGTTCTACCTAATGACCCTATGCCTGTTGCATCCATTATCACTCCTCACCATGTGGCCTCTCTCACCACTTTTCCCCCCTTCCTCTTGCTCCCACTACCACTCATTAGGTAGCCACTCTCAGTTTCTCTGACGATGAGATTGTACCTCTACAATTAGATGATCCTAACCCCGCCCTATTTATTTCCATCTATGTTGATAATATATGTGCTCAACACGTTATGATCGATGGAGGTGCCAGTATCAACATCATTTCCTCCCATGCGTACAACCAAATGTGCATCCCTGCCAATTACATGCATAATAACCCAGTTATGTTGCGTTCATTTAACGATGCCATGACTTCCACCCTCAGCACCATCATTCTCCACATTCGTGTAGGCCCCCGTACCATTCCTGAATTATTCTATGTCTTAGAGGGGGAATTCCAGTACAACATGCTACTTGGCTGACCTTGGATTCACACCATGGGTTGTGTTCCTTCAACCTTACACCGTTGTTTAAAATTCAAACATGAAGGGAAAAACTATACCATTCCATCTGACCCTTCACCTTTCAAGACCTGTAACATGTTGTATCGACCCAATGATGTCATTATACCTAGTTAAGGCATCTACCACCTCTACCACTTCTTCTTCCGCTACCTCATCCACCACTTCTCCACTACATCTTCTGAAACTAACTCCTCTATTCCCACTACTGCCTAACTTCTGCAACTAACCCATCAGCCAACCCATCTACTTCTCAAACATCCAATGCTTTTTCTTCCCATTTGTCTAGTGATTCATCCATTCCCGCTACCCACATACCAACTACTGATCCCTTAGAAGGTGTTTTTCAATGCCTCACTCTGGGGGAGTACCGCCTTTATAACATTGACACATTCCTTACTCCTCAAGAGTATGGTAACCTTCACCAACATCCCCACTATGATCACCACGTAGGTGAGGTTTTCCCCTACGGTCCTCCCCACCTTTGCACCAACTTAATGTATGGGGGACTTGATGCTTCTACCTACTCACCCAAGCCACCTTCCCAAACTCAACCATTTTCCTCTGACCTTCAATCTCTCACCAACCTCCGCTTCACCCACACCTTCCTCCATCGTTGTGCTTGGAAGGGATTTGGATTTGGTTTCTATGAACAAGGCCACCATATTGTCATTCCTTGCACCACTCGTAAGCATAAAGACCGCAGTGGTATTGGATTTTCCAAACCACCTTCCAAGAAGGCCTGAGTTCAAACTCATTGAGGATGATAAATATTCCCCACCCCATTCACCTACCTCACCACCTTCACCTACAGAGTCTATGGATCCAGAATCCATTCCTCCTAACTTTTTTTTTCGTGAACACCATTTCCCTGGGACCTCTGACTTATCAGCGTGATGGTGAGGCTCCCTCTTCTCTTCCCTTCTTGTATCCTGACATGATTGATGACGATACACCTTCTATTAACGTTGTTCAATGTCAGGACGATGAGTCTATTCTCACCTACCTTGGTGCAGAAGATTCTTATATTCACCGGTTGTTACCTTCTGAGATGTAAACCATGTTGAATGAATCGACCATTGAAATCAACATTCACACTCAGGATGACCCGCACATTCTAAAAATAGGCCAATCTTTAGATGTTGTTGAACAAGAAGCTTTCACTTCTTTCCTCTAGGATCATAGCAATGCTTTTTCTTGGTCCTACACTGATATGCCTAGTATTGACCCAAACATTGTGGTCCACAATATCATAACCATTCTTGATGCCAAACCCGTGAAACAGAAGCTGTGAAAAATGCATCCTCGCATTTCCCTTCTTGTCAAAGAAGAACTCTAGTGCCTCCTTTCGGTTTCCTTCATTCTACCCATTGATTATCCCAATGGATCTCTAACATCATTCCTATCACAAAAAGCAACAGGGGGACTCCGTATTTGCATGGATTTCCATGACCTTAACTTAGCTTGTCCTAAAGATGAGTTTCCCTCTACCTAGTATTGACCAACTAGTTGATCTCACCTCCGGCCATGAGATGCTATCACTCATGGACGGTTTCTCAGGTTATAACCAAATATTACTCACCCTGAAAGATCAACACAAAACCACCTTCATCACTCCTTGGGGGACCTTCTACTATCGTGTCATGCCCTTTGGCCTTAAAAACGTTGGTGCTACATATCAGTGGGCTATGACTTATATCTTTCATGACATCATGTATAGCATATTGGAAGATTACATTGACGATATTCTTGCCAAATCTAAACATCAAGTTGAACACCTTGCAGTCCTTAAGGTTATCTTTGATCATCTCATCAAATACTGCATTCACCTTCAACCTAAGAAGTGTGTCTTCATTGTTCTCTTAGGAAAGCTCCTTGGTTTTATCATTTCTTTGTGTGGCATTGAAGTTGATCCCACTAAAATCAAGGCTATTCTCGAGATGCCTCCACCTACTAACCTTCGTCAACTTCGTAGTTTGTAAGGAAAGTTGCAATCTATTCATTGCTTTATTTCTCAACTTTCTGACCAATGTCATCCATTTCATCATCTCCTCAAAAAGGATGTCTCCTTCAAATGGGATGATGAATGCCACAAATCCTTCGATTCCTTAAAAACAATACCTCCTCCAACCACCTGTGCTCATTCCACCTAAGGATGACCAACCATTTTACCTTTACATTTCTGCTATTGATCATTCCCTGGGTGCCATGCTCGCTCATCGTGACGAGCAACACAGGGAGAAAGTGGTTTATTATATAAGTTGTACGCTTTTAGACTACGAAACTAGATATACTCACGTTGAAAAACTTTTCCTAGCCTTAGTCTTTGTTGCCACTAAACTTCACCATTACCTACTCAATCACAAAACCTTCATTGTCACCAATACTAACCCCTTACATTATATATACACTAAGCCCTACCAACATCAACATGTTTCACATTGGCTCATGCTTCTTGCAGACCTAGATCTCGAATTCATCCATAAAAAATATGTCAAAGGACAAACCATTTCTAACCAACTCACAAACGCACCTCTCTCTAGAAACCAATCTTCTAACTTCAACTTCCCTGATGAATCCATCACTACCCTCTCCCTGGATGATACCGTTTACCAGATGACCTTATTCTTCGATGGTTCCAAATGTCAGCATGGGGGTGGTGCAGGAGTTATCCTCATTCCTCTTGATGGTGAGCCTATGCCATTATATTTCAAACTAGATTTTTATTGTACTAACAATATCACCAAATATGAAGCACTCATGTTAGGTCTTCAAACTGCCATAGCCTTAGATGTTAAATCAATTAATATCTTTAGTGACTCTCAATTGGTTGTGAACCAAGTTAATGGTATATACCAGTGTCGTAACGAGATACTTCAAAAGTATAAACATCATGTTGACATGCTTTTGACTACCTTTGACCATTATGAACTTCAAACCACCCCACGTTCCACTAATAAATTTACGGACACCATGGCCTGTCTTGCTTCTCAAATACCCGCTTCACCCTCTGACTTGAAAATATTTGTCATAGTACAAAGGTTGCACTCCCCCTCTTACCTATTCCAAGACGTTAACTTTGTAGGACACATTGAAACTGACCCACGTGACCTTTGGTATAAGCAGTTTGTTGACTACCTTTCCCTTTCAATTTGCCTCCAGATCTTACTCGCAATGGACAATGATCCTTCCTCAAAAGTGTCTCTCACTATGTCATCATGGGTGGTCTTCTCTATAAACACGACTTTGATGGTATCCTCTTACGATGCCTTACAAGTTCTAAAATTCCATACACCATCAAGGAAGTTCATGACGGGATTTGTGGGGGTCACTTCAGTGGCTTAGCTGTCGCTAAGTGCATCCTTCGCCTTGGCTATTACTGGCCAACCCTAAACCGCGATTGTTGTGACTATGTCAAGTGTTGTGTGAAGTGTTAGCAACATGCTAATCTTCATCACACCCCTAGTCACGCCTTACAGGTTCACATGAGACCTTTGGCCTTTCTCTTAATGGGGTTTGGATCTTGTCAGAGAGATTAACCCTCATTCTTCCCAACATCATCAATGGATTATCACCACGACCAAATATTACACTAAATGGGTGGAGGTCATACCTCTCATTTATACAAAAACTAAGAAAAATTGTGAATTCATCAACCATCACATCATTTTTCACTTTGGTGTTCCTCACCGCCTCATCACTGATAACGGAAAATAATTCAAAAACAAAACCCTACGGAAACTCTGTGATGCCTTTGGCATTCAACTCAAGTTTTTCTTCACCTTATTATCCTCAAATAAATGGCCAAGCTGAATCAACTAACAAAACCCTAAATAAAATTCTTATGAAAGTGGTTGACGATACTGGTAAGGATTGACACACGCACATTCCTTTTTCCTTATGGGCTTATCGCACTAGTATTCGCACCTCAACTGCTGCCACACCTTTCTCTTTGGTCTACGGTAAAGAGGTTATCTTGCGTCTTGAAGTCTAAATTCCATCTCTTTAGATCTCACTCAAAGATATGCTCAACGATGATCATTTTCACCAAGACTGTTTGGCACATCTTAAGTTATTAGATGAACTTCGTCTAAATGCTCTCGATCACCTTCAAATCTACCAAAAATGTATCAAACATGCCTATGATAAACGTGTCCAAAAATGAACCTTCAAGGTCGGTGACCTCGTCCTAAAGGAAAATCAACATGTAACAAAAGCATAGAAAAGTAAATGGGGAAAATTCGCTCCTAATTGGCTTGGACCCTATATCATTACTCATGCCTATGGATCAAGTGCTTATCATTTATCTTCACTTGAAGGTAAACCTGAACCTAAGCCCCTCAATGCCTTGCATCTTCGATCATTCTATTATTGAATCAAGTCCTATATCACCTTCTGTCTATTAAATGCTCATCCCTTGAGCAACATTCACCTTCCATTACCTCTTTTAAGGATCAAGGACTACACTAGAATTGTGTGATTATCCATCACCTTTCAGCCTTATCTTCAATATGAGTACCACGGCTCTACTCATGGCATGATTCTCATGGATACTTTTTGTCCTTTTTAGGATGGAATCCCATGGTCGTTTATCACTTAAAACCTCTCTTTCATAGCTAACCTCTGTGTGCTATGGTTTTGTCTTCATAAAAGAATCCTATACTTCTTTATAGTCTTTTCCATGACCTAAAAGTCCAAAAAAAAATTCAAAAGTAATATACGGGATTTTCAAATTCAAACTCCTTGAGTCAAAATTCTTGTAAATAGATGACTCCCTCTAAAAGGACATCTATCTTTCCATCTTGCTTCTATAAATAGACTACTCCCTTGAAGGACAGTTATAAAAAGCTAGCCCTATTGTACATAGTCTATCACAAAAAGAAGACTATTTCTATAAAAATTAAAATAAAAATATTATGAGGCTTCCCACATTTATCAACTTCACATGAAGACCTCAAGGAGATATTTTATTCATCCCACATAGACTTCCCGCATCAATCAATCTATAAAATAAAATAAAAAATAAAAAGATAACTTTTTTTCGTCATGGACTTGCCTATTTTAGTCTTGGGTATCTTGCAAAAGAGGCATGTTGTCTCCCACCAAGGTTATGCTAAAACAACCCATTTCACCTCATCGTATTTCCTTTCTAATATTCTACCTACTCAAGGGATGTGCCGCAAATGTGACATTTTGTGATCATGTGACTTTATTCACCCTTAGAACAGTCAATCATGCAACACCTTTAGGGTCTTACATTCATAAGCCAATCTTTGGTATGATAGACTCATAACAGTTCTTACCAATTAGGCCAATTTTTTTTCTCCTCTTACCATTCACCTCTTTTCTTACTTATTGATTCTTGCTTCATAGGACTAGACCTTTGACACCTACATTCTGGGAATTCCTCTCCCACCAAAATCACCCACGCCTATTTCAACCTACACTCAACCATGCCTATTCAATCCACAATCACCCACTATTCAACCTAAACTCAACCATGCCTAAATGACCTAGACTCAACCATGCCTAAATGATCTCGACTTAATCATGCCTAAATCCTACTGACCCATTCATCTCCCTTATCATATTATTCCCTAGCTTATGGGAGAACTACATCGGCCTGAGGCCCCTTTTCACTGGGGCTATATAGGAAACACTCTGAGGGCATGGGGCCCTTGGAGGTTAGCTCGACCACTTTTACCCCTAACCAATTTTCCCCCTTTACATTCACATTCTACCCTAGTTAGTTTCCATTTACACAAAAAATTGGAAATTAATTTATCATAAAAACATACATACCTACCATTTTATCACCACAACCATATTTTACTTAAATAATTTCATATTTCCATGATATTAATTACTTACAAATTTAAACACAACATACATACAACACATTATTTCCATAAGATCAGTAACTTAGAAATTACCCTTACTCCACCATGCCTATACCTGACCAAATCATACCTATAATTGACTCCACTATGCCTATACCTAACTCCACCATGCCTATACCTATACTGGACCAAACCACCTAACTCTCCACCATGCCTATACCTACTCAATGACCTAGACTTCATACCATGACCTGACTCATGCCTAGTTTCCATAATACACAATAACAATGGAAATTAAAGATATTACATCATCCATCTAATAATAATCATCAACTATATAAAGAGGAATCATGTGTATCAATACATATGTACATAGGGATACAAGTGAAATCAAAAAATCTCATATCCATCATAAAAATCTTCGGCATATAAGCCGGTATATATATCAAAATCAAAATCATAATACAATAATCATAAATATCTCAGCCCCACCTAGGCCCTCCTCTCCAATCTCACTTGTCTCCTCCTATCTCCAAAATCAATCGCCTTGCCAGCATCTCTGATCACCCTTTGCTGGTCCCTTCTCTGACTCTCCATCTCCTCCTTCCTGGCCCTCTTCCGGGCCAGTCTCCAAGAGTTGGTAACCTCACCTTGACCCTGTCTCTGTGCCTGATGAACCCCTATGCTACTTGAGCTATGAGTCTTAGACCGGGTCCGCTCACTGGCTTCCTATTGGGCCCTATGCTCGACATAAGAGGGAACATCAATACCTGTCAGTGGCTAGATGGTCCTGGTAATAACAGGGCCTCATTTCAAGGAATCCCTAAACCTCGCCATAAATATGGTCTAGGGTGGTTCCATCAACCTAACCACCACCTATGAACTTTTTCCTACCAATAGAGGACCCTGTCCTAGTGTCGGTGCTTGTACTATGGGACCCTATTCCAGTGCCTGTGTTGGTACCTGTATGCAGCTACATGGGCCTGTAAGGCCATAACCTATGCCTACGTAGCTGCCAACTGTCCCTGTAAACTAGTGACATGCACCTGTAGCGCTACTACCTATGCACCATCCCCTGCAGGAGCCTGTACCTACCTGCCTATGCCTAGGTAGTAGTCTAATTGACCCTATAATGTAGTCACCTTCCTTGTCAAAGTAACTACCTGTGCCTGTTTTGATGTCAACTGAACTCCCAGTGTGGTCACATATCCCTGTAGGGCATCCCTCTGAACCATCACTGTGGCTAAGTCAGGCTGACTTGACCATGGTGGTGCTTCCTGTAACTCCACTTCCCACCACTTTCTATATGCCATATTGGTCCCTCAATCATCCAATCTCATATCCACTGGTACCTCCTCCTTTCCTGTGGGGTATGTGGACCGGGGTGGAGACAAAGGTCTCTCCACATCATCCCTATGATATTGTGGGAAGGGTGGTAGCACATCCTGCTGTAATCCGAACTAGCATCAGACTCTGTCAAACGGGATCATCTCGTGCTCGTCGACACATCTACCCTGTATCCACCACAATAACTGTAACTCCTGTAGCTCCTGCCCCATCCCTCTAAAAGCTAGAAAACAAACATAGGGCCACCAGACTATGTCCATCACATACAAGCCCTATAACTCCCCCTGTAGTATACTATGTCATGAGTTGCCTCCTCTACTTGAGGATGACCACCTATGGACCACCCACCTCCTGTAACCTACCCTCTGTCCCCCATGGTGCCAATCTGGTACTGGTAGTCCTTGTGGCTGTACTACCACAATATGCTCGTACGCCCAACAGTGCAGTAGGAATGTACAATAGATGTTGTAGCATCACATCCTCTAGTAAGCCCACAACTCCCTATATAGTTACACTAAATATGCAGGTGCCCATTCAAAGTAGACCTGATCCTTGATCATATTTCACAACACTCCCATCAATCCTCTAGGAAATCAACCACCCTCTGAATTTGGAAGTGCATAGCACCCCACCACTACCATCATTAGTATTGCTAACCGCGTCTCCTACAGGTGTGCAACATACAAAGCCCCATAAACAAGACTAATGTTATGCTCAATCAAGTCACTCACCATCTCCCCAAATACCGAAATCATTGCCTCAAAAGCCCCATCTATTAACACTGAGTAAACATGATCACCAACAATCGGTAGCCATAGAATCCTATAAACATCCTTCAGTGTGATCATCATCTTGTTGGTGGGTAGGTGGAAGGTATTGGTCATTGCATCCCATCTATCGATGAGAGTGACCATGAGACTGTGATCCCATTGGATCCACCTTCGGTACTACCTAATCCCAACCAATCCAACCTCTCGCATGTGTGTCCACTCATCCTCAGTGATGTTGGGTCGCATCTCCACTAACAATGGTGGGACCCTGTCCCGCATCATCAACTGATGTCGTGCCTGCATCTAGGAAACTCAACAATGTCAAGTATTTACCTACTTTACTCATTTATTCACCTCTACCTACCCCCACCCCACACCCACATTGCTCTACCTACCTATCTATTTCCTAACTATTTCGCTAACCTACCATCCATTTTATCTCACCTAAACAAGTCCCCATGTTCCATTTCATCATTTTCTCTCCTTCGATATTTGACCTAACCCATACCCACCTATTCCTAGCTATATCTACCTTCAACCCACCTACTTCTATTCTAATCTACCTCTCATATCTCTAAATTCAACTACCTATTTGTTTTTTAAATCTAGTTTTCCCCATTATTTACCCTTTTCTACCCTATGTCACTTTTCACAGTGACCGACATCGGTTAACTTAAACCGAGACTGGTCACTCTAACCGGTACTGGTCACCTATCTAACCACTGACGCCAATATTCTCAATCGATGTCGGTCAAAGCCAAACTAGCGTCGGTCTCTGGTTCGGCCCTAGGGCCGAACCCCCATGCCCCAAATTTTGAAAAAAAAGAAAAAACAATCTAAATTCTACCCCAATCCCACCTAAACCCAACCCCAATTCATTTTCCCACCTAGTTAATCTATATTGCACCCTCCCAATACCCAGTTTCATTCATTTTTACCCACATTTCAAATTTTTAATCCCCACCCCCCATTTTTTCATTTTAGCTCAAATTTCAATTGAAAATAACATGATATGGATTGATTCCTACCTCAACACGTTGCCTCCTCCTCGTTGGCACCTTCGGTCTTTGAACTGGTGGACCTCCAGTGCCTCCACCTGCTATAGCCATGCCTCCAATCAAACTCTCGGTCCTCTGACCAATCCAATCGCTCTAAATGATCTCATGGACCAGTCCACCTAGCTCCTCCAGCCACTCAGATACCTCCAACTCATCCTGGTACAATGCCTCATCCTTTTCTTCATGAAAAATGCTAAAATTTCTTCGCTCTGTCATTTTCTATAAAGTGGAAAGGTTAAAATGAATCTGTAACATACAGATTTTTACTTTTTTACCCTACCCTTGACCTGAACTGATGTCGGTTTAACTTGACCTGACATCGGTCATGTGCCCTAGTCGAACACGGTTGGTTTCTCTAGACTGACATTGGTTTTCCATAACCGGTATCGGTTATCCTTTTTGCCCCATTACACCATATGACACCACATCTGCTTTCCCGAAACCTTTTTCTGCCTAACCCAAAGTTGACCCTGACCTTACACCTCACCCTCATGACCTTATTACCTATCACCCAACCTCATAATCAGTTGGGGCATGTTTTTTCCCCTACTATGGCCTTACCTACGACCTTACCTAAATCACCCAACCCAACCTCGCTCATTGTGACACTTGAATTCATTTACTCGTTATACCTTACGATGTTGTTACTTGTGTTGTTCATCCTAATGACCTTACCTTGCCTAATGTCATGTTGTTTATCCCAACCTAACCTTTGGTGCCCTGGAACAAACCTATTTCCCATTCCAACACCTTGCCTAGTTGTGTTTCAAGACCATATCCTATACCTTGGATACCTAAACCACTTCAACCTTGTTTGGATAAACTTATCGACCTTTGATGACGTAGAGTTTGCAAGCTCTTCAACCTGGTACCTTATCACATTCTATATGTGTCTGTGCATTAGACTGCCACTACCTATTACCCGACAAAATCACCCTTACCTACAACCAACCTACCCTCATTTTCATCACTTAACCATTTATCAAACCACTCACTGACTCCGTTTAACACCTCATCAGTTCTTGGTTTGAGGGGGATCACCTCCACCCACACTTGGGGCAACCTAACCTTCACTCATACCTGGAGCACCGAATTCCTATTTTTGTCAGCGTCGCTTATCAATACAAGCTACATGACAAAAAGGGGAAAATGTAGACACCAAATTTGGGTCACACTCCCCTTGGTCCCCTTCAATTAATTAACGTAACACATTTAACTAATCATGACCCCTTTACCCCATATTAATATTCATCCTCACATTATTAATTAATTTAATTATTTTAATTAAGTTAATTTCATCCTCACACCTCCACCTCATCATTACACCTCACCCTAGACCCATTCTAGGGGCATTTAACTCACAGTGACCAAGTCATCACTCTCAGCACTGAGTCATCACTCCCAGTGTTGAGTCACTATTTGACCTAACTAACTAAGAATTCTTCCTAAACCTAACTAGACTTCTTCTAAGGTCTTCTTGCCTTCTCTCACATGAACTCTACTTCCCTAAGCGGACCCAACAATCAAAATCACGCCAAAAATAGTAAAGATCAGCTTATTTTTGGTAACTTGGACTATTTCACCCTAACCGATGCCAGTTTATCCTTAGCCGACGTAGATCACCTAAACCGCCATCAGTTCCTTTATATAGAATTTTACAACCCTTTACCCAAGTTGGTCATTCAATTATTGGATCCTTATTGCATTCAAGCATGAATCTTCAAGCCCTCCTACATCCAGATGACAAACACACACAACCACAGTGCAAGACAAGCAGTCGGTTCTCCTTCCAGAGCATTGGAATACTCACGGGAGCACACAGGTTGTACTACCATGACACTGGACTCAAGCACCTCTTCTCTGATCAACCATCAACCATCTCAACTCACAGGATCTATAAAATACCAAGTAAGTATTGTGATTTTAATCATTTGTGCTTATCCCATTGTAGATCTCTTGCTTCTTTCAATATTTTATTTCTTCTATTACCTGTACATCATCTTCTTCCCACCAACCCACTATTCAACCACCCCAAGCCTTTTCACCCTTCTAAACCTCCTTCTTAGTATTCCTGAGTCTTCTCAGCCATATTATGACCCAAACCACACTACCCTCACTCTTTGTGTAATCACAGAGAGCCTAAAAACCCATTTTCAATAGTTCATTACCTATTGCCCCTATTGACGTTGGTTCTCTGACCGACGTCAGTTTAGTCCCCATACCGACATAGGTCACCATACCGATATTGGTCTCTGTGTCATTTTATATTCTCAAACCAGCAAGCTTCCCACTCACCCAAAAGCAACCCAGACCTCAACCAATCAGCCCCAGACCCTTACCAGACCTTTGACAGACCTGTCTGACCTAAACAAACCCCGGTTCTAATTAGATTTAGTGTTATTTTTATATCTAGCATAAAATCTAGTGTATTGTGTGTATGAGAAACCTAAATCATTACATTGCAATAGGACTTATTTATTTCAGTTGTTTATTCACATTGAATTGTTAATAAATTGTGGACTGTCAGCCTCTCTAGGAAGCACCATGCTTCCTAGATATAGCATACGTTAGGCAGTCCACTGTCATATGCAATTTTATACTCTTTTGTGGTCTTTTTTTATATCTACAGGTAGTCCTTCCCAGAAAAAAATGAGTTCTCTACGATCAGCTTGGATAATTTCAACAACACACGCATTCTGCCTTCCACCTTCGCCTCATAGGTATTCCTCCTTAACTATTTACCTTCTATCTGTTTCGTCCTAGAAAGCGTAAAACTTATTGGTGAAACATGCATATTTCACAGATCTAAGACAATATTGGTATTTTGGCTCAAGCTTTCCAGACAATTCTTTATGTTCTTACTACTCGGGAGAGTAATAAAGTAGTAGATGTTTTGGCTAACTGGGCTTTGGATCAGGAAAACGTTCATTTGATAGGTCATATTCCTATAGGGTTGTATATGGAGAAAAGCCAAGCATTTCACTGAATCCTTCATTTGGATGAATTACGTGGATGACTTCTTCCTGTTGTACTATGCTTTAGGCTGCTACATGATATCTGTAAGGATACTTCCTTACTTGGCACTGTATCTACTTGTAAAACGATTTTTGATGATTAATGGAAGGATTATGACTCTGCTGGAAAGAGTCAAACTCTGGCATAACTCTTCACGGAATTATTTGCGGGCACCGGGAAAAAACATTTTCAAATGTAAATTGGGTTTCTGAAACATACGTCCTTGACGGATATGAATGATGCTCAACAGGGTGCTTGGCGACATGATGGGGGGCACAATTTATTGAGGCAATCACATTCCGAAACAACAAGCTTCACTCAATCTCCATTCGTACCTGCAAATTCCCGATTCAACTGTAATGGTTAAATGGCGAAACAGTTCAATTCCAAAATCTCTTGAGCGTTTAAGCAGAAATGTAAAAAAAACAGTACCATGAAACGAGCTGGCAAAGACCATCCAGTGGTTCTGTTGGAGACGTGATGAAGAGCATTCTTCCATTCATCGATGACGCGCGTGTCATATTTCTGCCCGATATTCTTTGGCACAGGTCGTCGAGGGTTGAACGGCGGCTGAATATCTTCGCATTCGACGGCTTTCTCGACTGGCGTTATCGAACACTTTGAGACGATCCGGGCGTGGCTTCATAGAAGTCAGCCTGGATAATTAATCATGTGGATCTGGAGCTCTCCACGTGTTTGTGTACAGTTCTTTCAAGCACCAGACAGACGGTCGCGCTCGTATGCGCGGTTTGCTTGTGCGAAATCGAGGAGAATGAGAATGGCGACTACTTGTTGCCCAATTGCAATCACAGTTTCCAAACTCAAACTGCATCGTACATGTGGTTCGACTCGCTTTCTGTAGTCGTTCGCTCTGTCGACCCAGTGCCACGACCCGAATATCCACCGATGTGAGTCGAGAGCTTCAAACAGTCTGATGCGGTACCAGGGATTTTCGTCGGGCGTTTGGTCACGGGCGAAAGACTCAGGAAAACGTGATACTTGTAAGCGCGAGAAGTGCAATTATTCGATGGAGATGGCCTGAAACTGGTAAGCATTCCCATAACTGGGCCAGTTCCCTCGTGAAAAATTGAAATTTGGAGACAACTGGGGAGGCTTCTCGAAATGTTGTGGACATAGATGCCAGAAGGCTCTATGGGTTTATGAGGATGGCAAGAGATAGGGATCATATGTACCTAACAGCAGCTGATCTCATCTCCCAGCGGGTCGTCGTCTCTCAAGTCGCCCAAAGATGGGGCCTCCAGTCGTTGCAAGGAACTATTTTTAACAGGTCGGTTCCGCAAAGTTTCGGAGTACGGGAGTGAATCACATTGAGCAGAGCAGTCCAGCCAATGGAGTAACATGATGTCTACATAGTTGAATTATGGGTCCCAATCTTCATGAGACCCTATAGCGTGACCGTTTGACACACGCCACGGGTCAGTGTCTCTTAAGCCGTCCATTCAGACAAGAGATGTCATGCTCCACTAAAAGTCGGTCATCCATTTGTACTGTGTCTCTTAAGCCGTCCATTTGGCCTCGAAGAATTGTGTTTGCCACCTGTGAATTCAGATATACAAAGTAAATAATACCCCAGTAACGGAGTATGGATAGTTCGTAGGGGTGTGTGACAGTTAGGGGAAAGGCCCTCGTAATTACACCGGAGATGTTCCTTTGAAGATGACTCTGGTGGAAAGAGTCAAACTCCGACATAACTCTTCACGGAATTATTTCCGGCACCCGGAAAAAAACATTTTCAAATTAAATTGGGTTTCTTATCCACACAATGACAATATACAGATTACGAATGCCTGGTGAATGTCACTGCAGAAACGAAGGCAATGGCAGCGGATACCATTGCATTTGCGATGTGTGTGACTATTTTGCACACCTTCATCACCTTCTTCGTATTCTTATCACTAAACGACAGTAGGGATGCATTTTTCTTCCGGATCCGCAGGTGAGGAATTACAGTTAGGCCTAGGATGGATAACAGAGCATATTTCCGAACGACATTGCTCTAGATTCTGGACGCCTATGCCGACCGCCAAATTTTCTTCACAACTGCTCCAACACACTATTCCAATTTACATCGCAAACCCCCAATTTACTGCCAACAATATGAAAACTCAACACAGGTCGAGGGTTCGATCCTACTCCATTGCAGTCGATCTTGCTTCTCTTTTCTTCTGCACTCCAAAGGGACGAAATGCATACATACGGTGGTGTGACTATGTATGCAAAGGCACGGCTAGCCTGTGTGTAAGAAAATTCGGCCCAACAGACATTACCTGTCTGATTGTGTGATGGAAAAATACGTCGCTGACTCGCTAGAAGCCTGGAATTTCAAATTATCTGTGCCTATAAAAAAAAAAATCGCTTAACGGATTAGATTTTTCAGGTCACTATAAATTCTAGTAATTTTTATAGATTTGTTCATATATATATACATAGGTATTATGTTTTTATATAAACCAAGAAAAAAACTTACGGTTTTAAAAATCTCCAGCCTGTCATTGTCTACGGTTGTTTTTTAAATCACTAATATACAGTTAAAATCACAAACATGAATATAAGCATTTTTGTATTTCACTTTCGAACTCAAAAAAAATACTTGCATCAATTGCATGCAACCACATTTTTTCTAATGCGGAAAACAATCCATATCCGTAAAAACCCATGGGTCATCGCAGACTCCCAATTCCGATTAAGAGGGAAACAACCCTAAAAAAAACCAAAGCAAACTCAAATTTGGCGTCAATATGGACCGGAAACATCAAAGATCAAGAACCCTTAGGGAGAAAAAGGGGTCTACAATTATGTGAGAGAAATATAATAGGAAAGAAATTTAAATGTATCAGTTTACAAGGAGAGACGAGTGGCTCAAGTAAGATAAGTGGTATTGTGGACTACAATGATTGCAGTATATGAAAAAAATGAGTTTGTTGAAAAGACCTTCGAAATTTTCAGCCGAATGTAGCTTGCAGGTGTAAAACCAGAGTGCACAACCTTTTCTAGCATTCCCCTGGCCTCTATCAGAATGGGAGATTTAAAACGTGGCATTTTCCAACGTCAAATTACAGATAAAGAATGAGTAAGAGGGGACTAAGGAGGGAGCAGCGAACAGAGGACATGGGAATCCTCACACAACATTGATGTCGTTTCACCAAATGTAACCAAAAGGTGTTCAATCCAATCAGATAACCTTTGCTAGCATGCTACCAGACTATGTAAAAAGAGGAGTTTTGAAACAGGACGTGAGCCAACCTCCAAAGCATTATGGAGAAGGGACTTCCAGTAGATGTTGAGTTGCAGGTGCCTTGGGAGATGTCTGCAAAATGTGGATGCATGCATAGGGCATGAGAACTATTCAACTAGATACCTTGAAGAAATGTGATCTCATCCAACCCACTTGCCACAAGGTAATTCTATTAAAGGAAAACCCTTTGCAAATTCCAAAACTTCCCAAGCTTGTGAGCTGTCATTCCCGAAATACTTTTACGGTATAGGTAGAGATATAGAACATGGAATTTCCCTGCATCAAACTATAGACATATCCAAACAGCTATTGACATCTCTACATCTGAAATAACTAACCAATGGGGAAAATTAAAAAACTCCTACATCCCTTTACATGTACATAGAGCCACTACTCTAGAAGAAACTGCAACTGGAACAAGTAGTGACTACAATAACTCACAGGGATCTAAGCCCCTGCATGCAGAACTATTTGAATGGGAGCATATAGCATGCATGCACCCAACACTCAATATAACAATTGATGATGTAGACATGATAGGCCTTCGTGACTTTGACATTAACCACAATTGGAAGGTACATTCCATCCCTGTTGCCTTACAAAAAAGTGCACCTAAATTCATAGACCTTGCCCGCACTGAAAATTCATACAAGGGAAACACCCACCATTGAAGATGATCATTCAGGAAACCGCTGGTACATGAAAATCATACCTCATACAATGCATTAGAAATGGGCTTCAAAATATCACAGGAACATTTAAATCTTCCATTCTTGTACTAGCCCCAACAGGTATTGTTGCATTCAACATAAAATCATCTACTATACATTCTTCCCTCTGAATACCCATTTCCGACATGAAACCTCTTGAAGGCCAAGCCCTAGAAATCTTCCAAGAGTGTATGAGTGCCATACAGTACATACTCATAGATGAAATGAGCTTTATAGGTCCTACAACGTTAAAAACATCAACAAAAGACTTCGTGAGGCATTCCCCCAACAAAATAACCACGCATTCGGCAACTGCTCAATGATTTTGGTGGGTGGCTTAGGCCAGCTCCCTCCGGTCAACGATGTACCATTATATGCAGACAACAAAATAGGCATCTCCCTTTGGCATGCTTTTGATACAGTGATCACCTTGGGCACAAACTTCAGGCAACAAGGATTGAACCCGACACAACTTGAATTCAGGGAAATGTTGACCAACATCATAAATGTAGAAGCAACAAAGGAAATCGCAGGCAAGCACAATAAAAAAATGCTAAAATCTTTACATGTGCCAATTGCAAGGAGCATCGCAAAACAAAGCAAGCATAACTTTGACTCAAACATCAACGACCCTCAACTAGAGCCGATAATATTCCTATGCACCGGATAGGAGGTCATGTTGACATCTAACTTGTGGGTTAGCTCAGGATTGGTTAATGGTGCACTAGGGCAAGTGCTCGATGTGGTGTACAATCCAGAATCACACCCACCAGACTTGTCATCCTTTGTTGTTGTCAACTTCAGACACTACCAAGGGCCCACATGGGACAAACTCAACCCAACCCACTTGCCCCTACCTCCTATCACATGTGGCACTCGTTGCCAAATCCCCCTAAAAATGTCTTGGGGCCTCACCATCCACAAATCACAAGGCCTAACTCTTGACAAGGCCACAGTAGACATCGGAAATGTTGACCATCAAGGATTAACATTCACGACAATGTCAAGAGCTCATGCCATAAAAGATCTACAAATTCTACCAGCTTTTACGTTTGAATGCTACACAAGAATGAGATATAAAAAAAATGTAAAAGCATGCAAGGAAGAGGAGCAAAGACTTTGTAACACACATTTGTCTCATCACATACAATGCATGTGCACACTCCTACCTACATCATACCCGCAGTAGTGTGCCCAGATCTTGGTTCCAACCTACATATGGAAGTAAAGTGTTGCACATATATATACACAAAACCCACTTGTAATGCAATACAGATACAAGTCACCTTCACTTTGCATCCAAACCGTATTGTAATATTTTCAGTTAAGTTGCCCTGCTTTGCCTCAGGGAAATGCACGTTATGTTCCAGCGACCGAAGCGTGCTATGGAGAAATGGAATAGTGTGAGTAGCGTTTGGCTGTTGATGCAGACGGAGGTCGTGTCTGTGCAATTTCACCAGTTGACATAGGACATGGCTACAGCCTTGGACGTGCTACCGCCTAAGCTCATGGACGTCACCGATGCACATAAAAACTGTCCATTTTTCGCTCGACTTAATTCTTACGCTCCAGTATAGGCATCACTTCTTAATCAGGACGGCTCGAAATTAAATACTGGAAATAGATTGGAAGATTGTTTCTTTTTTACCATTTACTGTATGTTACCAAAACAGCTGCCTGTAAGGTTAATATCAAACAATGCATCCCTGTTACAATTCAATGACACGATGCTTAATGTTTA
Organism: Taxus chinensis; assembly: GCA_019776745.2. Lineage (NCBI taxonomy): Eukaryota > Viridiplantae > Streptophyta > Pinopsida > Cupressales > Taxaceae > Taxus > Taxus chinensis. The sequence continues at coordinate 102,833,568 of CM034150.1, forward strand.
ACAGAACCTTGATTCTCTCTTTGGCACCAAGCATTTTTTAGATTTTTAAATTGACCTTGTTTCTTGAAAGCATATTTTTCACTATAATTAACTATTTCCACAATGCTTTAATGTTCTTGGTATGGTATATAGAAAACTTAGCCGGGTAAACTATCTTTCAAGGTGAGAAAAATGGCATGTATCTTCTGCATTAACAGAAAAAATATCTAATGACTGATTTGTGTATTTTGGGAAGGTTTTGCAACATTTTTATCGCTGTTAAATCTTTCTATAATATTGAAATCTGAATTAAAGATGTTAAGGTAAACATGAATTTTTAAGATATTAAAATCTGGAAAAGATATTTGTTGGGATTCATGCTGCTACTTAGTATTGGGAATACCTTGGGTATCACATACAGAGGTGGCTCTGTGTCCCTTGGGAAAATTATACATGTGAGTCGGTGCAATGACATTACCATTGACAGGAGAGACAAGGTTGTTTGCGTATCATAACAAATTATTTCATGCCGTCATATCTGTGAAGAGGAAGTTGCATGTGCCTTTCCGAGATGATAAAAAGTGGTAGTTACGCACATTCCACACAATTGTATATGTTGCCGGCACGCACCAAGGCGGTATTCTGCGAAGTCCGCCTGTGAAATATCAAAAAGTGATGTCAGTCGTAAGGCTTAGTACATTTGTCGTCTTAAAAATGCTTTACTAATTTTCTTTCTCCTATTGATAACCGTCGTCGTTTTTGGAGGTGTCTCTTATGGTAAAAGGGTCCGTGCCTAACTATCACTTACGTTAGCACAGGCCCCAGCAAAATCGAGCCTAGCACCTGCGTGGCCGTGACACCACTGCATACGCCATCCTCTACGCCACACATCATTTCATGTATCTACCTTTCTCATCATCCTCATAAATGGAACTGTGTAAGCAAATAATTAAATTCACCACCGCTAAAACTTTAGCCTTTCTAGGTGCCATTTTAACAGAACTTCTTCCTGCCAATGTCGCATCGGAGACTTGGGCGAATTGAATGGATTACATGTGTCAGTCAGACAATTTATATAGGGTAGATCAAATGCATCACACATCAGAACGAAGGTGTGAACGGGGGGTGCGGGACAACTGATTAAGGTTCATTATTTTCAACAGACGCAATTGTTATTTACTGCCTACATTGTATTCTTCCCCCTTTGTCCACAATCTCTATTTTCTTGATTCATTTCGATGGTTGTTTGCATACTACTATGGATTCATTGTCGTAAGTGACTGTCTCAGGTAGGGAATGTCTCATAATCCTCCTTTCCTTGGTATAGAAAAAATCACCATGTACGAAAATGCAACGAACATTCATATTCAATCCAAGAAAATAAAAAAAGGCAAGCGACTATTGACTATCTTGCACTTGCACGAGTTGGCATAGTGCCACACTCAATGCACATCGGAAATCTACCCCCACCACCCTTCGAATTGGACACATCAACAACTTAGCGTCCAAACAAATAAAAGTGATCGTTGCATGTATCTACCATGCTTATTATTATCAAGAATTCTCCAACTTTTCCTTGTATGGTTGATTGGATCCCACAACTATAGGGTGTAATTAATATTAATATGATGAACAAGTTCAGAGATAATTTTTGTGATTGGCATGTCTATGTCATGCAAGTCTAAAAACCTATGCTTAAGAGAGTTTGCTATTTTATAAAATGCCGAGCTAAGAGAGTCTGTTTGAGATTGGGAGTTGTCTACACCATTCCTTAATAACAAACTTGAATTGGTCTAAAGTTTGAAAATAATTCGATGTTAAATCTTATGCCAAGCTCATAAATGTTAGTTCACGGGCGAGGAGGGTGATTATGGAACCAAGGTACTTAGTCTGAATGATTTATAATAACGAGTGCCACATTTCACAATGGGAGATTTACACACGGCATGTGAAATCTTCAATGTTAGTCAAATGTTGACAATGTTTCACCTAATACAACCAACATGTGTCTAATCTTTTTCTAGCACGTGCTCACATCCTGTGAGGAAAAAGGAGCTTCAAAACAGGTCGTGGACTTTCACCAAAGCATAATAAGAATTGTTTTTCTTTCCAGATGTTGTAGTTGTACTATATTTCTCCCCCCTGCCCATAATATGAACTTGAAACAATTTAAGATAGCATATATTTCACCACAAATTGTAACTCCAAACAATAAACATTGTTATCCTCTCCGGTGTAATTTGCAACTCATTTGCAATTGCTAGTAAATAAATAAATAAATAATCACCTCGTATATGCTCAGCTTCTCAAGGAAGCCAATTAGCCAAAGACCATAAATATATATTTAATCGAGTGCAGGTAGTAATAACTAATAAGTAAACAAGGTTCGTGGGGCATGGGAGAAAACCTTTCATATCTATCTAAAATCAATGGCCAGTCAGAAACACCTGCAACCGTAGGAGTGGAGTGGGTTCAGCAAGTTTCGTTACATAGATTGAATTTCACTATCTCTATGAAGAATTTGTGGATAAATCAAGGTTTTACAAAATAAAATTATGTTTATCTGAATGTAATTTTCGCCTGAAACTAATGTTGTTGTATGTGGGTATTTTGTAGATTCGTCTGAGGTTGATTGTGAAGTAGCTGAATAAACCAACCTGCATGCCATACATTTTGACCAAGTAGCCAGCAATTATTGCACTCCACGAAACTAAAATTCTCTGAGACATTTTGTCAAACACTTTTAATGCCTTCTGTACATTCAGTTTTTGAAGAATCTCCAAGGATTTATTAGCAAAACCCAGGTTCCACATATCCACCAATGATAACAATCCTCTTCTCTAGCATCTCCAATTTTTCAAATCTTCTGCCTTTTTACCAAGCTTTGCAATTCGGAGGTGTACAGGCTTCTTATGCAAGTTTCACACTATGGACGTTGTTATGATGCAACTCTTTAAGAACGTAGATTACTTCACATGGCAACTCGAACAATCACCATGGATTATTGTCCATGTTTTAAAGGATTGAAACTGTTCAGATCTCTGCCAACAATTTCTCTTGCAATACTATGCTTTCTAAATCCGCAAGGTCCGAGTTTAGCAAAAACTGGGAGGATGCCAGTACAGTTCATTGAGCCAGCATAAAAAATACCTGCATGCTACCAATTGCATTTGCTTTGAGATCACCAATAATTTTCAAACTAGCCGAAATTGTGCATGTGAAGAATGGCTTTCAGTTTACGTCCAAATTAACCTTTATATTTATGTTCTGAGCTATAAGGAATGGAGATTCACATTATTTGTCCAATTCAACCTGCATATTTGAGTTCTGAGCTATAAGAAATGGGTGTTCACATTATTTGTCCGTGCAATTATCTGTTGCTGTTTTTTTATGTCTGTGGGATTTTCATAAAAAAAAATTTGATGAGTAGCGTATTCATTTGGGCACTAGATTACATAGATTATCGGCATCTCTGTTCATGCTTGGGAGGAAGCATTTCACGGATTTACAATCACCAGTAAGCGAATAACTAAACTAGTGATCATCTTCAGTTTAAGCAGCTACGAGCAAGCAGTATCCACTCCATCAAAGTCACCCAGGACACAATTCTGGTCTCAATCATTTCGACTCTCCATGTCAGGTATCTCCAAGCCTTGCAGTCAACAAGACTTGATCCCTGGTGAGCTTATTGAATTATTTCATAATTTAAACATTACAAATAAAAATATTTTAGTGCACACTAAGATGATTAACAACTTTACAAATTTTCTTGTACACGGAAGATTAAATGCCAAGTTAGTATAGTGTCACATGGGATTTGTGATAAATGAATACAATACCCATTAAACCAAACCAATAGTGATATCCTTCAAATCTTACTTGTAATCAATCCGTAGCTATAAAGCAAAAGAAACACAATTTTAACTTTTAACCAAAGATGCTAGCAACCCTTCGTCTAACTCTTTGACTAAGAATATAGTAGGGATGTGGATTACAGTAAGTAGTATAAGATCACTCAAGAAATGCAAGAACACCTCCCTCACAGAGGAAGTTAAATAGGCATGATGCATTTTGTGAAAGCTTCTCTTCCAACTCTTCAACCAAAAAAAGAATAGGGAAGTGGACTACTTTTAGTATTATAAGGACTCCTTCCTTGCAAAGGAAGTTGAATAGGTGTAATGCATTCTGTGAAGCCTTTTCTTCATCTAACTCTTTAACCAAGAAAAGGGATGTGGATTACGCTTCAGTAGTATAAGCTCGCTCAAGAACTGCGAGAACTCCTCCTCCGTTGCGGAGGGAGTTGAAGAGCTGTGATGCATTCTGTGAAGCCCTCTCTGCAAATCTCTCAAACAGTAGCTTCACTACTTCTTCTCCAAAATAAGACCCAATCAGCCCCTCTAAAATAGCTCTGAATTGCATTGCCACCATCCTTCCGAATTCTTGTTCACTCACCATATCCATATTCACCAACCCTGTTAGATATTCTATGTTTTTAACAAGAAATGAACCCTCTTCCTCAACCTGCACTCTCACTTCCTCCACATTGGGAGAAAAGAATGGAAGATTGAATGAGTCTCTTCTCTCTTTGACTATCAGTCCTTCCACCACCATGTCATTGAATGCACCCTCCAAAATATCTCCGATGATGCCGCTTCCACCCTGATCACATGGACATGCATATAGCCGCCCTGACAAGAACAAAAACATACACCCTCCTCCAACAACTTCTTCTGCGCGCGCTCTAAGAAAACAATTGAAATCATTCTGAAACTGATGCAAATATGCCTCCGCCACCTCTACTGGCCCCTCCTTCGATATGTACACCCTTTCGCCATTCCATGATCTTGACCTTTTGTCTTCCACTTCAGGAGGGACCTGTGTATTATTACATCAATTCTATTCACTACTTAGTCACTACCAGAGTTAACATGAATTAAAACTCAAACATCAAACTTGTCATGTTTAAACATACTTGTGACAGCCAATGTAAGCTGTAGGAGGAGTGAACAAAATGGAGAGAATTTTTGGGAAAGAGACGCTTGTGAAAGGAGCCTCCCACCCCTGCTGCGAAGTAGTTACATGTTCTTAATCTACCATCATCATCATCATCATGAGGCAAAGGCAATGGCAATATCAAGCTTTGGAAAAGTAAATTGAAGTCGTTCGAGGGGAGGTCTGAGAAAAAGACTTGCAACTCTGGCATGGCAATTTCCATGGCCTTGTATTTGTTGTGTACTGCATTGCAAATTGTTTGTGCAACAAAGAGCGTGTTGGGTCCAGCAGCACATCCCATATCTGCTATGCAAAACCTTTCTAATGGAGTAATCTTCATCTTTGCAATACTTTCCTCTAGAAAAGGTTGTAGAAAGCGAAGTGAAATCTCCTGTGAAAACAGACAGACATAAAGTTGTGGAATATGCATTTTCAAAGTGAGATCAACCACACCATTAGAATGGAAATACCTGATAACACGAATTTCGCGCATAGCTGCATTCTTCTTGCCCACCATTCATGGTGAGAACTTTTTCAATTTTAAAATCCATGGAGTTTGTTGAAGGCCAGGTGAGAATTGATATTGGCAATGGAGATGTATTTAAAATCTCACCTTCCCTCCTATGTTGGATTGATGGAGAGGTGACTAGTGCTAAAGTACTATCAATATTGTGCCAATTAACATTAACCTTTAAAACTTCATAAATTGCACGGAAGCCCTCCTTTTTTCAGTGTGAACCAGAAAAGCATTTAAAGTTTTACAAGTGTCAGATGCAGGCATGCACTTTAGGTGCTTTCGGCTAAAATATTACCTTTAGAGCTCAAGCTGCAATAAGCAATACAAAATTGTAATTCAGGTCAGAGAAATTAAAATAATTTCCACAAAAAAAAAAATTAAAATCTATGAAACCCTAACCCTCTGGTGCCATAGCATAGATCCCAATCATTGACCACTTTTTTGGGGTTTCTGATCCAAAATACTGAAGACATATGGAGTAACATGAGTTATCAAGCCCTTGAACTTGCTGGTACTCTTAAATGAATTCATATTTTTTTGAGAGGGATATAGAGAGAGAGAGAGAGAGTTGATTTAGGCTCCAAGACTTTCAGATGGTTGCAATTCCTGATGGAACTTTCAGCGACTTTTTTTAGCCATTTCGTTCTTTTCCTGCTGTAATGTTCCTACAAACCTTGAGATGGATGTACAAAAATGTAGCGTTAAAGCAGTGGTACCTGTTGAGAAGCTAAGGTTTAACATTGCTTATGAATGTGTCCAATGCACAACATAGGTTAGCACTTATGAATACCGAAAGTGTCACAGAAATTAGGAATAAATTGCTTGATTGAGGGAACTTAACAATTTGAGAATGCCATGTTATGGTTGCAGAATGGAGTCTTTCTGTTGATTTTTAGAAGGAAGATATAAATTAACGAGAACTTTTATTTACCTATGTGAGGAATGTACTAGCAATAGCTAAGATGGTAAGCGGAGGCACGCAATTTGATTTGAGATTGGCATTCTTTGCATTTATCTAGAATTTGGTATGCAGTCTAAGTACATAAGTCTTGGGGAAGGTAGCAACTTTTATATGGAGACTATAAAACGGTGGATCTTAAATATGGGAAAAACGGTCTATAGGAAAGATATGATAAATATGGGAAGAAAAATATGACAAATCATATATTTAAATAATATGATAATTTTAATAATTTAAAACATAGTTCTATACAACAGAGTCAAAATTATAAACTATGAAGAACTTGTGTATGTCCATAGCAAATTACAGTTCTTACTACTTAATATTTTACCATGTAGTGTGTTATAAAATACTAAAAGACGTGCTTTTAATTAATAATAAATAATACTAATAATAACAGAAGTGTGAGATCCATTTTCTTTTTTGAGTTTTTTTTTTTTTTTTTTTTTTGTATTATTATTATTATTTAAACCTTGAAAATACATTGTTTAACACGGTTGATTGGAAAAATCACAAAAATACCAAAAATCTCATGAAATCCACGGTATTTGGTAACTATGGTCTTGGGGTTTCCCATACCTACAATTGATGGTCATTTTCAATTTATGACCTACAAAGTTCTTAGGATCCTAGAAACTGCAGCACAGAATCTCAATTATAACTAGTATTCAGCGGGATATTCTGGTTATGACACGTCAGTTAAACTTATCCAAGGCGCTACCTTGTAGTTCCCAAAACTGTCAGAAATGTATATATTTTCAAATTTGGAACATGTACAATTTCATTCCATGGAATCAAAGAGTTTCTTAGTACTGCCACAAGCTTAGAAAGCCATGAAAATGAAAACTGCACAATCATTACAGAAAATCTATGTTGGAGCAGTTACAGATGAAGGTTTTGGAGGCCATTGCAGAAGGATCTCAAATGACCTTGGAAAAGAAGAGGAGAACTCTAGCCATGTATCCTTGATGGTCTTTGCGACTGCCATGAAGAGTTTTAGAAGGTTGGCCTAGTGGATCTATGGGTTTCCAAGGTTTTTTTTGGCATTTATAAACTGGTTATGTCTCCTGAAATGCTGTCTTACGTTTTTTTACCGTCAACTTACTGCAAAAATATATTTTCGGCAGCGGAAGTTAAATATTGTTATCGCGTGTAACTCTTCTCTTGATCAGCTTGGCTGGTACAGCTGAATTGTTGTAAAATATGTTTTTGATATCAATACAAGGGTGAGGGACCAGCCAACCATCTCTTTCTTTACTAATATAAAAAAAAAACACCATGACATGTTAATGACACCAACATAACACAATGAAACTTCATTCAGAGTTATAGGACAACAGTCAAATTACATATTTGCAGGGAGGGCGACATAAAAGCCAACATAATTTTTTGATATTAAAAAGAGATCTCTTCTATCAAACTCCAGAGTCCAAACTTAAAAGTAGATTCACATGATTTATACATAAGCAATATGAGTGAGGAAGAAAAAGCATACCGTATGAGTTAGAATTGGGTTGCAGTTATTACTCTCATTTGTTGGCAGAAGAACGTTCACTGTTCCAAAAACACACCTACAGCTTAATAAATTTATCACCTACACTGTGAGTAGAACATGCTTTCTTTCCAAAAACATACCAGTAGGTTAGCATGTTTTCTTTGGTCAATATCAAACAAAGGATTTGAGCTGTCCTTGCTGTGAACAAAATGAATGGATGTTTCTTAAGCTGCAAGCCGATGGGGAGGAATCCTCTAAAGTAATTATGGGAGTGGAATCTCTATTTGGGATGTTCAATCTACATGAATATGCAATGCTAAATCTTCAATTCTATAATCCAAACCTCTAAAAGCAGCCATCATATTTTACAGCATGCTTCGTTTATGATAATTCTTAATTCCATTAGAGCAATCTGACTCATGTGGGATGATTGTTTAATACAAAAATGTTCAATTCAACACCTCCATATATTACACCATGCTCATTTATGATAATTTAATTCGATTAGTGCAATCTGATTCATGTGTGAATTTTTTATGTTCGTGAATGGAAAGGTGAAGCATTAGTGCACCCTCACTCTGCTAATTTTATAATTTTATTAAAGGGAAGGTGAAAGTCACTCTGGTCATTTTCAACGGACACTCAAAAACATTAAAAAGTAATACTCGTGGACGGCTTGGATGTTTCAACAGTAGACTGCCTAGATTTTTGCAATGGCCTTGGTATGGTTTTTTCCATGGTTAAAGAAAACGCCCAACTGCTTAGTGAGTGGAAGGCTTCAATGTAATCATCGAGTTGTTCAAAGGCACTGGCAAGCCTGGAGAAGCCCACAAATTGGTGCAAAATGTTGCCACACCTGGCAGGGCTACATTCAATGTCTTCAAACCAACTAACATTGAAATCCACCTGAAACAAACCTATAGCCATGCTGTCATTGAGGTCAATGATGCCTATTATCTGTTCAACATTTTCTGCCAATTGCCCAAATGGAGGTGCTGGTAGTCCACCCATGGAAGGTATGGTCATCAACAAGGATGCATTTAGTCCATCCCATTTGACTAGAATGGATGTCAAAATTGAATCTCCTAGTATGGATTCTCTTGACCCAAAAAAAGATCTGCAATCCTAGCTTAAGCTCTTTAGAGAGATCAACCCCACAGTGGATGAGAATGGAGTCAGGCCTGAAGTTGAGTTCAGTGACACAAATGACAAAGATCACTTAGTTGCAAGTTTTAACTCAATTTTGAACGCAACAAAAAAATAAGCATCTATTATCTGAAAAGAATGAATGAATAAAAGATATTAATGACATCCACAAGATCAAGCGAGCTGTAGCAAATAAATCTGTGTTAACACATCCATTTTTTCCAAGGGCTGCCTTACTAGTTTTGCAAGATATTCAATCCTTTTTTTATGTTGGATCTTTTATTGTGGATCTTAATAAAAAAGATTGTTGTTTTATCTAGCCTCAACTCCTCAAACAATGCGGTTAGGTTGTCTACTTTTAGATTGTCTTCATAATGTCTCCATAGGATGTGCACTCCATGATGTAGATGTATTGTATCTCCACCACCCCTTTGTCACCAAATAGGCATATGCTCCCATTTCCCACTCTTCCTTAAGCATAACCCACCTTCCGGTCTCACATCTAAGATGATGCAAGCTAGTCCTTACTTGGACCATCAACATTTTCACCTTTCACTTGATTTCAGCACCTATATAGTCATTTCCATCACGGTCCCATGTGATGTTAAACTCCTTGATATAATATGCCTTTTTGACATGGTAAATACGTAGGAGTCGTAGTGGATTGAGTTTCTTAGTGACTTTCAGTCCGCCCAGTGCTTGTGTGATGACCTTCATTCCATCCAAGCATCTTCTTCAGCATTGTGTTTGAGTATTGTGTTGTTTTGCTTCTTGGAACATCTTGCAGCTTCTCTCAGCACCTCCACACACTTTTGATGTTTTACTAATTTTCTGAAAAAGCTTGTGGTGACTCATTTTCCCTTTTTTTTTTTTTTGAGATTGGTGGTTCTTTTGAATGAGCTTGATACAAAGCATCATTTTCTATCTGACTTTGCAGCTATAGTGACTCGACATCCATGTATTCTGGTAAGATAGATTAGTGTCTATATCTAGAATTGTATATATTTGTACATGGGTACTTGATTAAGTATAATTGTGGCAACCCATATAGGATTTGTCTCTTGCTTTTCTATTTTCTCTCTCTATAATTCTGCACTTAAAGGAGGACGTTATTGTGCTTATATTAACTTAGAAGTTGTCTTTAGCTATCTAACTTGATTTTGTCTAAATTCACATTAGAATACGGATAAACTTTATTTAAGGGGTTGTTAAGTTGATATGAATGACAATTCATAATGTACAAGAACATTTTGTGAGTGCAAACTTTATTTACGACAATAATTTGTTGTGGAACAAACTTACCAAATTATTTATATCTAAACTCTTTAGTGCAAAATACAAAAATTCCTAGATCAATTGATTAATCTACATGTGGATTGATAGATCATAGAACCTAATCCATACTGAATCCGTCCTATGAGTTTTTTTGTGAAAAATAGAAAGACTGGAACCATGAGGTTACAAATGATCTGAAATCACCCGTAAAACCATGCCCACTTCTAAACGTGTGGCTCAATCTTCTTCCGGGTTTAAGGTAACCAATATTCTCATCTCCACAATAGTATTCAACTTGCTTGCTAGCTAATGAATTTATAGGCTATATCCTTATAAAAAGATGTATTTATCACTTAATCTCCACATCATATTTAATTGAAAGATTGCATTGCCTTTTTCGACTTTGAACTCCATTCTTGAGCTAAAGCCCACTCCATATTTCACTATCAGCATATTATTTTTGTGACGGCGTCTTTAAACAATGCTTCTATTTTGGTGAAGTCTCTTATGAAGAGAGGACTAATAATTCAGCATCATGGGATTCTTAAAAAACGGTGTTTTCTATCATCAAAATTTAATAATTAGACCTTAACATATAGTTGTAGATTAGAAAGAAGCCATATTTTCAAAATTTTGGTTTCTCGTGTTGTGATTGTATGTGTTTATTTTTTTACATTTTATGTTAAGTCAATCTTGATTTTGGTGTTGCGTTGATGACATAATTACAATACTCTTTTGAGGCTTTGGTAGGTTGATGTGATTGGCATTTTTTTGTTGTGATTCCTTCCACCCATTTTTTGTACGATTAACATTGCATTATTATGTTTTATTAAAAAAAATGTTTTTTGAATCAAAAAATTAATTATTATTTTTTGTGATCATGTTTTCTAGCAATTTGTGGGGTTGTGTGTTGTATGGCATTTCCTTGCTTTCTAGACCATATAAACCAACTAGCCACCTTTTCTTGTAACTTATTTTTGTAATATAAAAAATTAGGGCTAATATAATTAAGATAAATATTGTGTAAATACTATGATCTAGGATCAGAAATATAGTAAATCTACAATTCCTGCATAAGTGTTGACAATATCAAAAATTAATAAACTCCTGAAAGTTAGATTTACAAGTTGCGGTTAAGGTTTAGGAACATATTCCCCCAAAACAGGTTGTGATGAAGTGATAATGTTCTAGATTTTTAGAAATGAGTTGTTTAGAGTTTTGTTAAGCTACATGCAAAATGTGGAATCTAGAAATTGAGTACAGGGAAGGTTTACATGAATAGGGTAGAAATTTCTAAACGATTTTTTCCTCTTTAGCCGGTTTTCCCCACTAATGCCCTAAAATGAATTTGAGTTCTGGCACCTCAATTTTATGTTTGTGGGTTCTTGATCAATGATCAGGGGTCTGCGATTCACAATTATATGAATGGATATGGCATCTTCTTTGCAAACCTTGGCTCTCTCATTCCTTGAAGACCTGAAAAAAGGTTAGTTCAATTTGGTTGAGCTACCTCAACCCCTCTTTGAGTTGAGAGTTTCCTACATAGCAATACTCTGAAGAGGTCTCAAACCTAGTTCTCCCACTAGGTGAATATGTGTAAATGTACAATAGCAGTCAATTAGCAAGACCCAAATGAGTCTACAACAACTTAGTAATGATCTTTGGTTTAGTTATAGCATGCAATATTGATATAGGGTAGTAGCAAGAGATGTATCCAAATAGTTTGATAGCTTGTTGGTTTACTTCAATGAGTAACAGTGCAATGACAATCCTTCTCTTGGGATTTTTGTATATGTGATCCCCTAAATAGCCAAATATGTGAGAGATGTCCCTAATAAGTAGGGTGTATGTGCTTTTTTATATGACTTATGTAATGGTTTTCCTACTTAATTGACCCTAAGCCAACCTGGGTTACTTGCGTATTTGAAAAATTAATCGTTAGAAGTGTTTAGGATAAAAATTCAGACCAAAGTCAGAAACATCACTCAATTCTTCCCATGTTTATCTTAAGCATGGGACTTGATTTAAAAGTAGAGACAAGTGTCCAAGAGTCCAAAGATGTGTTTTGTATATAGTGCAAAGTTTTGTTATGAGCTAATCCAAGAGACAAGTACGTAATTGTGGCTTTGGACTATGGGATTGATTGAAATGCATGTAATAATAGGTCAATTAATTATATAAATGGGAATATGCTTTGATAAATGCCAAATCATAATTGTCAAGAGCTATTGGTCCTAATTTAGGGTACTACAATTACCCCCATTTTAATCTAGTAATTGAAAATTGCTGGATTAAACTAGATGAATTATAAATGCAAACCTCCCAATGGATTCAATCCACAATGTGTGTGTTTCTTTCTCTCTTAGTGCTATACATGTGACCTTGCACATCATATGTGAAAATGTGTATTAATTCTCAATAAATATGCTTATAAAATCAATAAGTAATAAGAACTGAAATTAAATCACAAAACAGTGACACATGCATGTCCCTAGTGTCACATGTAATGAAAGTGAATATTATATATGAGAGATTTGGCATTTGATCATGTCATGAGCCATTGTAGTATTTGAGCCTTCTATAGAGCTAAATTGTGAGCGCTTAAGCCTACCACAAAAATATGTGTGTACTTGATCCTACTATAGATTGAAACATGTATGCACTTAAGCTTACCACATAGACAAATGTGTACACTTAATCCTATCATAGAGCCAAATGTGTTCATGATCTAAGTATATAAACCATAATGTAGTGTATGTGTTAAATATTTACAATGTATTTTGAATAACTATGTGAATTTCATCATACAACCTCAACTGAAGCAATGCATATGTAATATGTATGAACTTATTAGGAAAATTACACAATGTGTCCCCATTTGAGATAAGGGATGTTGCAAAGGATCATTTAGTTGAAAAGAGAAAAGTGAGTCATATAAAATGCATAAGTATATAATTAAAGATGTAAACTATATCTAGTATATCAACTAACATGGAAAAAAGGAGCAGTGTTCATAAGGTGTAAGAATTTTAGCACAAGTAGTATGCATCATCAAAAGTGTGAAGCATATTATGAAAGTGTTCTAGTAATTCAACAAAAAAACATAGTAGTGATTGGAAGAGTATTATGACAACAACACAATTGATCTATAGTGACCTCTGACACAACATGACATGACAAACCCATCATAAAGAGACATAATTGATAAGACATGACCGACTTGACTAATGTTAGTAGAAGTTAGTTGTTTGCTCGTGTGTGCAAAATAAAGTATTTGTCTAAACATTATACCTAGAAAAATAAGTGTAACAATCAATGTGGTAGGGAAAGTGTGTAATAAGTCATGTTATAATTGTAAAATGCATCAAGCAATGGGCCTAAAATTACGAATGTAATAATCAAATTGCTATGAGTACATGTAAATCAAGAGATATATACATAAATGTGCTAGAAGAAAATATGTAATAAGAAATACATTGTAAGTAAGCAATAAATTGTAATGTGTATTAACCATAGGGCCTAGATCTAGATATATAATGAAGGACTGTGTGTTAAAAAAGCATGTCAATAATTTGTGTGTTCTAAAAAAGTGTGTTTTAATAAAGTGTGTTATAAACAATGTGTGTCATGAGCCATATGTATCTAACGACAATCACTTAAGCAAGATAATATATATTTCATAGGTGATTTGTTGCAATTTGAAGATGTAGCAAGCAATGTGTCCAAGAAACAAGGGGGCAATGCGCACTCTATGTGTGTGATCATAAAGTAATAGTAGCATACAAGAAAACAAAGCACATAGCATATAAATGTATAGAGAAAGTACAACATAGAACATACAAGTGCATAGAGCATTCAAGTGCATAGAGTGGTAAGAGAAGACAATATTATATAATAGCCAAAACATACAACACGCAAGTGCCTAGAGTGGTCAAAGAAAACAAATATTGTACACCAATCAAAACATACTACGTACAAGTTCCTTACGTAGTCAGATTAAACAATATCACAAAGTAGTAAAAGGATATGGCACACGAGTTCCTAGAGAAATAAGATCATACAATAGCAGAAAGTATATCACAAGTAAGTTCCTAGAGCAATCAAATCACACAATACATAGAAGCATAGAAGAAGAAGAAGAAAATGAATATATGAATGGTATAACCAATAATATTGAATAGCCAAAACAGAAGCTCAGGACTAATAGTAGTCAACTAATATATCAGTATGTGGTAAATAAAACATGAACAATAAGTGAAAATGGAAGTAATCTTAGAACATAGTCAAATTAATATCTATAAGTAAGCAATGTGATTATCGAATAAAACATGGTATAGGACGCAAAATAAGGAATAAAGCAACGTAAAATAAGTAATAATAGTGTGGTGTGTGTAATGGACTTGTGTATAAATATATGATCATTATAAGGTCAGTAGATTAAATGCCCACAATGAGGTTGGAATCCCCATGATAGAAGGTTGTAAGGGTTCGTAATGTGCTAAAGTTATTATCTAATTAAGCTCAATGTGTAAAATGCCCCTCGGCATAGAAATACCCCCAAGATTTTAAGTTGTAGAAACCACAAAGTGTGTGATGTCAATGGGTTAAAGTATCTATAACCACTTGATTTATACTGTGAAGCTCAAGTGTTAAATGATACAAGTGTTAAATGATAGTATTAATGTAGAGTGTTGAATCTGAATGATCATAAGGTTCAAATCTATGTAATGAACAAACATGTCGCATACAAGTTATTGTTTGTACTTTCATAATATTGCATTGTTTTTTAATTTTCAATAAAGGAGACTGAAAACATGTAGTTGCTAAGTTGAATTAGAACTAATTTATGCATGTCATAAGCTATAAATGGTGGTAGATAAAAGGTAGGGTCCTGGTAAGAATTGTTTCCTAAAAAATCACATCAGACATATGCAATGTGTTGCATAGTCAATTAACTACCTAGTCTAGAACTAAGTGCACATATGTCAAATAGTTGATAGTCATATTGTGTGTGTTTGTGTGCATGTGTGCACACGCAAGAGACTATACACGAATAAGGATACACAAGTTGTTAATTTTGATACATATGTCACTTTGGCAGAGGTATTGCATACATAGGTACATGGAGTGTGTCATGTGATGCAAAGCATTGCATGTGATCATTATTAGAATATGAAAAATAAGCACATATACTATAGTAACTAGACTCGCTAATAATAATAGTACGAATTTGGTCACAAGGAGTCATAGTAACCATAGGATCTTAGTTTGAATGAGAGTGCATTGGTGTCCCTTTAGGGCCATGCTTACACAACTGCTACCGAACTGCAATGTGTCATGCACATTTCGACAAGCCTGACATAAAAGGAGACTTGGACCAGATAGTAATTGTGCTATGCTATATGAATGCATCAAATAGGATCATGATCCATTGGATGGTATGGGCGTGAATTTCTTGGTTTTTGGATGATGTAGAATGATTAGTAAGTAACATACTCATTCAAGTAGGGTTTTTATATAGCCTTGTAGGGACCATGTGTATTTGACAATTGCTAATGTACTTTAAGCTTTGAGAGAAATCTCTATGCATTTTATGTATCCCATGTTGATGTGTTAGACTAATGAGATTAGTTGGTTCTAGAGTTAAAAATCATGAGAGTAACATGTGTTTGTGTACTTATGCATGCAAAGACCTATCTGACCATGGATCATACAACCAAGGGATGCCCACTACTAAAGGTTTGATATGTAGCAAACAATTGGTGGAGCGAGAAATTGGGTGCATCATACTTATATGTAATTATATACCACTCTAGAAAATAGCAAGGCATTGAGTATGATGTCAATAAGGGCACCTCATTAATTACTGTTAAAATTATATTTAATTTTTTAAATCATTTTTGTGAAATTTATTTGATTTAGTTAATAACATATTTTTTTATTAAGTGAAAAAAATCTATTTTTACATATCTTTGTTTTTTTAGGTGGAAGTGACAATTAGAGTGTAGTTCATTGGATGCGCACTTAACTGAGGTCACATCATTAGTGATTTATTCCCAAGAGATGGGGCATCATTTCTAAGTATAGCTTACTGAATTTATTCTTATTTTAGGTCAATTCTATTTTTAAGAGAGTTTGGGGCAACTAATTTGACTAGTGTGCATAATGGTTGTGCATGTGTCACTTGAACTAATAGTGAATTCTTGCATGTTAACCATATATTATTAGTGGATGATACTTATCATATTGAGTTTATTTTTAGTTTTATTTAGTTGAATTTATCTAGCTTAGGGTTTTATATGTTATTATCTATCTTTAACTTGTCGTGCAGAAATAGACAAGTTCAGTTGTAATGACTATATTAGCCTTGTTTGTTAATTAATTTTTGGTGAAATAATGTGTTGCAAGGCGTGATATTGGTTTTCACCAATGGTCACGGGGCTAAGTCCCTCCTTCTTGGGTACGGGGAGGATCCCATTTATTGAATGCAAACTAAATAGAACTGTGGGGTGGTCGTTAGGTCAGGGATCACATGGGAATACTCCATGACAAGCATTGATAATTCCCATTCAAACCCCATTTATGTATCATCACTTTGTATTAGACTGATGTTAGCATTTTGTAATTAATAGTTTAATATATTTGAAAGGAAATTTTTTGCATAAATCTTGTTCATTTTCATCTTGTATATACTTCTTTGAATGGGTTGATATCAATTGATATATGCACTAACAAGTGTGAATGAAGGACCTATTATAAGCCTAGTGCAGGACTCATACAACACCCAACACATGACTCACTTAATCTTAGTGTAGGACTCACTTCAATCCCAACACAAGACTCCTGCCATAGAGTGTAAGACTCACAATGGAGTGCAGGATTCACACTATGGAAGCACATGACTCACATTAATGAAGTGAAGGACTCATAATGGAGTGTAGGACTCACGTCATAGAAGCACGAGACTCGCGTTAAAGAATCGAAGGAATCACATAACGAAGCAAGGAACTAATCTAGTCAGCACATAAGTTACATGATAGAAGGAACATCTAATGGGTATCATCATCCAGCTAGCATGTGACTTGCAAAATTTATGAGATTTATAACTAACATTAGTTCGGTTGGAAAATGTGGATTAAGTGGATGACAATTATCTTTAGGAAATAAACTAATTATCTTCCCCAATAGAATTAAACTGATAGTCACCACCATTCAATAAACTTGAATGCATGAGATTTTTTAATTATACCAATCTCCAATAATTCAGATGGGCATTGTTTAAGGACTCCACTCACAGTTAATCAAGATTGAATCTATTCAAGATGATACATGTATATGTTATTTCAAACTTGTAATTCCCTATTATGTTGTTCTTCTCATGTAAGATCTGTAGTTAACTATTAGGTAACTGTTGTAAATAACAAGTCCTCTTGTGGAGGAACTGAACTTTATCCTTTCTATAAAACACATTTTTATTAGAATTAGGGTTAAGTTATTGAAAGCAAGGTAAATATTGTATTACCTTTTTTATTAATAAAGAACATGGTTCCGAGTTAAATCTTATTAGTTTCATTTAAATTCTGAAACTAGTTTAGAGGGAAGGAACAAGGGCCACTCCTCCCCAATGTGAAGGGAATTATTGCATGTTTGTTTTTTTTGTTTATTTAGCATTTGATTATTTGCAAGAATTACAATATTTTTAGTATTTAAAATTGTCAGTGTGTTTCAATAGTCTTAACTCTTTTAATTCATAGATTTAGGAGTCTTTGTTTTATTTAATCAATCATTTCTCAGATGGAATTTTTTTAGGAATGGTATTTGGTTAAATATTTTAGTTAATACATGCTAAAATATAGTTTCAATCATGCTTTTTTACAAATAGCCTTAGACACTATTGGTGTGAGTTATTTTCCACATCACGGGTTAGTCATCTCACTTAGGTGAGATCATAGGTCCACATGTCTTATAGGGTTCATTATGAGATTCTCTTACCTGTCAGTACGTCATATGCGTCATTGGGAGTTACACTTCTATTCTGGGAATGTAACTCCCCCTCTCCACTCGAGTTGTCATGATTGCAACATTGGGGGTTACTCAACACCTCCTATATGTACACCCCTTTGGCACTATATGAGATAGAGAGAGAGAGTTTGTGGCATAACAAGGTTTTTCCTATTTGTCAAATCTTTGCATGCACTTTTAGTTGATGCTCGTTCCTTTCGAGATATCTTTACGCTATCATTTGCATGTCCGTTGATGTGTACGTCATCCCTCATGAACCTGGTTTTTGAACGAAGATACCTCCCTACTATTGACAATCATTTAATAATTAAATTATGTATCATCAACAACCATCACTTTTTGGCACTGTTTCTGGGGAATTCTAAGGTGTTATCAAATATCAATGTACTAATGTGAGTGATTTCTAATAACTTGGTAAATTTCCATTTATAATATATTTTCCATACTCTTTCTTTAGAATATAAAAAGGTCTTATGGTGACAAAAAAACTCTTTTATGTGCTTTAGAGTATGTGGAACGTGATAATTAGTTAATTACTTATAGTTAGGAGATTGTTATTAATCATGGTATGATTTTATGTTTAGACCTAGAGATCATAGATGTAGATTTATTAGAGTAAACTTGGAAAACCCCCCATCAAAATCAACCTTTGGAACAACTTGATCAAGAAAGGAATGGATGGCCGAATGGAGTGGAAAATCTTAACAATGAAAACAATAGAAACCCCCCAGTAGGAAGGACATTCACCTGCCCCATACAATTGGATCCTAGTGATCAAGCCCCTATGAAGAACATATCCCCCTCAATCTTACCAAACTTTAGGGGACTAGTCTCAGAATGATCCTGACCAATTTCTCTTCGAATTTAGAGTGTTATGCCATGACCTATGAATATACTTCTGACACTTAAAAATTAAATTTATTTCCCTCAACCATTAAATATACAGCCATGAGGTGGTTTATGGGCCTAAACCCCTACTCTATCCATACTTGGGAAGATATGGAAACAATCTTCTTGGATAAATTCCAAGATTACTATAAGGTTAGGGACCAAAAGGAAGAACTCTTTAGGATACAACAGAAGGAGAATGAGAGTGTTGAGGACTATCTTGATTGATTTCTCTTCCGTCACATGAGGTATGGTATAGGTCTTGATATTACTCTTTTGAAAATGATATTCCTTAAAGGATTGGAAGAAGACACACATGAGGCCTCTAATCTAATGGGAAAAGGAGACATGAATAAGTTGAAATTCATAGATATCATTGACCTTTGTAGAAATTATTCCTCGAACTCACCCAAATATTCACAAAAATAAAGAAAAAATTGCCAATGGTGACATATCTAAACTAAGAGAAAAGATTGCAAATTTGAGAACAAATATCTTAGTTCTGCTTAGCACAATGGTGGATAGGGAAAAAGGTACAGGAATACAGACCCATTGTTCATATATTTTCTAAGATGTAGGGATAAGCATGGGCTTAAGGACTTTCCCTTAGATAAAGTAGATATTTTCATTTTCTGTGATTTGAAGCATGCCACTGAAAAATGTGGACTATTACCCTTTCTAAAATTTCACTTAAAATAGAATAGACAAAGTTATCTTGAGGTTAATTACATCATCTCAGTAGTAAGGAAGAACATTTTCCTTCAAATAAAAACTAGTCTTATTCCCCAAAAACACAATGGTTTACAAACCAATGGAACACACCATGACTCATACACCTAGCCTTGGAACTCAACAGGTTCCACAAGAATGGGGTTCTCATTGGAATGCACAAATACACTTATTATCAACAACCACAGAATCCAAACCTAAACATTTCATTGTCATTCCAATAATTCAAGCCCATAATTTCAGAAACAATGGAATGCATCTCAAGGATTTTGTCAATGCAATAGTATAACCTAAGAAGACCCCAGGGAAAATAAAAAACATTGTTGACTGGACCTATAACTGTTGTTCCAACTGAATTTTTTTTCGAAACATAAATCACATCTCATACTGTGTCTAATCCAAAGAATGCTAGGTAGGGAAACCCAAAATATATTTTTGAAGCAGATAAAATGCACACAACAAACTCTATGGATTATAGAAACATACTATTACGATTAGGGAAGATTACTTTGAAACCATCATCCCCAATCATTAAGGAAGTATTTGAAGACAAAGACAGAACTAGAAGAGACACAACCTAGATCTATTCTTGCAAAGGACATTTGAACCAATTGCAATAATGTCATTCCCATCTAGATTTTTTAATAAATATAGTACTATAAATCAAGAGGGTCATGAGTAAGATTTGATTGAAGGATTAAAAATATTAAACATTAGAATACCTTCCATAGCAAGCTCTTATAGATATCCCTATTAGTTAAACAAAACCATCAAAGAACTATGTGTAAAAAATCTAGGGAGAAAGAAAAATCAATCGATAACAGATACACGTCGATGGAAAATTGGCTAGTATATTGGAAAGGAAGATGACTCCTCCAAAATACAGTGATCCTGGGAATCCATTAGTTAATAATTTGTATTGGGAACATGGAAATTCCAAATGTATTGATTTACTTAGGAGTTACAATCAATGTAATGACTATCTGATACTTTTTCCACATTATCTCTTCCTGAACCACAATTAAATCCTAATAGTTTTACAATTATGGGTGAATCAAAATGTTGTTAAACCTAAGGGAGTGATAAAGGATTTGACCATTACAATTAAAGCATGTTATTATTCAGTAGAATTTATGATTATTAAAACAAATAATAAATAAATTGGATATCCTTTAATCATAAGACACCCATTGGTTAGCCACCGTTGGAGCCCTCATTTATTATATGATAGGAAATAATGACAATTACTAATGGAACATTATTCAAATAAACTACCTATATACCTAGCTACAAAACCTGTTGCCACTGCATGACAACAATCATGGTAGACTGGTGACTCAGAGGAGGTGGAGGATATTGTTTCCTCATTAGATATGGTAATAATACAAGAACACTCGAAACAGATCCAAGATTGGGATTCTTCTTAAATTGCATTAACATAAACATTGGAGATAAAGGAAGACATGATAGATGAAAACATGCAAGCCGATAATCTACCCCTTTACAAGAAGCATGGATTTGAATGAGTGTATCTTTCGTAACATCAATCTAAATCCATAGACTATTGCCTCACAAATTTCCATTGAATTCATTACTAAGAGAGTACCCAGTGGTAAATTCTCTCCACCCAGATACAAAATAAATACCTATTTTCCCAGGAAAGACATAGGCGGTTAATACATGGCTGACTAGTTAAGATGAAGAATAACCATAGTACAAGATTTTATGCTCTCCTCCTCAAGATTTTTCTTAGGCAACGCAATGGCATGAAGGGTATTCATCCAAACATTTTCATGCATAAAATTTATAAAACTGACTCCATACTAGTTAGGAAGCCACAGAAGAAGGATAAACCCTTTCCTTGAGAGACACTGTAAAGACTAAGATTGAGAAACTTCTTCAAGTGGGATTTATCTATCTAATTTCAAACATCCAGTGGGTATCTCCCCATTGGTTATAGTTCCTAATAAAAATAGTAAATGGAGGGTTTGTGTGGATTATATGGAATTGAATAAAGAAATTCTTAGAGATTATTTCCTTTTACCTTTCATTGACCAACTTTTGGATAATCTATCCGGGAAGAGGAATTTTTCAATTCTAGATGGATTTAGTAGATACAACCAAATCAAGGTGGTACCAGAATACCAAGAAAATATCACATTTACTTTCCCATGGGGGAAATTTTCTTAGAAACTTTTACCTTTTTGCTTATGTAATGATCCTACCACTTTTCGGAGAGCCATGTTCGCAATTTTTGCTAATCTCATTCATGGATCTAAGTTGAAATTTATATGGATGATTTCATATTTTATGGAGATACATTCCAAGAGGCAATAGATAATTTGGATTAAGTAATTTCTAGATGTGAGAAACATCAGTTATCTCTAAACCATGAGAAATTTCTTTTTATGATGGAAAAAGAAATAGTCGTAGGCCACCATATTTCAGCTAAGGGAATCAAAGTAGATCTAGATAAAGTCAAGATCATTTTGCAACTTCCAGCACCCAAGAATCAAACTGAAGTAAGAGGTTTCTTAGGACATGCACACTACTATAGAAGATTCATTTCAGATTTCAGTAAAATATCCTCTCCACTATTTTCCCTTCTAACAAAGGATTATAAATTTCATTGGATGGAGACTTGTCAAAAATATTTTGACATTATAAAGGAAAAACTCAAAAATACTCCAGTTTTGAGAGGTCCAAATTGGAAGCTTCCTTTTCATATTCAAATTAATGCTTCCAATGAGGCAGTAGGAGTTGTTTTAGAAAAAGAAGAAGGAAAGGCAATGTATGAAATTTATTACATTATTAAAAACCTCTCCCCAGCTGAAAGAAACTATACTACCATAGATAAATAATTATTGCAATTGTTTATGCAATTAACAAGTTTTTCCATTACATCATAGGGTATGAAGTAATTGATGGAAGACTAGCTTTCCTTTCTATCAGGGGTTGTAATCCCCTTGGCTCTCCATAGCATTTCACACTTGTGTGCGTGCTCAGTAGCATCCTCGACACATCTATACTCTGGAAAGTGAAGAGACATCTCAAAGAAGACTCGAGGTGTTTTTTATTGTGGTTGTTGAGGTACAATTTTATGAGGTTGATTCGGTTATGGTTTTTAGGAGCCCTTCCCTAAGTTAGGACCAGACCCAGATCCTAAGCCTCCACTAGGATTTTCTCTATGGAGTGGCTGACTTAAACCTCCTGAGCCACCCATGCCACCCACCGTGGCATGTGGCCCTGTAGATGAACTTCCTTGTGTTCCAGTTGTTGTGTTGGACTAGACACCCACGGTCTGAGTTGTAGCAACACATATATGATTACTTCCAATGTTCTGTGTGCCAACACTTTGTCCTAAGAACACACCTGTAAAACTCCTCAAAATATATTCCTAAACATTGGTTCTTGTTACGCGGCCATGTGCATGTCCTTAGTCTGTTGTGCTTCCTGAGATGAAACTAAAATATGCCTACCTGTATCTCCTTCCTAATGTGGAGATTTTGTTTGCTCGCCTTCACTATGATTCTCTTCAACAACTACTTTTGGATATGGAACACATTGCACAAGGGATAAGTAGTCAGGTTAGATAAGATACACACATGTGGTCCTCATTTTATCCTTTAACACGCTCTCATCCTAAGTCGATGGGGTCTCTCTACTATGCTTTCCCAATGTCGGAAGGACTTGATACTATGGCTCCTCATCTTCCACGGGGTTCTCATCACTTCTGCCAGTCATTATTCTTCTTGACAATAGTGTTGCATCAACTTCCCTCTGTCGCGCTTCATTATACTTGATCCATATTTTTTCTCTCTGCCTTTCTTCCACCAGGGCCTTCGTCACCCTTCTCAAAACCTACTTCTTCCCCTACATGCGGTGGAAATTTAGCTAGCCATAGGTAATGTCTCCAGTCTCGGTTCTACCATCAGGATCTTGATAGCTAAAGGTATCGCACATAAATAGGATCTTCTAGCCTCACACAAGAATTTGAACTATGCTTCCTCTAGACAAGAATATGCGTAAATTACATACTCCAAAGTATAGTTGTGCAACAAACCTTCCCACCAATGATCCACAACTCTAGTCCACATGTCAATTGAATCAAAAATATTTTTATAGTCTTCTAGCATCCAAGCTCTCATTCCTGGGCAGAAAATATTGTTTGATGTGTAAGCTACCAACCACTAGTATAACTCTAGTGGGAAAAAGTTGAAGAACGTCTTGTATAAGTTGTTATAAAGATTATCTACCGCCCACTTTTGCGCATTAAATTCAGGTCTGATGTTATATATTTTTGCAAAAGTGTTTTGACCATCTTCTACACAGCTTTCAATACTCTCAAAAAAAATTAATACACCATCTACATGCAACGTTCTAGCAGAGAAATTGAAAAAAGGTCCCGGAAACGGAACCAAAATGCAGCATTTTGTTTTTCCACTCATTAGCTACGAATGTTGGCACTTCATCCAAATAGATTTAAATTCTCACCCGAAGCATGCACAACCACCAGGTACTTCCTTTGTTTTTCCTTTTAGGAGGTTAGCATGCATAATCATCATATTCATAACCAATAAATCATTCCTACACAGAAATTTATTATGTCATGGCAATTGGAAACACATATAATAAGGAAACAAACCCTTAGATTAACATCATAATCATAACAATATTTCGTAATCAAGAGAACTATACACATGTTTACAAATCACCATCACTTATCCATTGCAAAATACCATGATTAACACATTTACAAGTATTTGATTACAATATAGTTCAGTACATCCATGCGCTGGAGCAAACGCACACCCATACGGACTCAAAACTTGGCTATCATCACTAAGGACTCAAAACTCATTGACGCTCCCTAAACAGTAACACATCAACAATATTTATAGGGTGGGGACTTTCCCTTCACCGCTATATGCACATTCCTAATAATAGGCGTGCGTATAAAAATATCCTGCATGCTTTTTACAAAGGATGCTAATAATAGATTATCCTAATTATAAGACTTGCTTTAATCCTATTATTAGCTTGATCCACATGTGTGCTTTATCTTGCTTTGCATGTGATTACTTCTCCCTTTTTAGCCACTAATTCTTCACATTTTTATCTATTTCTGGATCTTTAATTCAGCGGCACTCCAACTCTACTTTTCTATATTTAGTCTTTATGGAAAATTGGCTAAGTCATGTTTCTTTTACATCTTACAATCAGCCTCACGCACTAACCCATGGTACCTTTGTGTGCCCCTTGTGTGTTATCCTTTCCTTATACGTCCATGTACTCCTGCGCATAAGTCTTTATTCTATCTGATACTTCGTCAATTTCCTTGACCAACATTACCCCACACTAGGGATATTGTCCATCCTCGGCAATAAGTTATCCAATTTATCTCTCCAAAGAATGATCAAATCAAAGAATACCCCTCAAGAATAGAATAAATAATACACAAGTGAAATATAAGGGGCATACACCCAACTAATGACTACATCTTTACAACTTCTTCCACTCTATCAATTCTCTGATAACTACATCTAGCACTACTCATGTAATCTCTGGAACCTACACAGGGGCCATATTTTTACCCTTCTCCTTTAGCTCTCTGATGATCCCAGCTAGGCTTGAGATTAATCCTTCAAATGCATCCAGGCTCTGCATAACTAATTATCTGAGCTCTTTAAGCCTTATGTCAAAGGATTCCATAATTATTTTGAGTGCATCACGCTTCTTTGCAATCTCAACCATGATTTCGTCATGTCCAACCTTCTCATCCTTCTTGTTTGCTTGTGCATGCTTCACCTCATTTTATTCCTGAATGGTGTATGCTCTAAGGATCGGGTCAGGGTATTGGAAATTATCAAATGCCCTTCCTGCCTTCTTTAATTCATCCTTCATTATAGTGTTCAATGCCTCATATTCTACTATCTTGCGTGCAACTATTGCCTTTTTATTCTTTTGTACTACAGCCAAATCTTCTTTAGATGGCTTATGCATGTACTTTACTCCCAAATTCGCATTCCTACCAGATCCTCCAAATAGTGCAGTGTTGTTGGATATTCATCTTTAGCCCTTTCTTCTAGGTCCGGGTGCACTGTAGTAATTGAATCTGTAATATGTTCAGCTTTAACAAATGCGTAATTCACATGCTTTTCTACTTTATCATTATGCCTCTGTAAGTTGTTAGACCTCTTGTTATTTATTCTTCTTGTCTTCAATCAAAACCCTGATAGTGGCCCCTTTTTCCAAATTCCTCTGAGTCACTTCTGCTGCAATCTTGTTCAAGGCATTACTAGCATGTTCATCGGTTAACTCATTTGACTTTACAGTCAAATGGGTTGTGCCCGATGCCTTCTTCATTATGCACCTTACATATGCTTCATCGCTAATATAAAATTCTAGCTCCTCCATGTGTGTCTACATACTCCATGAGAGCATCTTCTTTGTACGCATGGTCGCACCTTTGGGGTTAATCATCTCCCAACCATAAATTTTCTCATTTGGTATCATACTTTGAAATCTCACGCACAACACCTTGATTGATCATCAATATAGTTTACATGTGGTGTGTGTAGGATCTCTTCCTTCATCTGCTAGTGTTCCTTCTTATTGGTACTTAATTCTCTGTACTTGAGCGTGCACTACTTCCATCTCAGCCTGAAACTCTTGCACCTTCCATTGACTCACCATCACCTTCACCTTCCTCTACTTCCTCAGATTATCCTTTGTTGCACTTCATGTTCCTTTCATCGTGATTATACATTCTCATCCTTAGGCTCTTCTTCATCATCCTCTAAATCATGAATGATTGGAGTTTCTTTTTTGTGCACACCCTTTTCTTCAAACTTCTCTTCATCACTATCCTCAGTGGTCACCAAATTCTACCTTCTCCTTACTGGAGGGGTTTTCTTCTCTACACTTGGCTTGGGTGGAGTGACCCTTGGTGATTTCCTCATAGGCTCTGGGGTTCTTGTGTCACTTTATTTTCCCTTATGTATTCTTCACAAATTTCTCTTATGGCTCTACTCAACTACAACATTTTCTCCTTATTATTTTGCTTCCTCCTCCTCATCTATATTCTTCTCTTCCTCTTATCTAGGAGGATTAACCTTCTGCAATATCTTGATTCCCACAATCTACTTTCCTTTTGGTGGTGGTGGAAGTGGCATGTCCTCTTTATCGTCATACTTCCCCTTAACTATTATGGGCTTCAAGTAGATATACACCTTTTATACTTCCTTCTTTCCCACCACTAGAGCCTGAGGGGTGATGTCTATGTCATCAGGCTCCATTGTCTCTACATATATCATCTTACCTGGATACACATACTTATTGCGCAATGTGTGGTAGTCTGCATCCACCTTATTTGCATCAAATTTCAGCTTACATGTGCGTCATATAAGCTCTGTCTATCGAGGCTTGGAAGTATCTTTTTGTGAAGGTAAATGAAAGTTTACCCCAGGGGTTGTTATCCCCAGAATTCATCAAAAACCTACCCAAGTAGAAATGTTGATATACTACAAACTCATGGCTTGGCCATCCTTAACCAAAAGAAACTCTCATGGTACTCGCCATTCATGTTCAAATTCCTCGTGCACCCACGTCATACTATATATTCTACCCTAAGTTTTTACATCATTAGTTATCTTGTTGTAATGTATACTCAGCAAATCTCTTTGTGGGGGACTTATCTTTCTATAGAGATACTTTCATACATTGTCATTCAGCCCATCTAGAACCCCAATCTCTGAAAATATAATTATGAGGAGGATAGCACCCCCAAGTTATCTTCTCACCTCTATGCATGCTTCCTCAATAATTCCCTCAGTAATAAAGGAGGAAATGTTGTACATGGTTTTATCAGCCATATTTTGTGTGATGTGGAGCCACTTCTTATTATCTTGGGTCCATCGTTCTAATGTGCCCAACTTGCATCTCACCATAGCGCACAACAAAATCTTACATTTGGTTCATTTATTTTAAAAATATCCATTGTGCAGCCTCCTCATTGGTAATTAAGTGCAATAGTAGTAGCCTCTACCCCCACATCATCCTCTAAGTCTAGATATATCTCCTCAGCCTTAAGCTTCAAAAATCCTGTGACTCTCTTGATCAAGTGTGCAGTAATGTGACATCCTTATACCTACAAAGTAGAAGTAAATCCTCGTGAACACATGCATATCAATAACCACTTATATAAGCACTCATGGCTTACAAGAGTAAGGTACAGCTCATATATTTGCTAGGGTTCACTACGATCTCCAGGTAGTTTTAAACCTTTTCACTCATAGACCAATTTTTCATCAGGGGCCCTCTCATCCATATCTTTTGTATTACGCCTGTTCTCTATTTCATGCACTCATTTGCATATGAGGAGTGGTTGAAGTCGCTAATCTTGCACTTAGTCAAGTTTGATTCCCATGTTTTCCTAATGATCACCTCTCTTGGATACTGCATTTCTAAAAACCATTCTTCTGGCACCGTCTTTTGTGATGGACTTTTTTTTTACCCTGACCCTGGTGACCCTGTGGTGGTTTATTTCTTAGGTGTCATTTATTTTAATTACAACTTCAATATTCAAATTTCAAAATCCAAACCTTGTTTTGGCTATGGTGTGCTCTAGATACTTAGATCTTCTTACTCCAGATTATCGTGCTTCTTTGTCAGGCTCTCATTTCTCTCTCAAATACTCTTCACTCTTTTACTTCTCCTCATATATCTGGTTTTACCTTCAAACCCGTGTGCCCTAGATCTTTGAATTGGGATATTTTATGCAAATTTTGTTTCTCAAAACCATAGCTATGTAATTTAACCTTTGAACCCAGTATCCTTCTATCGACACACCTCCTTTTTGCACTCACATTTCCTCTTAAGGAGCTCCACCCCAGGCCACGAAAAATTCTTCTCTGGTTCATCCAAATTTTCTTTACACAAGCTCTTCGCAATGGTTCACTCTTAAATTTCTATTCAATGGCTCAAAATGCTTTGACATGCAAGGTAAGAATGAACTCACTTGCATCCCTTTTATAGTTTTCCACAATTTTTATACATTAATTGCTCCTCACCTACCACCATTCCAAGCATTAAATGTAATTTTTTTCTTTTTCACACTTTTTCCTGCTTTCTTCCACGCGTAGCAATCGTAACCTTCTAGCATGCCGCTACTTCCCAGGCTATAGTTGATGGGTGTCGTTATTCCCTTCATTTAATCAACTTCTTGTTGATGTCATATCAAATCAGGGGTGTGTCTAAAGCTATATGCAACAAGAGTAATATTATCGATCTAGTAGTTGACTATAGTTATATTTTTGTATTTTCTGGGGGATCTTTTCGATGTCTTAAGGACTTCTTGGTAAAACCTTATTTAAATCATAATATGAAAACTTTGCTGAAAGTAAACACACTTGACAAGCTTTGAAATAAACACACTTGCTTTTGGAAATAAACATTTTGCATAATGGAAATAAACACACTTGGTTCTGAAAGTAAACACACTTTCTTTTGGAAATAAACTCACACAACTTAGAATGCTTGAAAATTATTGCAAGAAATATAAGAATCGATCGAAACACCTGCATGAACAACTATACAACATATTTTAACTAGAAGAATTAAAACAATACAGAATTAACAGATCTAAGCTATTTGCTAAAGAAATATAAATACCAAATAAACAAATATCCTGTTCCTTGGGGGAGTGGGCCCTTGCTCCTCCTCAAATCATGATTTAACAACTTAGAATTCTCTCAAACAAGAATGGCTATTTTATTGATAAAACATTCGACATTACAAAACGTACTGGATATGTGTACTTAGTCTATATTCTATCTTCTCTGTTCTATCTCTTATTTCATATCACTATTCTATTATTGTTCTATCGACTACAGGTCTGACTTTTATATACATTTACAATCATAACTGTCTCTATGATTCTGATGAAATCGAATCATGCCCAGAATAGATGTTGAGTCAGATTATGGCTGATCAGAACAGCTGTAAGATAGCTATCCCTAGATTTGCATTCAGAAATCTTATCCTCCTTTCTTGATTAAAAGGTTCGTTGATGCAAAATTTCTCATATGTGGTTAGAATAGATAAAATTCGATCGGTTCTGGAACTTTAGAGAAGTTCTAAAACCATAGGAAATCGTTAAGGATCAAAACTATGAGAGTTCTGGAGCTACACCTAGGAGTTCTGGAACTAAGTCTAAAAATTCTAGAACTAAATATTGGAGTTCCGAAACTAAGTCCGAAAGTTTTGGAACTAGATGATGACTGTGTAATGGACTTCTGAGAACTAGCTTGGAAGTTCTCAGAACTAAGTTGTGGTTGGAATAGATGCTACCGAAAACATACTAAACGCTACATGCTTCATTTCCTCGACTAATTGGACCTACTTTATTACAAAATTTAATTTCAAACACGCACTTCATCAAGAATTTAAGATCTTTTAAACATTAGAATCATAATCAATCAAAAGACAGAAAAGTTACATCCTAACTCATATCAGATCAAATAAAATTGACAAAATGCAATCAAACTTAATAAAAAGGAGAGTATGATGAGATCATATATTATATATTTATCAGGCATATTCTGGCCTCATCATCGTGGATATTCGTCCAACAAAGCATACTTGTTTATAAGGGACAAGATTTTATTAAACTTCATGTAGTTGCAAAAGTGCTTTAGTAGATATGTATGCAAGTGTGGAATCATCCACTTAGGATGTGAACTATTCAGATCAAATGGCTGAAAATAAATGTGGCCTCATGGACTATAATGATTAGCAGGTATATGTACCAAAATCCTGGTTCTATTGAAAATGCCTTGGAACCTTTCAACCACATGAAAAACAAAACTTCAGTAGCCTCTTGAGGTTCTATCCTTCACTGCTATGCTAGAAATGGAGGATTTAGAAGTAGAGGGGGCCTAGTTTGCATTCCGCATCTATATTTTCCCGTGAAGGATCTCATTGAATCAGTGAGATGAATGTAGTTGCAAATGCATGAGTATGAATATATGTAAGAAAATGGGTTAGATTTATCAATGGCACCATTAGGGAATGTGATCTCATGGAATGCAGTAAGAAGTTCAGGATATGCATGTTTTGTAATCCTGTTATAAATTAGTTCCTGAAAGAAATAGGTCCTCATAAGGATGTAAAAATCTGTAGGCCTGCATAAAATGTGGTAGGTTGGTGTCAAGTTTATGGAGAAAAAACACCTCTTTAGATGTGGCCTTGATTACACTGATCAGAACAAGGCATGAGTCTTGCTAAAAGAAAATGCCTCAATGTGATGAAGGTCAGATGGTTTACCATAGTGATGATCTCATTGGGGCAAACACAAGATGAGCTAGCTTTGTAAGAAATAGGATTTAGAAACCCTTTCCTACCAACTATAACCGGCTCATTTGGAATACCAAAGACAAATGCATTGAGCTAACTTCTATCCCCATCGATACAAATTGATCATAAATGCCATGGTTCATCTCTAGCCTTATCTTTCAAAGATAAATTTTGTTCAGAAGATTTTTCTATTTTGCAAGACTAAACTAAAGAATTTAAGCTACCATAGGATTCATCGTAACATTTTAGTTCATGTTTAAATCCAAATGCAATCTTTTAAAGCTCCCAACGAAAGAACTACTCATTACATCATAACTTACACTATATCCAGGATAGGGCCTCCTGGTAGACAAGCCATGAACTCAAACCCTCACTTTAATGCATGATCATATGAAAATATCCTGTACCAAACTAGATTGCTATATTTGTACCCTTCTTCCTTGATAAAACTTAAGGTTCCCATTTTTTTCTTGCCTAAATATGTTGATCTTCTTCCATCTTGGTCATCAAATCTTCAATAAATGTACTTATCTTCTTAGAGTTATCTGCAAGTGTCATTCCTTCGTAACTCTGAAAAGGAGATGTTAAGTTTCCTCAGTTTATACCTTGTTACGTGAGGAGTCACTTAACATTTTGTTGGATCTGGACCTCGATTGATCATCTTTGATACTTTTTACACCCTTCTAAGAGTCCCTGTTACATCGTTATTAATAACTCCTAGGAAGTCCTGGCTAAAAGTTGAAAATGTTGGATTTCGTTTCAGAATTTTCGCCTTTGTTGGAATCTGCGTTTGAGGAAAAACTTATCCAACTTCGCTCAACCTATAGTACTTTAACTAGATGAAATCTGCTCTAGACAAGAACAAATCCTAGTTTAAGGGAATTCCTGTCTTCTTCCTCTGAAATTAGTTGAGGAAAAGAGTATTCTTCCTCTAGGCCTCTGAAATTGTCATTTTCTGATCTAGGATGCTAACTGGACTTCTTCTTCAACCGGTGGCTCCATGAAAACCTGGTTTAGCCTATTCTTGAAAATCCTAGCTTTTCCAGTCTCTCAGTCTCGTCGACTCTGGTTCAGGAGGAGTTATGGCCATATATAGGGGAAACTATGTAGGATACTTCTTTTGGTGCTATCGTTATTCCATAAAAATGTTCACTCCTTCCCTTGATGGGGTTTCTAATCCCTCGAGCTAACTTTTGATCATTTTGCAACTTAGGCCAATTACGATCGATGGGCTCAAAAACTGGATCGCCAATCGTAAACCATTCACCAATTTTGACTTTTGTTTCTTGTTCTTACACAGGTGAGCTTTGAGTATATAGGTGGAAAGTTGGGAATTAGCACCGCATTGTGAATTTTCTTATCAGAAGACAGTTTTAGAATGCACTTTCTTAGGCACTTCGAGGATCTAAATTGAACGTTTTTGCAACTTTAGCATAGGACCTTCTTCTTAAAAAAAAGTTGTAGGACTTTCCAAATCCTTTTGTTAACAAACTTCATGATGGACATAACTTATCCAACACTTAGTTAAATGATTAAATGGAGCTGGTATAGTCCTCCTGATAGTACCATGGTTTTTCTTGAACTTGCCAAGAAACTTTTCCCAAATTTCTTCTCCATTTTTCTTTCAAAAAAATGGTGTTGGAATACTAAATGAATTAGCCCATGATGCTTGACTATCCCAACACCTTAGGAATACCTCTAGGCCATGGTCTAGATAGAATTAAAAAAAAACTTTGGAAGGTTTTGTTATCCAATTTTGCACACATGGCAAGATTGGACAACGGGGTCCTATCACGTTCAAAATGAAATAATAGTCCCAGGAACCCACCTTCGGTTATTAACGAGATGCAATAATTAAAAATAATTCCTAAATTGCATATGAAGAGATCACCTAGCATCGAAAGGCACCCAGTTGATCTCAACTTAGTAAATACTTCAGGGTTGAGTTGATAAAGAACCTGGTGTCAAATTGATAATCATCTTAGAAATCATCTCAGTAGAGACTCTCAGTTGTAAGAGCTAGATGATGGTCTTGTTAATGCAAAATATAGCTCATTGAAAATTGACGAATGAAAGGAACTCTACAAGGATCTCGGTGGAGATCGATGCAAAAAGAAGTGAAAGCCGAGTCAGGGAGAGTCAAAGTTCGAGCTATCAATAAAGTCTCAATGAATTGGAAAGGTTCAAGCACAGGCGGAAGCGAAGGCAGAGATAAGGAGTTTGACTCATCTTCGTGACTCGTTCATTTTGGAGATCATGTGGTGAGCTTCTTTTAGGACACATTCTGCAGAGCTAGGGTGATTCAAACGCAAGCCAAGGCATCAAGAGTGCCATAAAATGAATGGAGATCGTTGCGTAAACAGAGATACGTGATGGAGCCCTATCAATGGGACTCATCAAGCATGATGGATAATTCAAGGCAAATCACTTCTAATGTGGATGCATTAAAGATGGTTTCTAGGATACAATTCCAGGGCTCATTGATTAATGCAAAACTGGGAGGCCTACTCGAAATAATTTTACAATGGTAAGCTCGCAGAGGCAGCAAGAATGCCGGGCCAGGGTATTAGTGAATACAGTATATATATTTTCGCTGACGTTGTTCAGACCTTCCTCGGCTGAGCATTTGGTGAACAGGCAGTTGACATGTTGCAGTATAGCAGAAGTTCTTTTGAGCACTTCCAGCAAGCAGGTCGTCCAACTATGTTTTTATCTGTTCAGCATCGAATGCATCCTCAAATTCGGGATTTTCCTTCAAGATATTTTTATGAAAATTGATTAAGTGACAGTGAGAGTGTTACCTGGAGACCTGATGAAATTTATTACAAAGATTCTCTATCGAGACCTTACTTGTTTTACGATGCAACTCATGGAAGCGAATCTCATAGAGGTGGAACTGTTTCATATCAGAATATTCATGAGGCACAATTTTCTTTGCAATTATATGAGCATCTTCAACGAGTCACTAGTTGGCAAGCATAAAGGTTTCTGTTGAAATTATCACACCTTACAAGCTACAGCTGAAATGTTTGCACTGAGAGTTTAATGTTATCCTCAAATCTGATGAAGGAAAACTCGGCAGGAGAAAAAATCATGGTGATCCCGCGTGCTAGGGGGAATTGTGGAGATAAGGAACGAACTTGCCAAGGTTGCGTGGCGAAGATGAGGCCGGGGCCCGTGGATTAATGTGTCCAAGCCGTTACGCGGGGATTTGGAGCTAGTATGCCAAGGTCAGAGATTGACGATGGCAGTCCAAGCTGTTCACTCCAAGAATAGTGGAGATTTAGGCAAGCACCGCCAAGTGGAAATTTTGGGATGGAAAACCATGATCAAACTTCCATGAATGGGAGAAATCGGATCAAACTGCCAAGCGCGGAAATATTATGATGGCTATCCATCATGAGACTTCCGCACGGGCCATGTAAACAGAATTTCACGCAGCTTGGAGTGGTCCGAGTCTTTGTGCGAGTCACCAGGAGGATTAATAGGATAGTTGTGAATTGGAGTGGGTCATGGGTTAAAAAAAAAACGTGACGTGATACCAATTTCAGTGGAGGCTATAGGCAGACCCAACCAAGGTGATACGTTAATGGCTCAGTCGTGGCTCATATGCGAAGAGTTTGACGGGAAAGCAATGCTGAAAACTCATCCAGATGGAAAGGATGTGTGTTGCATGGACTGTGGATTGGGTTCCATAGATCATACGAAGAAAGTGTCTCCTTTCATACAGATCCGCCCTTGTTAGGATTCCAATCAGAATCCACTGAACTGTTCAGACTTTGAATCGACTTTAATAGCTGCCATGACCTTCTCCTCATCCTCTGTACAATTTTGAACTTGATGTGGTCGCGAGACAAACTCCCACGCATAGGTAGCAGGCATGTTGTAGTACAGTAGAGGCCTTTCTTTTGAGCGCTTCCAGCAAGCAGGTTGTCCAACTGTGTTGTTATCTGTTCAGTATCGAATGCATGCTTATCCTTATTCTGAACTCAGATCGAATGACAGCTACAGGAAACAAATATTCACTACCGTGTATGATGGATTGGAGTCACGCCATTCAAGGCTTCATAAAATTTTCCTGAATCAGGAGATGAAGGTTTATTACGGTGCAAAATGAAACGATTCATATTGCTCAGCACTTCTTCTCCTAGAAACGAATTGAATGTGAAGGTCAACTCTGAAATACCTGGTTGGCCGTTTTGCATGCTACATCCTTGTTACTTGTAAATGGTCTCTTTGAGAAACTCTGTGGGCAGTAGGCAATATTTATACCCTTCCATTATGTACGTCCAATCAGACAATAAAAGTATTCTTTTACCAGGTTCAGAGAAACTGTGTTTTTTACAATGGACGATTATACTGTAGTTTCAAGCTAATTTTATCTAGCTTTATTTCTATTAGCTTTGATCCACGACTAAGGAAGAATTCATATGGTTGTTACCTGTACATTTTTCCAAGGTCCTCTTGGTTGCCCCAGTTGTTCAATGTATTTTTTGAAGGGCTTCTTTTATGTGTTGCAGATTGTAACATAAAGGATCTTTTTAGTTTCTGGAAAAATGAGTATATGGTGTAGCTCACAGCTACCTATGCCATACTAAGATCCCAATAGTGGCATAATTTTTTATTGGAGCCGAGATTTCCGAGTGCACTGCCAAAATACCGAAGGGCTCTTTGGCCAAAAATCAGTCTCAAGGGTGTCTATCGACATGTTATGGGCATGAGCCTGGGTCATCATCATGGCAGTATTAGGTCTTTATTGATAATGGCATTTTCTCATCGTTTGGAAGGTACAAATTGTGCTTATTATGGCAAAGCCAAAACATTCTTACTACAAGTGTTATATAATGAGGAAGAATCCTGAGCATTGTGGTAAAACCATTCTTTTTAGAAATATTGGGTTAAGCTCGGTATTCAAGTGAGTTTGAGCCCAGGAAAGGTAAGATTGTTTGCTGGATGAAGAGCTCGGTGACTTCGCAGTGAGCTCGCGGTGATGTTTCATGAAGTTTGAATGTGGAATGCATAAATGGCCTTGAGTTAACAAAGGAAAATGATAAGAATCGAGTTTGATAGCTCACCATTCGAAGGACTCAATGCAAAAGAGCCCGATTACCAAGGCAAGGAAAGAGTTAGTGCGGGGTTAGAAATCGATTGCAACACTAAGTTAGAGGATTCGAAACTCACCGAGTTGAGATTTTTGTAGACTCTATCCACATGGACCCCCCTCCTCTTTAAGTCAAACGGGTCAACGGGGGGTCCCAACATTATGTTAATTAAATTAATATTTTTATTTAAATATTTTAATAATAATATTTATTATTATTATTTAAATATTTTATTTAAATATTCTTTTAATTAATTGAGAAGACTAGGTCATCAGGAAATTAATGACCCATGATGGAACCTTCTCAGGTGGTTCAACTAACTGCAATAAATACATCATGGGCCTTCAATTTAGGAATGTAATTATGACCTTTCCTCTTCTTTCTCACATATTCTTCTATAAATGTAAGTTGGAAGCTCATTTCAAAGGGTTCCAACAGTTCAAACAAGTTGGACAGTTAGATATCTCAGGCGAGTGTATACTTTTCAAGAATCCTCTCTCTTCTGCAAGTTGTTCTTGTGTGTTGAGAGAAATTTCAAGCCTCCTCTTCAAGACTGTAATGGCAACTATTGCCTCTTCTGAATGTATGATGCATTGTACATGTTATTGAAGCAATAAAAGTGTGTGTTTTGTGACTAATCTCAGTCCTTTCATCCTTCTGTGCTTCTTTGTGCCTTTCTCGTACTTGTAGGTACACTGTGCAAGTTTAAGTTCTATTGCAGGTTCTTGGAGTTCTGTGCTTATCGAGTGGTGAAGTATTGCATGCAGTTGAGTTGTGGTGTCTGTTCACCCTTCTTGAGTTCATCCTTCTTCGCTGGGAAACTGGTATATTTCTTGGTCTGATAAAGTTTAACAAAGGGAACGTGTGTCTCTTAGTTTGTGGTATCTTGTACCCTCTCTAAGTTGCAGTAGGTGAAGTTGACCTGTGGTGCACACACCCTCTTCAAATTAACCCTTCCTGAGTCTGAAGAAACCCTTTATTTGGTGCATCACCATCCCTAGTATAGTTTCATTTCTGTAAATCTCTTTCCCTAAAACCCCATGAAAATGTTAGCATAGGACTAGATAATCATTTTTGTTACACTAGGAGTAGTACAACACTTAGTTTAGGAAGAGGAAGCCGGCCTTCTCCGGAGGTTCACCTTGAGCCCAAGTCCCACAACTTGAGAGGTGATCCCATGTGTCCCAATCACACCGAACGTCCTATTCACATCCTGGCCATTTGGAGGGTGTAGTGATCTGGCGACAACAGGTTTATTATGTACTCTGGTTTTGTGGCTCCATACTTCAGATATATTAGCATTTTTAGGACTTATTTTCCTATGGTCCCAAATTGACCATCATCGTTTAAATATTTCACTATCCAAAATGATACCCTGTCAAAGGTTTTGAGAAAACTGGCCCTTCTGACCCCTTTTATGATTTTCTTTGTATTGTAAATGTACTGGGGTTCAATTTCTCCTTCTTGTATTAAGATTTCAACCAGTTCTTTCAAGGTCCCTTTGGCAGGATGTGGGACATGCACAATTAGCACTCCAGACACATTACTTATTGTATTTACAGAAAAAGGGATAAAGATATTTCTCACCTTTAACCTGGATTGCTCTAGATTTATGACAATTTCTCTTACTAATTCGTCATTATACTTTGAAAACTTCTTCAGGAACTCTAGTCATCCTGCATGCTCAAAGATAGATGCCACTTCTTCATCTGTAAGTAGCTGGGAATCATCCTCTGGTTCTAATTTCTTTTTAATCCCCATATCGACTCAAGTTTTGTTTCCTTTGACTCTGTGAAAATTAGTTGCAGACCTTCTTGTTTAGCTGTGGAACTGACGATTTTAGTTGTGGAACCTCTAGTCTTAGCTGCGGAATCCTCTGTTCTTTACTACTTCTCAAAATCTCTCTGCAACTTATTTCACTTGATTTTTCACTTAATGATTACTAATGATAACCATGCTGCCACTTATTCCATCCAAATCATCTCATGATTACTCACTTGTAATCATAATGTATAAATAGATGACTCATCATACCAACCTTTAAATCAATTCAAATCACACATGCAAACATTTAATTTAACCCTAAATAAGTTAAAAGATATAATTACCTTCCTTGATGATGTAATCATTTTGTTATGATGACTCGTCATTCCTACAAGTGGAACAAAACATGGTTAGATAAGACAGCTGAAACTCAAAATAATTTATTTTTATTAGCCAAAAGAAGAGGTCAACCGCCATTGCTGGTTTTCAATTGACCTTTGAGAGAATTTTTTCTTTTTTCTTTTATTTATTTTATATTTTTTATATTTTGGGGAAGAAAATGCCATTTACTGGTTTTCATCTTTTTCCCTTTATTCTGGATGTATCATCTGGTTATTTGATCATTTTGGAAGAATTGGGTTCTTCTATATGATCAAATTCTTTGTATGCTTCAATCTTCCTCAAGAATTCATCCTTAGTGGGAGGCTTCCTATAGAGTTTCAGCCTATGTCCATTGACCAAGAGTGTTCTTCTGTTGCCATCAATGGGAAGTAACTGAATAGAACCATTGTCAAATATTTTCTCAATCTGATAGGGTCCTAACCATCTAGTTCTCAATTTTCCCTTAAACTATTGGTACTTAGAATCAAACAGAAATGCCGAGTCTCCTACTTTTAATTGTCTTTTCTTGATGTGTGTGTCATGTCATTACTTCCTTTTCTCTTGGATTATCTCTATTTGTTGAAGTGCTTCCATCCACAATTCATCCAACTCATTGAGTTAAAGGATTCTTTCTTTTTGAGCTGCATCCAACTCAATTCCCACCTTAACTATTGTCCTCAATGTCTGAAGTTCAAACTCTATGGGCAACAAGGGATTTTTCCCATAGACTAACTCATATGGTGAAAACCATGTTGTAGTTTTCTAAGTTGTATTATAAGCCCAAACATCTTCAGGTAGTCTCTTTACCCAATCTTTTCTCCTAACTTCAACTATTTTGGTAAGGATGTTCTCTAATTCTCTGTTTGTTATTTCAACTTGTCCATTTGACTGTGGGTGATAAGGAGATGACTTCCTATGATTGATTTGGTAATATGTTGTGAAATCTTGGATCATATTAGACATAAATTTTGATCCTTGATCTGAAACTATGCTCCTAGGTGCTCTAAACTTTACCATAATTCTATTCCAAAGGAAATCAGCACCTGCTTCTTCAGTGGCATTTATCAATGCCTGCACTTCTGCCCACTTTGTCACATAGTCACTACACACAAGAATATATTCCTTGTGAAAGAGGATTAAAGGGACCAACAAAATCCAATCCCCATCTCTCAAATGGTTTGATTACAAGTTGAGGTTGAAGAGGCATTTCATTGGTGAAATTTGGTTGTCCCATCCTTTGACAAGGATCGCACCGCTTGATATATCTCTTTACATCCATGTGCAGAGATGGCCAATAATAACTAGTGCCAAGTATCTTATGAGTTGTTCTTTTCACTGAATAGTGTCCTCCACTTGGTTCATCATGACATGCTCTGAGAATGTCAAATATTTCATCCTATCTTACGCACCTGCGCAAAACAAAATCAGGACCACATTTAAATAGCATTCCATTTTACCATTTGAATTTTGCACTAGTTTTGATTAACTTTTGTATTTGTTTCTTAGTGAAAGAAGGGGGAAACTTAGCTGTTGCAAGATAGTTTTCCATATCAACAAACCATGGTGTTACTACTGAAAGAGAAAATAGTTGTTCATCTGTAAAGTTATCCTTTACTAGATCTTACTCCCCTGTAGTGGTTAGTCTTGACAAAAAATCAACTACCACATTAGATTTACCTGGATTTTCCACAATGGTATTATCAAATTATTGCAAAAGTAATAACCATCTAATTATTCTTCCTCCAACCACTAGTTTATTCATTAAATCTTTAATTGTTGCATGATCTGTGTGTATAAATATTTTGTACCCTGTAATGTAATGTCTGAATTTATTGATTGCATAAATCATAGCAAGAAATTATTTTTCAGTGGTGGTGTAATTCTTTTCAGTGGGATTAAGATTCTTACCAAGATAATAAATAACATACATCTTTCCTTCTTCATCTTTCTATCCCAAAATTACACCAATGGAATTGTTTGAGGCATCTGTTTGGATATGAAATGGATTTTCCCAATAAGGTCCTCTTAATATTGGGGAAGTCACTAATTTTTCTTTAATTTCCTCAAAAGCATGCTGACACTTTTCATCCCAAAGAAATTCACAGTCCTTGGTTAGAAATTTAAACATGGGGGCAGCAATTTTACTGAAATATTTTATAAAGCACCTATAATACCCAGCATGTCCTAGAAATGATTTGATATCTGTGCGGGTATGAGGAATAGGTAAATCTGAAATGATCCTAATTTTTTTTAATCAACCTAAATTCTTCTTTTTGAAATATGATGTCCTAATACAATCCCTTCATCAACCATCATTAAACACTTTTCATCACTAAGAGACAAATTTTGTTGTTCACATCTTGTTCATACTCTGTTCAGATTTCTCAAAGCATCATCAAATGTATCTCCGTGTATAGTGAAGTCATCCATATATACCTCAACACAATCATTTGTTAGATTAGAAAAGATTGCAAGTACATCTCTCTAAAAAGTTATAGGAGCATTGCATAAGCCAAATAGTAACACCATATAGGCAAAGCTACCCCATGGACATGTAAATGTAGTTTTGTCTTGATCTTCAGTAGCAACTCTGATCTGATTGTATCCACTAAAGCCATCCAAGAAGGAAAATTATTGTTTACCTGAAAGGTTATCTAGGAATTAATCTATGAATGGTAAGGGAAAATAATCTCTTAGTGTGGCTTTGTTCAGTTACCTATAGTCAAAACATATTCTCCATTTCCCATTCATTTTAGGAACAATTACAAGAGGAGATACCCATTGACTATTTGAGATAGGGTAGATAAAACCTACTTGTAATAGTTTTTCAATTTCTTGTTTGACTCTATCTCTTAAGGTTGGGTTAATCCTTCTCTGAGGCTACCTAACTAGTTTAATGTTTTCAATATAGATGTGATGAGTGTAGATACTTGGGTGAATTCCCTTCATGTCTTTGTAATCCCAAGCAAAAGCTTTAGTATGATTTTTTAAAACATCAAACAGTTTAGCTTCTTCATCATCCTTCAACCAGCTGTTAATGTTCAAAGTTTTACCCGGTTGAATCTCAACATGCTTGGTTCTAATATGTGATGAAATAATTTGTTGAAAGGGTTCCATAAAATTATTTAGTGGACATGCATGTGGTAATAGCATATGGTATGTAACAACATCCCCAAAAGTTCCTTGAGACAAAATACTGGAAAAAGGATAGTAATGAGAATTATGATACTTATCTCTTTGCAGGTCAAACTCTTCATCACTGCTACTTCCCAGAAATTCTTCACCACTCCCTGATGTATTTGAAACTAAAGCTACTAAATCATCCTCTCCCCACGAGAAATCTCATTCCTCTGGAGCAAAATCATTTCTAATCATAGAGCATTGTTGTTTTCGTGGTTCCAGAACTAAATTCGCAAGTTCTGGAACTAAGTTTCCAGGTTCCAGAACTATAGTCGTGGGTTCCAAAACTATAGTCACAGGTTCCAGAACTATATCTGATTACTTATAGGGCAGCTCGTGCTCATCCAATGGTGGATTAATCATCTCTTCTACTTCTCTTACATGATCCTGTAATGTGATCATAACCAAAGAAGAATAATTTTGCTTATTAGTATCAGGAGGATCAACCCACAATTGTTCATGATTGTCAGTAAAAGGTCATGCAAAAGGATGTAAGGAAATTTTCCTAGATTTATTACCATTCAAGATTATCATATCACTTGAACTGTAATCAATTAAGGTAACAACTGTAGCTAACCATGGTCTACCCAAAATAATGGGATAACCCAATGTTTTACCTTTTGACTGCAGTATAAGGAAGTCAACTGGATATTCCCATGACTTCACCATTACCACCACATCTTCAATAATCCCTTATGGTTTTGCAATAGACTGGTCTTCCATTTGCAATATGGTATTATTAGGTTGGATACCAGTTAATGGTAATGTTTTCAAAGTGTCCACTGTCATTACATTTATAGCCACTCCCAAATATACCAAAACGTTATGTATATCCCTATTCCCTATAGAGACAGAAATAACAGGACTTCCAGGATCTTCGTATTTGTGAAGTAAAAGTTTTCCTGCTAATAAATCAACAAGTTTCGCATCTACTTTGATAGTCTTGGGGTAATTTTTCTTCCTTACATGATTTTTCAAACATAACATTTTGATTAATTTTTTCAATTCGGTAATGTCCTTAATTGCTTGTAACAGTGGTATTTCAATATTCAATTTCCTTAGTTCCTACACCAATTCAGAATATTTGGTTTCTATAGCTTCTTTAAATCTCTCTGGAAATGGAGTCTCAGTAGTGTTGCTATCTGGCTCCTTTTCTTTTCTTTCTATATCCTCTTGTGGAACAATAGTACTAGGGGTTTCATTTTCTTCTGTCATTTCAGTTATTATAATAGGTGGACTGCTAATGATTTTTCCATATCTAGTTGAATATCCTTACAATCCATGGCATGTAAATCAACTAATTTTTTTAGTTCTATTCCATAAACAGGAGTTGTTTATTTGTTTCTTGGGTTTGCTACTAGTTGTGTCGGTATTTGTGTTTGGACTACATTCTCAGTTTGTGAATTATGTGCAAGGGATCCCATGATGGCCTGTTGATTCTAATTTGGATATGTTCTTCCTTGAGCATAATTACTAGGGTTCCATCTAGTTGTGACCAAGCATAAGGATTTCCTTGACCAGCCCATGGTTGTTGATGTCCCTGAGCATACCAAGCTTGATTTACCCAATCTTGAGGGTTCTATGTTGGTTGAGGTACCCAAGGTGGTTGTCCCCAATGTTGTGGTACTATCTGATCAACCCATGGCATCATCCATAGATTAGGAACCGATCTTGGCATAAACTACCCTTGGTTATTTTGTCTCTGAACAAAATTCAATTCTTCTATTGTGGATGATGTACTAGTTTGTTTAAGCTGATTCTTTATGACATGAAGTAGAGAACAAGCATCAGTATCATGTTCTTTAGATTCATGGATAAGACACATTTCTATTTTATCCAAAGGATAGTCTCTTATTGCATGCTTCTTCCTGCATCTAGGACAATACATAGCCAATGGTTCAGTTTTGGCATTTTCTTTAGCTTGTAATCCATCCATAGTAGAGGTTAATTGAACTAAAATGTCTATTTTAAAGTTTACTAACTCATCCATTAGTTTGTTCATATCTGGATTCAAAATTTTCACTGATTTTCCTTTTCTAGGTCCACCCCTTATTCTAAAATAATCCTAGTATTTTCCTTTTCTAGGTCCACCCCTTGTTCTATAATAATCCTGGTATTTCTCCCTCTACAATAATCCTAGTATTTGTCTAGGAAGGCAGTCTCCATTTGTGCCCAAGTGGAAATAGATTTGGATGGTAATCCCATGAACCACCTCATTGTTTCTTCCTTTAG
The DNA here is from genome assembly GCA_019776745.2 of Taxus chinensis. Taxonomy (NCBI): domain Eukaryota; kingdom Viridiplantae; phylum Streptophyta; class Pinopsida; order Cupressales; family Taxaceae; genus Taxus; species Taxus chinensis. Next base: position 102,877,586 of record CM034150.1, read on the forward strand.
AGTGGATGGAAACAACTTGAGTTTTTGATTATCTGTTTTATAGTCATAGGTCTGACATAGTACCTTGAATTCAAACAGAAATTGGCCAGGGTCTTCAGATGACATCCCTCTAAATGTGGGTAAATGTGTAGGTGCAATATTTTTCATTGATGTATCATCATCACCCAATTGGATTGGATAAGTAAAGGTCCTATCAGGTGCTCTTTCAACTTCTTGTGCCATTTTTTAAATATTTTCTGAATTTTCCTCCCAATCAATGTCATATGTAGTATTCTGTGGGGAAGGTGAAAAAATAGGAGTATGAGGTTGACTACTCAATTGAGAATCAAAACTCACCCTAAGTGGATCTTGAGTAATAATCCTTCTCATAAAAGTTCTACTTCCTTCAGGTGACTGATTTTAGAATTCCAAAGGTGGCAATTTTGTTTCTTGTATGACAGGGGATAATGGTGCCTCCAATTCTTGATCAATTTCCTTATTTGGACTAGAGGATGTTATGAATTCTTGTGAAGATGTTTTTTTGAGGAATCTACTCTGTGAGTCTCTTGGTCTACTCATATATTTTATGATATAGTAGGGAAAATCCTTCAACTACTAGATGTATGATTGTTGCTCTTGCTAACACTTAATTAGAAAATTCCAACTAGTGAGTCCCCAGAAATGGCACCAAAAATGATGGGTGTCGTTATTCCCTTCATTTAATCAACTTCTTGTTGATTTCATATCAAACTAGGGGTGTGTCTAAAGTTATATGCAACAAGAGTAATCCTATTGGTCTAGTAGTTGACTGTAGTTTTTGTATTTTCTGGGGGATATTTTCAATGTCTTAAGGACTTCTTGGTAAAACCTTATTTAAATCATACTATGAAAAATTTGCTGAAAGGAAACACACTTTCTTTTGGAAATAAACACACTTGCTTCTGAAAGTAAACACACTTGCTTTTGAAAGTAAACACACTTGCTTTTGAAAATAAACACACACAACTTAGAATGTTTGAAAACAATTGCAAGAAAAATAAGAATCTATCTAGACACCTACAGGAACAAGTATACAACAGAGTTTAACTAGAAGAATTAAAATGATACAGAATTGACAGATCTAAACTATTTTCTTAAGAAATATAAATACCAAATAGATGAATATCCTAGTCCTTGGGGGAGTGGGCCCTTGCTCCTCCTCGAATCATGATTTAACAACTTAGAATTCTCTCAAACAGGAATGGCTATTTTATTGATAAAACATTTAATATTACAAAACGTACTGGATCTGTGTACTTAGTCTATATCTATCTTCTCTATTCTATCTCTATTCCATTACTATCCTTTTTTATCTACTGCAGGTCTACTTTTATATACATTTACAATCATAGTTGTCTCTACAATTATGATGAAATCAAATCGTGCCCAGAATAGATGTTGAGTCAGATTGTGGCTGATCAGACAACTATAAGATAGCTATCCCTGGATCTACATTCATAAATCTTCTCATCCTTTCCTGATTGAAAGGGTCGTCGATGAAAAAAATCCGGATATGGTTAGAATAGATAAACTTTCATCGGTTCCGAAACTTTAGATAAGTTCCAGAACCATATGAAATCGTTAAAGATAAAAACCGTGAGAGTTCTGGAGCTATTCCCAGGAGTTCCAGAATTAAGTCTGAAAATTTTGGAACTAAATACTATAGTTCCGAAACTAAGTCCGAAAGTTCTGAAACTAGATGATGACTATGTAATGGAGTTCCGAAACTATCTTGGAAGTTCCGGAACTAATCTGTATTGGAACAAATGCTACCGAAAACATGTTGAATGCTACATACTTCATTCTTCGACTGATTAGACCTGCCTTATTACAAAACTGAAATTTCAAACACACACTTCGTCAGGAATTTCAGAGCTTTTAAAAATTAGAATCACAATCAATTAAAAGACAAAAAATTACATCCTAACTCATATCAGATCAAATAAAGATCACAAAATGCAATCAAACTTAATAAAAACGAGAGTAAGATGAGATCATATATTATACATTAATCGGGCATATTCTGGCCTCATCAACAGTCATCTTTACATGCACTCTACTGCACCACAACTCATCTTCCTCTACACCACATACCAAGTAGTCTATCATGTTGTTGCCTTCTTCTTGTTACACTGGGCGGTCCTTTTTCTCACTTGGTTTCCAAACTGAGCAATTTCTTTTAAACACCTATACCACACCTATACCACCCTAGGCATATACAACACCTATACCACCCTTCTTCTTTTGTTTTTGCACACCTTTAACCAACATCCTCCCTTTATACCAACACACACACACACACACACACACACACACACACACACACACATTTGTACCATCTTCACCATAATTCCCAATACCATATGACATATTTTTCACATACATATGCATGGGTCACCCAACACTAATAGTATGTGCGGTCCTCTGCGCATCAACTTATTAGATAGTAATCAACTCATGTGTGTGAATGCGATTATTACAACAACACGAGAAAAGTAAAAATAAAACATGAAAGGAAATTAATGAGGGTCATTGCATTCCTTACCATTTAATCATAAATAATGTTAAAACTAGGCAGTGTTCTAGGCTATCTGCAAATGGGTCTAAAGGAAAAAATGATCTTACAATTCTTTTCTCTATAATTGAAAATGCTTGAAAAGAATTTCAATAAATGAAAATGAGTTTAATCTAACAACTGAAACAAATAATTGAAAGTAAATCTAATCTAAAAAAATCAAATGAATAACAGAAAACAAATAAATGAAAATGAAGCTTCATAAACAAAACAAAATAAAACACATAATGTTGATTTGAAAAATAAACATATTCTATTCTAAAACAACAATAAAAAACCATCCTCCTCCTTGAGTAAGAGTGGTCCCTTGCTCTTCCCTTGGATTTGAGTTAACAAAAATTAAAATAAACTATTGTCATGATACTTAAACTGTGGATTTTATTAATAAAAAATAATGTTACAAAAATCATCCATCTCCTACCACTGCTGCATTGAGTGCTTTGGAGAGATATTTATAACTCATCTCTTCTCCAAGATTATAGAACTACTTACCTATAATCTTGGGCAAGACTTGACTACATCTTTCAGTTTATAATGAGATGAATGTGGAAGGAATTTATTCAAACAATACAACTCTAGATTTAACTACTTCTTCTTCCACTTGACAAGGAGACAAATGTGGAAGAGATTTATTCAAACGCTACAACTCTAGATCGAACTCCTTCTTTCACTCACACTTAGCTACTTCTTCCACTTGACAAGGAAACAATTGTGGAAGATAATTAATCAAATATTACAACTCTACGTTGAACTACTTCTTGCACACACAGTTAACTACTTCTTTCCAATTTCCAAGTCTACTCTTGAATGATTGAATCTTTCAAAATGATAGTTGTTCTGCCATATTCTCATCCCTGATTTTCTAATCATTACTGTGAATTCATTTGGAAGAATATCTTTAAGAAAAATTTGGGTTTGGTGCTCCTTATTGCAATATTTCTAAAACATCTTGAAATTCTCATTTTTGTTTAGAAATAAGGGAGATATCACATTTTTACAAAGCATGTGTTTTTTTTTCTTGTTTACTTTTCTTCAACCTTACTTTGTTGAAACTAAAAATGAAGATATATCCTCAATTATTGTTGTGTAAAAATGAAGAGAGGTTTTTTCTCTTAACAATAAGAGGATAAAACTTCTCTCATATTCTCATCTGGAGATCTTTAGCTTTGGTTAGAGAGAATTCGATGCTTCCTATATGAGTCCTGCACTTGAAAACCTTCTACTTCACATGATTATATATTTCAAACCATTATTGTTGTGTAAAAATGGAGAGATGTTTTTCATCATAACAATAAGAGGAAGAAAAAACTCTCTCAGAATCTTATTTGGAGCTCTAAAATCTTATCTAGATGGACTCTTATGTTGATTCTGCTAGTACTATGCTTGAAAACCTTCTTATTCAAATGTTGATATCTTCAAAACTATTATTGCTATGTAAAACTGGAGAGAGTTTTTTCATCATAACAATAATAAGAACAAAAACCTTTCTCATAATGTCATTTAGAGCTCTGTAATTTTAGCTAGATGGATTCTTGTGTTGGTTCTGCTAGTATTGTGCTTGAAAACCTTCTTCTTCAAATGTTGATATCTTTAAAACTATTATTGCTATGTACAAATGGAGAGATATTTTTCATTATAGCAATAAGAGGAACCAAAAAATCTATCAAAATATCATTTTTTAGTTATTGCAAGTTTTGCGTTGATTCAGTGAGTCCTACGCTAGTTTTGTGAGTCATGTGTTAGTTCTGTGAGTCCTGTGCCACAAGTATTATGCCTTAGTCATGCACCTGATTCCTACACCTGAGTCTTGTGTTCGATTCCTATGTCTGAGTCTTGCATGCTTTGCATTGTGAGTCATGTGCTCCTAACTTTATGAGTGTTGTGGTCTTTGTGAGTCATGTGCTCTTAGCTATGTGAGTATTACACTTGATGTAATACATTCAAGAGATCAAATGACATGTTCATACACAATACTGCATTCTAACTTACATGAAATATTAGGAAATGAAAACATTTAGATTACAATGGAATTTTCAAAGATAGATCAAATATATTCTACATTTAATCTTAAATAAGCTATCTAGTTCTTAAGACTACATCTAAATCGTCTTTATAAGAGAAGGAATAATGTTATTTGGTGCAATGAATGAGTCTTAATTTGGTTTCATCAAAAATCTAATCTAAGTGACAATACCATATTATTACAAACATAAAAGAAGCATATTGATATTAGGGCTTCAGCCTACTCCCATTGAAGTAATCGGGAAACATTGTGCCATTCATCACCTATAATTGACATGTGCCTAATTCAAGTATCTTGGTAACTACAAAGGGTCCCAACCAGTGGACCTTCAACTTTCCTAGATGATGCACAAACTTGGAGCATATAGAAGTACCATCTTCTCGACTGCAAAGGACTTGTTCTTGATGTTCCTGTCATGTCAAGATTTTTGTATTACCTTCTATGTCTTCTGGATCCAACATGTAATGGCACGCCACTCATCTAATTACATCATTTTCTCAATGCGCTCCTACACAATTGTCTCATCAACATATCCACTTTCATTCACAATACGTAGGGATGGTAATAAATACTTCATAGGAGTATAGCTTCTGCGCCAAACACAAATTGAAAATGTGTGGCCTTGTTCAATCATTTATAGGTTATTCTATATGCCCAAAGAACATCTGACACCTTATCATCCCAATCCTTTCTTCCAACATCACATAGTTTCGTCAGATTTTTTCCCAAGATCTTGTTAAAAGCCTCGGTAGTTCCATTTTCCTAAAGGTGACAAGGAGTAGTTTTATGGTGTGCTACCATAAACTCTACCAATAGAATTCTAATTGTCCTGTTCAGGAAATGAGTTCCTCTATCACTTTTCAACCTCAAAGGGAATCCATACGTGCGGATAATGTTCTCCCAAAGGAACCTTGTTGTTGTAGTTGTGGAATATTTTGTAGGTGCAACCTCTTCCCACCTGGTCAAGTAATCAGTACATGTGATAATGTAGCGCACTCCTGTCCTACACGCGAGTGGTGCAATAGGTCCTACCAAATCAACAACCCATTTTCAAAAGATTTTGTGCTTGCTATAGGACACGAAGGCATTTCATCTCTACTTCCAGGCTTTCCAATCATTTTTACAGTGATCACAATCTTTAACAAAAGCTTTAGTATCTTTGTACAATGTCTCCCACCATAAGCCAACTAGAAGGATCTTACACACAGTCGCATCTCATGCATAATGTCCTCCTGTAATACCTCCATGATATTCCCCCATAATGGCTTCACGCTCATACTGTAGGACACATTTGCGTAATACCTCATCACGGATCACTTGTTACAAGTCTCCTCCAATGAGATGTTAAGGCACGACCCGAATATCAAGTTTTTTCTTCTTCAATGTTTTCATCCTTCTGGCACAAGTCCAGTGCACAAAAATATTGTAATGTCTTCCAAATCAGGTTGTGCATGATTCTGTGTGCATGTATACTTTGCTTAATGCTAAATCAAATAAAGTAAGAACTACCACCTAAAATAGTTCTACAATTTAGCTAAAACAAAGTATAAACACCATCAAGATAGAGAACTAAGCAAGATCTAAACTAGGATTATAACTTTGAAAATATGAGATCAAAACTATGCATGCTATTTTTAACATCTCTACTCTCCTAGATTACCAACAATAATGAATGGACCTATTTAGCTCCAATGGAAATCAAAAATTACTTTGTTTGATCGTTAAAGAATGCAAGAATAGGAAGTTTTAGCTCTTAACAATGGTGACCTCTCAAAAAAACAAAAGGAAAGCTCTTAGTCTCTTTGTTATATGCTTTGTATTTACTCTCTTAAGAAATTTTAGGTGTAGGTATAAAGGTAGAAGGAGGGCTCCTTATATAGCCCAATGGATAAAGGAAACACTTCATCCCTTTGCATGTGGGATAAAGGTAAAACATGATTAGGAATGGATAAGGTTGCTTTATTAAAGGTAACCTTACTTTAGAAGGGTTTAATTTATGCTTAGCAAGTCATGGGAGTTCGGGGTGTTTTACTTAATCAAAGGTGATTAACTAATAGGTAGATGTAAGCTTATAGGAGATAATTAGAGGAATATTAGTACAATTTAGGCTATTAGAAGGGGATTAAATCAATTAAATATTGATTTATTGGTTAAATGGAAGGGAAAGCTAATTAATTAATAATAATTAATTAGTCTAGGTAGAAGGGGTGATTTATTAACGGAAGGTCGTTAATTAGGGTACTTGTTGGATAGGCAACTTAATTAATTAGCTTAGTGTAATTAATTAATGATGATATGAGGAAAAATAAGTGCTTTTGACGATATGTCATCGATTTGCAAGAAAGACAATAATTAACGCAATTTAAGCATTTAAATTGCTTGGGCGTAATTATGGGTGTCTACATTTGCCCCTCCTTGGGGTGGCGTAAGTGACGCCACTTCAAAGATAGTAGACAGGTGGAATTTTGAAGAGGTAGAAGAAAAATTAGTAAAATTCAGAGATGTCCCCTCGAGTTTCGATGGGGTGATGAAAGAAGACAATCGACGATCGAAAAATGTGAGAGATAGTAGAATGGGAAGAGGAAAGATGCTCCGGTAAGATGGAAGAATAGGGGTGAGAGGAAAGTGGTGTAGAATGAATATGGAGGAGGGGAGAGAAGAGCTTAGCCTCTAGCCGCTGTGTATTGGAACAATTTCGGTGTCATCATATTTCCATAAGAGCTACGTCATTGGTCCTTATGAAAAATATAAGCATACGACAAAGGTAGAACGACATGAAAAGCCATACTACGAACGATTGTCCATTGCTGAAAACATCAACTCAATGCAACATACAAAATGTAATGCAATAAAAGAAAGTGAAAGATGCCTAACTCCATGCAACATACAAAATTTAATGCAATATGAGAAAGTAAACAACCTAAACTAACAGAGAAATATAATATAATATTTTTATTATCGAGCTTGAGTTACGACTTGTGTAAATTAACGACAAGGGTTGATGATTGTGCCCCAAGCAAGGATACATGTGAGGGGAATAACGGAGGATACTTGGGTCCAATGGAACAACAATGTACACTACGAAATAGTACCAGGCAACTCATTTTGCCCTAGAGTACGGACGAAGTAAGCAGCCTAGCTTTTGTTGATGGAGGTAGATCAAGATGATCCGTAAGTCGCACACATGAAAAATTCATAACCAAAGAGTGACATTTTGTAGGATGATTTTCAATTTTTAGAAGTTTTCTGAAACATATTTGAATTTTTTTGATGATTTTTTTTTTCTCTAACATATTTGAATGTTTTGGTTGATTTTAAAATTTTTATGAAACTATGTACAGGAAGACGAGAAAGCATGGATGCCCCCAGCGATAGATGGGATATACAAGGGTATAAGGCCACGTGTGTACCAGAAAGGTGAAGATGCAAAAATGTCCTAACGATAAGGTGGGAGTATTCAAAGGTAAACTCTTCACAGGTAGAAGTGAGACCCAAGGCCATTATGGATAGGTTCAACATGATGATGAACATAAACCAATGAAATGTTGGGAAGAAGTAAGGATGCCCCTAGTGTAAGTTGGCCTAAGAGCACGTGATAGAAAGGAAGGAGAAGATTATTTTGTGGAAGGGGACAAAGGTGTCATCAAACATGGAAAATAAGTAACCTTATACACATGGATGTTCTGAATGAAGTAGAAGAATGATGTGAATGATATGAATGTAGCTTAGAAGCCTCATGACAAAGAAGTGATTAGCCAAAGGCATAAATCGTGAGACGAGATATGGACTAGAGTAAGAGTCTGAACTAGGTCCAAAAAAAGACACTTAGTAACATACTAATCCTGTTTACTCATAGAGATCTAGTGTGTGCACGTGGATTTTATTACCTCTTGAAGTGAAGATTTAATAGACAACAAGTGAATAGACCCTAGCCAATGTGTAGGAATGATTTATTTTGATAAGTGATTTTGTGTATGGATGGTGAAAGGATAGCCATACATTGCTCCACTGCCAAGCAAGCGTCCATAGCCCCGAAAAAGATGTATTTGATTCTAATCACAACATTTCTCTATTGTTAGTCAGGCATCCATAGCCCCAATAGAGTTTATTGGAAATACCCCAAGAGAAAGTTATATATTAATTTGTTTTTGATTTGTAGCTTTTAGCTTTTGAGTTTTGATTAAGTTTGATTCTTTTACTTTCTGAAAACTTATTTCAGCTCTCTTATTTGACAAGGGGTTAAGAACCATTGATGGCTTGATGGAAGCAGGTGGAAGTGATTATGATGATGACATTGGCTAGTGTCAACAAATATGTCCAAAATTTATTTGCAACAAATTTATTAGATGTTTGAATGTGATAAGATCTCCATGAGGTCAGTCATTCTTTAATTTACCAAGGTGATAAAAGACCAGGGGTAAACAGATACCATAGAGATAAATGTTGCAAAAATGCGTGCGAATAAGCTAGCCAAAATATCACCAAAGGGATGAAAATGGTAGGAAGACTTGCAGAAGAATAGCAAGGAAGGGAAGAAAGAAATATCCATGTGTACGCAACACCTGATTGCAATGTTTGATCTTTGTACCTTTGATTTTTGTATTTTTGCATTGTTTTTTATTTTTATATTTTTGATATTTTCTTTTTTTTTTGAACTGTTGTTACTAACAAAGTAACTCTGTGTGATAGGATCCAACAACGATGTTTGCGACCTCCTTGATAAGGGAGACTAAGCGTGTTTGTTTATCAAGAGTCATGTTTTCCTCAATCTCAATTATCATGGTGAGTTCACACTCAACAAAGGACTGTGATTTATCCTGAAACATGGATTTTGTATGCGGGAGCTTAAGTTCCCTATCCAGAGGTTTATGCACTTTGCACCATACTTGATGGTTATGTTGATGTGCGTTCTTGAATCGCGCTTGATTTACAAATTTGAGATTGTTCCAGTTGTTGGGGGATTTTGAGCTCTTGGAAGTTTTGACCTGAGCTTGATAATGAACCTGTTTGGGTTTCTTATAAGCTGACGCTTGAATTTTCTGACCTCAAGAAGGAGAAGAATGTGAACATTTACGATTGATGATAGGAATGATAGAAATGGTAGTGGGCTTGCCATAACCATTGATAGAAGAAATATGTGATAGATAAAAAGGATACGGTCCAAGAAAGGAAGAGGATGGGCTACCAGGAGGTGAGCCACAGATAGAAGGTGAAAGGCTACTAGGATGTGGCCCAAGAATAGAAGAAGAATGGCTACTAGGATGTGACCCATAAATAGAAGACGAAGGGCTACTAGGATGTGGCCCAAGAATAGAAGAAGAAGGGCTACTAGGGTATAACCCATAGATGTAAGATGATGGACTACCAAGATGTGGCCCAAGAATAGAAGATGATGGACTACCCGGGGGTGATCCATACATAGAAGATAAGGGGCTAGCTGAACGTGCCCCAATAATCAAAGACAGTGGGCTACTCAAAAATGTCCCACAAATAGAAGAGGGACGGCTACTAGAAGGTGACCCACACCTAGATGAAGATGAAGGGCTACTTGGCGCTGACCCCACAAGAGATTTTGATTGAGGAATTATGATAGACGAAGAGTTATTGGGTGATGAGAAGATAGGCCATGGATCTATGCAAGACCAAGGAGTTTCATCACATAATGAAGAATGCAAAGATGGAAGAATAAGAGGCAGGGATAATTTTAGCGGTGAATATTCGTAATATGGCGAAAATTTCATTTTAGGTAAATTTGAAAAGGCAAATTATTCGGAGTGGGTCGGTGTCCTATTCGCCTAAAATATAAAGTATATTTTTTTGGGGGGGTCGGCTTCGCCTTCATTTGAAAACATCTCCTATAAAAACCTATGTGATTCGCCGGGTAGTATACCTCAAGTAGCTTACCAAATTACCAATACTGTGAAATTTGAACTCGCATACCCTTGAGCACCAGAGATTCATATTACTGTTATCCTGTGATTGTTGACACGCGACAAATGCAGTGTTGACGTGCGACAAGGGCAATATTGATGCGCGACAACAGCTGTACTGATGCACGACAAGAGTTGTACTGACGCGTGACAAGAGCTGTATTGACGCGCGACAGAGGAAGCATTGACGCGCGACAGAGGAAGTGTTGGCGCGCGACTTGGGTAGTGTTGACCTGCGACATCAGATAGTTCACGCGCGACAATACCTCAAAGACTGAATAGAGTTGCTTCTTGGTTCTTTTGCTGACGTAGGACTCTTTTTCAGAATAATGGAAGGTGCCAGCCCAAAGAATACGAATAACCTAAAAGTAAGTAAGAAATCTCAGAAATCACTCTTCAAGTATTTTGGAAACTCTGCGGATACAGATAATGTAAATACCAATCATATAGATGCCACCAAAAAGAATCAGAGTACTAACTGTGTGGAAGGTATTATTGAGGTGGACATGCATTCTGCACAGTATCACAGTCAAACAAATGAAACCTATGATAATATGCCAGATCTTGAAGATATTGTTCCTGTTGGGGTGCAACCAGAAGTGCAGCTAGATATCACAGATACAAACACTCAGCAAAATGGAAGACAGAAATCAATATCAAACTCTGGTCCAAGAAAGAGGAAACCAGGTGATTGCGATATTGCTCAAAATTCTACTCAAAAAAGTAAAGCATTGAAAACAAACAAGAATATGTGGACCATTGGCAGGACATACAAGTTTGATTGGGAAGCTAAATTTCAATTTATTGAACCTGTATGATCATCTAATTATGAAGAAATCCCATGTGAATGTACATGTACAATATGTATGTGGAAATTGGGAAAGCAACAAAAAATGCAACTGAAGCTGGACACAATAGAAAAACATTGTGGAAAACAGTATTTAACTGTAACAGGGGCGGATGGCCAGAAAATCAAAACACATAGGTGAAAAACTGAAAAGGAGTGCATGCATGTCAGATACGCAGCGGAATATGAGGTAGAGCAGAAAAAACACAGACATCTGTTGGAAAAGGGAGTAACAATCACATTGCATATTGGTAAGATGAAAGAAACAAATCTACATGCAAAATTCATACAATTCTCTACTCTTTTTCAAATACTTAAAAAAGGAAGGGCGATGTCAGATTTCCTTGATTTCAAAGTTTTGTATCAATTTAACGGAATGTTGAATGTACCTCAGTCTCATTGGTCTGAGAGTAGTGGATGGGAAATGGCAAAATGCCTCTCGATGATAGAGAAGGAAGATTTGAAAGAGAATGTAAAAAAAGCAAACTTTATCTCTCTTTCAATTGATGAAGTGACAGCAGTCGACAACACCGCATGGGTATGTATCTACATATATACTTTAGAAAATCATATAAGGACTCCTCATCTGTTGGGTGTTATGAAAATGGTTGAAAACTGCAATGCTGAAAACCTATATAAAATAGTTGTTTCTCATTTGAAAGATGTTGCTGGTATGACTGATTATGAAATTGCTATGAAATTGGTATGCGTTGGAGCAGATGGTGCATCTGTCATGCAGGGTCACTGAACAGGGCTGTGTGTTAGATTACAAACAACAGTGGCCCCATATATGCTACCAATTCACTGTATGGCTCACAGAATGAATTTAGCATATAAAATGGTAAGCAACCACGAAAATGTTGCTAAATTAGAAGACCTCATAAGAGAACTTCATGCCTATATGTCAAGCAGCCCAAAGCGTTTTCTCGAATTCCAAAAATTTTCAATTGGAATTATAGACGGAAAAAAACTTCTGAAGGATGTGGAGACTAGATGGATCTCTTTGTATGAACCAGCATGCAGATTTCGTGAGGAGTATCCTTCATTAGTTGGTTTCATGCACAAATACCGTCATGAAGTTGATAGGCCAAGGGACCTGTTGTTCCGCTTAACTGATTTGGAGAATTTTCTTACATTGGTTGGTATTCTTCCAATGTTAAAGGAGATCAATACACTGATGAAGCATGCACAAGGCAGATTGATCTATATTGTGGATTTTATACGGATGAGGAAAATGGTATGTCAAAGTCTTGATATATTGTACTATTCCTAGGATAGTTTTGATGCACCTGTTTTTGAAAATTGGAGAGATTTATTAGATCTTAAAAATCCTAACTCCTTTTTGAGATTTAATATCCACGATCACCTATGCATCTCTGTTAATGGGAGGGAAATACCAATGCACATTTTACAAAGACGTCAAGATATTACAGGATCGGAACGAGAAGATGTTCCTGTGACATGTAATTTGTTTGAGTCTGTGATAGTTGAAACAAGAATAAAGCTTAAAAAAAATTCAGAAACCTTGTCATCAGAAATTAGGGAACGTTTTTGTAAAGATAAAATTCTGGAAGCCATGGGTGTGATGAATCCGAATTTTTGGAATACAGAAGGTGGCCGTGCAGACTTTTTCAGTAAGCATTTCCATAAATCAATGGGTACAATAATGGAACAATTTACAAAGACGTCAAAGCTCAAGGGTACGGAAATCAAAGGTATACTGAATGCCGATTTATTAAAGTTTCAGTCAACCAATTTTGTAACAACAATGAGGAACCAATATAAGAATTTAGATCAACCTTCTGAAAGTGGTGTTATTACAAGGCTGTGGCGAGGAATCTATCAATGTTCTATCTTACAAGAAGATATCAGTGAGTATTTCAGACTATATGAGTTATGCCAGACAATGATTTTGGGGTCTGTGGAGGATGAAAGAGTTTTTAGTGCATTGTCATTTATAAAATCAAAACTGAGAAACAAGTTGGATAAAAATCTGGAAAGTTGCATGAGGTGTTACGTTTCACGATACTCCCTCGAAACCTTTCCGTTTGACAGAGCAATTGTGCACTGGAATTCCCTTTGCGAAAGAAGAGGTGTAAATAATACAGCTACAAGTACAAATATTCCCAACCTTGAGAGTGTAATTGGCTCTTCGTCACATTCTACAGAAGACAACATCGACTTTGATGAAGCTATTGATAATGGATTGTTTCAACTTTAAGTAGGTATCTTCTTTATCTATCTTTTATCTTTATCATTAAAGATGTTACAGGTCTATATACTAAAAATGTCAGGCAATTCACCCATCTATCTACTAATCCATTTCTCGTGTTGGATTTTTTTAAAACACAGATCTAGCTCATTACCAGTGGCAGTGATGATTTCAACTTTAAGCAGGTATCTTTTTCCCCTTAATCTTATTGTTTGTTACTATTCATTTTTTGACAGAGCAATTGCTCACTAGAATTCCCTTTGCGAAAAAAGAGGTGTAAATAATACAGCTACAAGTACAAATATTCCCAACCTTGAGAGTGTAATTGGCTCTTCGTCACATTCTACAGAAGACAACATCGACTTTGATGAAGCTATTGATAATGGATTGTTTCAACTTTAAGTAGGTATCTTCTTTATCTATCTTTTATCTTTATATACTAAAAATGTCAGGCAATTCACCCATCTATCTACTAATCCATTTCTCGTGTTGGATTTTTTTAAAACAAAGATCTATCTCATTACCAGTGGCAGTGATGATTTCAACTTTAAGCAGGTATCTTTTTCCCCTTAATCTTATTGTTTGTTACTATTCATTTTTTCAGCTCTGGTTATAATTAAAGATGTGACAGGTGTATGTATTTACATTTAGTTAAATACAAAATTTTTATTTTTTGAAAACATGGGTTGACATCCGTCCGAGGAAGCTGTTACTTCTCGGGACTGACAATGTCAGGCAACTCACCCATCTATCTACTAATCAATTTTTTGTGTTGAATTTTTTAAGACAAAGATCTAGCACATTACCGGTGATGATTTCAATTTTAAATAGGTATCTTCTTCAACATAATCTTATTGTTTGTTACCTTACATTTTTTCAGCTCTTGTTATCATTAAAGACGTTACAAGTCTAATTCTTTATATTTACATTTATTTAAATATATTGTTGGTCTATATATTTAAAGTTGTTGCTGGCACTTCTCAGGACTGACAATGTCAGGCAACTCACCCCTCCATCTACAATGTCATGTGAAACAAAGATCTAGCACGTTACCCTTGATGATTTCACAGTAATCTAATACGCAAGAGGTAATTCTTTCCCTTGATGATTTCTTACCAGTGATGATTCTTTCTTGATTTCTTAGAATTATATTTAATTTATTTTTAAATACAAGTCCACATAAAATTCGGGATAAACAATACATTATACGATTTTAAATATAAGTCCACATAAAATTCCTCATCATCCATATATATCATATCATCACCATATCATTATCATATCCTCATTATCATCATCTATCATTAATTATCAATTATCATCATTCATTATCTACGTCCATATACAATTCATGACAATGCAAATAAACAAGAAACATACATATAATTCATGAGAACTTTATGTTGAGTTGTAAATTGTTTTTCAATATTTGAGAAACTTGATTTTATCAATTGTACTTCAAGAAGATCATGATTAATCAATTCAGGGCATAGAAATGGGGGAGCTTCAAGAAAATTGTCTTCAAACATACACTTGAACATTGTATCTTCAGCAAAGGAAAACAAAACATGGTAGTAGCAGGAATCTACTAAAGGATATGTAAACAACCTTATTGAGCTATGATCATATGCACCACCTTAAAATTTTGAAAAAAAAGAGACATTTTTAATTCAACCACTCCAAGAAGCAGTCCCGAAGAGAATCTCAAGATGTGAATCATATACAACATATTTTGATACTGATCCATTTTCCCCAAAACATTTTACAATATCTCAAGATGGGAATCCTATACAAATTTAACTTCTATGATTTATCTGGAGAAGGCACTGTATTTTTTATTTAAAATAGAAATCCTAACTAGTAAAGATCTGTTTCAAATCTTAATTGCTATTTTTTCCCAAAGACATAATTTTCAAGATAATTAAAGTCCCACAAGATATTTAGGCACTAAATTTTACATTATACACATTAAATTGATCATCGTCTTTCATCATCATCTATCATTGATTATCAATTGTCATCATTCATCATCTACGTCCACATACTATTCATGACAATGCAAGTAAACAAGAAACATACATATAATTCATGATAATCACCATCTAATCACCATATAATTAAATTCAAATAGCATAGTACAAACTCAATAGTTGAAGTTTTCAAATTCAATATTTAAAGTTTAGTCAATAATAAAAGTTTCTAATTTTCAAAACCCTCTTTTTCTTTAGAAAATTATGCTCTGCTCTCTTCCCCAACGGCTTCTTCCACTCTGGCTGCACCTCTTTCCCCAACAGCAGAAATAACCCCTGAACTTATAAGATCTTCTGCAACACTGTCCAGATTTTTTATAATTCTTTCTTCTTGATTTGTTGCATCTCCATGCGACAGCAAATTTGGATCAGCAGCTGCTTTGGCTTTGAACAAGATGTCAGGGTCGAGACCATGCTCTTTAATTATCCGCTTTAGTGTATTGTTTTGTTTGTTAACCAAAACAATATTTTGCTTCAAATTTTTTGCTGCGGATAAGCTGTTCTTTGTTGTTTCCAAGTGAACTTGCAAAACCTTCGCCTGACTCTTCAAATTTTCATATTTCAACTGCACAAAAAGAGTAACGTCAATTCAAAATATTAATGTAAATTCAAAATTTCAAATTAACGAAAATGATTGTTAGAATGTAATAGTACTTACAACCACTCTATCTCTTTCGGCATTTGCGATTGATACGAAATCCTTGTCCTTTGACCATTTGTTAAAATATGCCTGGGCCTCGGCACTAATATTTTCCAATTTGTTTAGTGCCTTATCTAAAATTCCATCTTTATAGTCGTTGTTAAACGTGACAGTCCCACATCTTACTTGGGTAAGTAAGGAATCCATCTTCGCAGGTTGATTCTGGACTGCAGCGTATAAACTATCCCGTTGCCAATAATTTTCATAACGACTAATAATCTCATTGATAAGAAATTTAGCCCTTCTCTCGCATTCTATAAGCTGTTGGATTTGAGCAATAATAAACTCACTGACATGGGATTGACAATCATTACCAATTAAGTTCTCCAAAGGAAAAGGTGGAAACTCTTCACTATCTGAATCTGATGCAGACGATCTTGCTGGAGAAGTGTGGGGGCTTTCACCATGACCAAGATCAACTGCTCCTTATTTCTGTCTTTGGGTGGGCTGATCCTGTTTTTGAAAAAATAAATCAAGATTTAGATAAATTTAAATCAGAATGTAATTAAAAATTGTAAAGCATATTAAAATTGAAATTTGAAGTATACCTGCTGGCCTTGAATCATCTCGCGGGTATCGAAAAAACCAGTTGGGTCATTGCTATCAATGCCCAAATAATCTTCATCTAAATTTATATTGTTCAAAACAGATATGCCCGTTGCGCTGGGCAAGCCACCAAGTGAGAGAGTTGGAATTCGAAACGAGGAGTCAAGGTTTAGTGTCCCACTAGGGGCCGGAGCAAAAGGCATGCATTTACCAATGTTCTTTTTCACTGTTCCTCTGGTTGGCATTTTAAAAATTAATGGTTGAGTGGGTGTCGGTGCCGTGGTTTGATCATGACTGACATTAGCTGAAAAGTACAAGAAAACATGAAAAATATTAAAATAATTCATAAAGTCAAAACTACGAAATTAAACGTTCTATAGAAAAGTTGTACCTTGTTGTCGAGGGGTTGTTTTTTTCGGTGCTACGGGTGGCCTTGTAGGAGTTGTACTCAGTGGCTTTTCAGAAGATATCAATGCATGCGACTGTACGGAGTGAGTTGGGGAAGAAGGTTCCATAGTCCCTACTATTCATCAATATTAAATGTTGTCAATTCATTTTGTTAAAATTTAAATTGAAAAATAAATCTGCAACTTTGGAATTTGTAAATAATATATGAGAATATTTTACTTCTCTGGCGTTTAACGAGTTCAAACTGTTGAGGGTTTGGAGAGGAGTGAGCTTCCATTTCAGATTGGGAGTCCCCCGAAGCCTCCGCATGTAGTTGGCATCTTCCTCTCGACATCTTTTTTTTTTCAGGGAATGGCTTCAAGATATCTTCTCTGCAAAACATTAAAATTTAAGTTTTAATAATTGTGCACTGTAATGAAGAAAATTGTAATACAATTACAAACTAAATAGTTTATACCTGTTGTTTTGTTAATGGAATTGAGAATTTCTTCAAAACCTCATCAGAGCAAGTAGGAATTTCTTTAGCTTTTAAATTTAAAAGTGCCTCATAGTAGAAGTCGAGGAGATAGTTTGTTGAATAAATGAAAAGTTTATCTGAGATTTTTGAATTTGATATGTCAGCTCTTATTTTTTTGGATAGAAATGTGCACCAATCGAATTTTTGTTTTGAGATAGTGGCACAAATTTATGCAATGGCCCAATTTGGTATATCTGTTTGGCGACCCTGCATAACAATTCTGGCTTGAAAAAATGCAATAAGTGCAACAAGAAAGTGGTGTGCAATTGATTGTGTATCTACACCACGCCTTGATTTATTGACATGGGCTACAAATGCGAAACAGTGAAAATTACTATAAATTTATAACAGTAAATTGTATCAGAATAAAAAACAGAATAAAAAATTTGAATTAAAACGAATTATACTTACAATCAACATGGAAACCGTACATTGATTCGAGAAATTTCTTGTTTTCTTTCACGAGTGTTGCCTTGGTTCTAACAGTTGGTAAATTTCTAATAGGAAGGCCCGTAAACCGATGTATGTCATTCGGTTCAATAGTGAATTAGAACATTTGGCCATCGTTCAGAGTCACATAAAATATACCGTCCTCTGAATTGTAGCATGACAGAAGGTAATTCAAAATATCCGGATCTGTTTCAAAATGGGGCATATTAACGAGCCCTGTAAATCCACACTCTTCCATTATAGCTTGATATTCTGAAGACATCTTTAAAGCCGTATGGATGTGAGGGCACAAGGGATTCCTGTAGGTTATCTTGGAAATCGATTGACTTGGATTCTCTTCATTTTCTTGTTGAACTTGCAATTGGGAAGCATGTGAAGCTGACATTATAGCTGTAATTGCGTCTTTGTCAAATATTTAGACCTGCAAAAATTCAAGAACGGGAAAACGAAAATGAGAAAATGAGCGGCACAAGGGTATTTATAACCTAAATAGGGCGTCACTGTCCCCTATTGATGTGCGTCATTTGCTTCAAATGACGCGCGTCAATAGGAAGCAGTGTCGCACGTCATTTGTTTATAGTGTCACGCGTCATTTGATTACAGTGTCGCGCGTCAATAGATGACAGTGTCGCGCGTCATTTGTTTACAGTGTCATGCATCAATAGAGGACAATGGCGCGCATCAATAGAGGACAATGTCGCGCATCAATAGAGTACAATGTCGCGCGTTAATAGAGGGAAATGTCACGCGTCAACAGAGGACAATGTCGCGCGTCATTTTGTGACTGTGTCGCGCGTCAATAGAAAACAGTGTCGCGTGTCAATAGAATCAACTGACGTGCGTCAGTAGTAGCAAGTGACACGCGTCAGTAGGAGCAAATGATGCTCGTCATTACGATCTGTTGTCGCTCTAGTGTCACGCGATATCTAAAGCTATTGTCGCGCCAGTGACGTGCGTCATTACGGACTACTGTTGTCGCACGTCACTGATGGAGCCTTGAAAAACCAAGTGAAAATTTTATTTTTGAATACTGTCAAATTCTCCTTTCGCTGAAACTGGTTACAGGGATATTCGCCAGGTATTTTCCACCTTCAATTTTATAGGGGTGTCTTAAAATGAACCCTGATAAGAGGAGGATCAAGTTGCATGATCTGAGGCTCTTCCTCCATTTCTTGATAAAAGGAATCAACCTTTTCCTCACAATATGCAGATGCATCAAAGTCTAAAGAGAATCCTTTTTTGTAATCTACTAAAGGAATATCTTCATATGACCCTATAAATTCCCTAATTATTTCTTCATTCTAAAAGAGATCAATCGGTATGAGTTATCGATCGATCCCTAGGGGTTTATTGGAAGAAATAGGTTTTCTTGGTGTGGAATACTTAGAAGATGTTTGATGATTATTGATACAACAAGATGATGTGGGGGACGAAGAATATGTGTAGCTAGATGTCTCAGGAGTAAAAGAAGGTGGTGTGGACCTACCTATACAATGGTATGTCGTATGTAAAATAGTAGGATTAAGTCCAAAGTCTGTAGATTGCAACACATGGGTTGATTCAGATGTTTGTCTCGAAGGACTTTGAGTCACATGAATCTTCACAAAAGGAAGCTTCTGTGGGGGTGATTGATGAAGAAGGTCCTGCAAAGAAGGGGAGGACTGTGATTCAAGCATCACATTAGATGATTAATGACAAGGGTCCTGTGAAGAAAGAGAGGACCGTGATTCAAGAATTGTATTATACTTCTGATTGGAGGGATTTGGAGTCGCATGTATCTTCAAAGGAAGAAGACGTCGTCGGGGCAACTGATTAAAGGGGCCCTGCGAAGAAAGGGAGGACCATGACATAAGACTCACATTAGATGATTGATGAAGAGGATCCTGCAAAGAAAGGGAAGACCATGACTTAGGAGTCGCATTAGATGACTTAGGAGTCAAATTAGATGAATCTGAATAGCAGTTTGGATCTAAATCCTCAGAAGAGTCAGAGGAAATATTTGGATTGGAATCCTCAGAAGAAGAGGAAATGTTTGGATTGAAATTAGAAGAGTGGGGGGGAACTTGAATAATAATTTGGATCAGACGTGTCCAAATCATACCACCGAGTATGAGATGAAGGTGGGGAACGAGTTACCCGAATGGGTTCTCTAGCGTGAAGAACCAATCGAAGTTTGGTCATGATGGGCATCCTTTGATGTGAACACCAAAAGTTGGATTCCTTATTGTCGTAAGTGTGAGGAACCATGCGATAATCAGTCATCTCTTGTGTAATTTAAGCACAAATGTCTAGATCGAGATAGTGTGATCAAACTTCTTCAAAGTGAAGAAGGCTCCATGCCGATTTGGGCAGCACAATGTCAGCCAACTAGACATTCATTATGTACAGAGATGTGTGTGTGATTCTCCGAAGGGGGGCTAAGGAAAATAAACATCGTGATTATGCAATCTCGATGAGATAAAAAGGGATTGTCCTAGAAAACAAGTTTTCTGAATGAATAATCATAAAGAACAATCACGAAAGTGTGAAACACAAATCCAATCAAAAAGGAACTACTCCCTATGTAAAATGCATGTGCAAAGTGATAGTCTGATGTCAAAATGATCAACACAATGGCAATATTTACATCAAGCTCAAAATGAACAAGGTGTAAATATTAACAAAGGGTAGATGTGAATCCCAATCAAAGGATACCATGACAAGTATAACAACTAGCCAGGCCTAAATGTTAAAGGGTGAGGATTACAAATGTAAGCCACGTAACCACACCAATTGGACACGTTAATCAAGATTTACGAAGAAGTAAGATATTAGTGTCAAAGTGGTATCAAAACGATGCAAACAAAGTAAGCGACACTCTTCAAGATTTTGGACAATGTTTGAAGCCAAACCAAGTCAAGGTATCCTGAGAATGTGTTAAAATGTGCGCAACGTAATGCCACAATGCAGATACTTAGATCACATTTATGAAAAACATCACATAAGTATCTTAATTGTGTCTAGACAATGCACACAAGGTAACACGTTAAAGGGAGATCAAATGATGAATTAATCTGAACTATGATGCTGATCTTGACGTGGGTATCAAGATCACAATAGCTACCAATGATATAAATATGCCTCTGCACACTTTAGACGTTTAACTTACCTAGCCGCAAACATGGATGGGCGTAAACGGACAAAAAAGTGGTAGAGACAATCGATTGGTAACACAAAGGTAGTCACTCTCCTTCTAATCAACAAAGTGTCAAAAGAATGACGAAAAATGCTAGCTTCACTTCGGTAAAGTTTTGCCTCACCCTAAGCCAAGTAAAAACTAGGTGAAAGTAACGCGCCACATGTTTCTCAATGAAAATATGATTCACAACTCAACACTATTTTAGATTGGTCAAAGTGGGCCCCTGGCCAAAGTATATTCTCCTAGGTGGTTCTCTCGCCCTAGGTGTTACAAAGTTTCCACGAGTGAGCGCGATTTACCCAAAAAGTTACACTGACTAGTTTGGGAGTATCTCGGCTTTACTTTACCCCCTTCAAGAACAGTAGGCAACTAGTGCGTCTACGTGTACTATCACTGGGGTCACCACAATGGACAACCTGTAACGCTATCTCATAAAGGAATCACTAGTCAAGTAGGTAGTGCGGAGCACTTCCCATTTCGTCTACAAGGTTCCCTCTTACGTGGACTACTTTGGGGTTCTTGGAACCACCCCCATTGTTGTAGCTTAAGGCATTATGCCAAAGGGGTTATGTTTCAGTTGAGTGGAGAGGGACGTACCCTTTTCTGAAACCTACAATATAACATTTTGAATATGTTATTTTTATCTTGTTTAATTAGGTGTGGTTTACTTGAACACCTTTTGGCAACCTGTATAACAACTGTATTAGTAATTTTTTATTTCGTTTTGATTCCTCCTTTCTTTGAAAAGCGTTTTTAGGTCTTGCACTCAAGCGTTAGTAGTTCTCTAAGAAAATCACATTATTTAAAAGAGGATTAAGAGTTAGTTTTGATTCTCAAGATCATCCAAGGATGCAAGAGAAGAGCATACACAACAAATAATTCAACTAAAAATTAAATAAAATCTTTTCAATCAATGAACCATATAAAATTCTTGATAAATGTTCATTCCCCTAAACCAAAAGTGAAAGATGAAGTTTCCAATTTACCAAATGTTATAAAATTAAGGCTAAAGTTACTTTTGATTATCAAGATCACCCTAAGGTGTAAGAGAAGAGCACACACAAACGTTATCCCAACTATATAGAAATGGAAAAATTCAAATCAAAGGACCATTGAAAAATGCTTTGTAAAAGGTTCATTCCCTTAAGCAAAACGAATAATCAAATTTCCAAGTTTAATTCCAATGTTAAAAAGATAGAGATCAAAGATGTTTTTTATTCTCAAGATCACCAAAAAGTGCAAGAGAAGAGCATACACATGTTTTGGTCTAAATCAAGTAAGCATGGCAATATAATATTCATCAAAACATTAGACATGTTAAAAATGACCAGTTTTAAACAAATAGAAAAACCTACAATTTTTATAAGTATAAATCCCAAATTTATGTTTTTATTGCATATTTAACTTCAATACCTTTCCAATGCAAAAAAATGGAGTCATTTTGAGTTCGGGAGCAAAATTTATGGCCTTCGGAAGATGGGTTACGCATATGCTCTTATGCTCATGGGTATGCACTTGACATGCACTAAAAAAATGTCAAAAAAAACGTCTCTTAATCTGCAAAATGGGTAAATTTTTCCAACCAAGATTTAATTTTGACAACAACCCATCACATCAATATATGAATAGAAGACTCAACGCTATCAAACATTAACATACATGTTCAAGAATTTAAAATTTTCAAGAAATTGACAAAACTAGCATGTAGAATGATGAAAAAGTAAGCTCTAAAAATGAAAACATGATGAAATCTTAAAATTTTCTCACCAAGATTAAATTTTGAGAGCAACCCATCAGATTAATATGTAAATAGAAGACTCAACACTATCACACACTAATCTACATTCTCAAGGATTTAAAATTTTCAAGAAATTGACAAAACTAGCATGTAAAATGATGAAAAAGTAAGCTCTAAAAATGAAAACATGATGAAATCTTGAAATTTTCTCACCAAGATTAAATTTTGACAGCAACCCACCACATTAATATGTAAATAGAAGACTCAACACTATCAAACACTAACCTACATGCTCAAGGATTTAAAATTTTCAAGAAATTGACAAAACTAGCATGTAGAATGTTGAAAAAGTAAGCTCTAAAAATGAAAACATGGAGAAATATTAAAATTTTACCATCAATTCTAATTTTAATAGTAATTCACCTCCTTTATACCTACAAGGAAGACTCAACACATGTAAACTCAACAAAACAAGTTAGATCAACATGTGTAAAAGAGGGTTAGTAACCAAAAATGAAACTTAACTACAAAAACTTGAAATTAAGTGCAAAGGACAATGGAGTAAGTCCCACCGGGTGTGCCAAATGTGTGCATGTATATTTTTCTTAATGCTAAATCAAATGAAGCAAGAACTACCACCTAAAATAGTTCTACAATTTAGTTAAAACAAAGCATAAACACCATCAAGATAGAGAACTAAGCAAGATCTAAATTAACATTATAACTTTGAAAATATGAGATCAAAACTATGCATGCTATTCTAACATCTCTACTATCCTAGATTACCAACAAGAATGAATGGACCTATTTAGCTCCAATGGCAATCAAAAATTACTTTGTTTGATCATTAAAGAATGCAAGAATAGGAAGTTTTAACTCTTAACGATGGTGACCTCTCAAGAAAACAAAAGGTAAGCTCTTAGTCTCTTTGCTATATGCTTTGCATTTGCTCTCTTAAGAAATTTTAGGTGTAGATATAAAGGTAGGAGGGCTCCTTATATAGCCCAATGGATAAAGGAAACACTTCATCCCTTTGCATGTGGGATAAAGATAAAATATGATTAGGAATGGATAAGGTTGCTTTATTAAAGGTAACCTTACTTTAGAAGGGTTTAATTTATGCTTAGCAAGTCATGGGAGTTGGGGGGTGTTTTACTTAATCAAAGGTGATTAACTAATAGGTAGATGTAAGCTTATAGGAGATAATTAGAGGAATATTAGTACAATTTAGGCTATTAGAAGGGGATTAAATCAATTAAATATTGATTTATTGATTAAATGGAAGGGAAAACTAATTAATTAATAATAATTAATTAGTCTAGGTAGAAGGGGTGATTTATTAATGGAAGGTCGTTAATTAGGGTACTTGTTGCATTTGCTCTTTAAGAAGTTTTAGGTGTAGGTATAAAGGTAGGAGGGCTCCTTATATAGCCCAATGGATAAAGGAAACACTTCATCCCTTTGCATGTGGGATAAAGATAAAACATGATTAGGAATGGATAATGTTGCTTTATTAAAGGTAACCTTACTTTAGAAGGGTTTAATTTATGCTTCGCAAGTCATGGGAGTTGGGGGGTGTTTTAATTAATCAAAGGTGATTAACTAATAGGTAGATGTAAGCTTATAGAAGATAATTAGAGGAATATTAATACGATTTAGGCTATTAGAAGGGGATTAAATCAATTAAATATTGATTTATTGGTTAAATGGAAGGGAAAGCTAATTAATTAATAATAATTAATTAGTCTAGGTAGAAGGGGTGATTTATTAACGGAAGGTTGTTAATTAGGGTATTTGTTGGATAGGCAACTTAATTAATTAGCTTAGTGTAATTAATTAATGATGATATGAGGGAAAATGAGTGCTTTTGACGATATGTCGTCGATTTGTGAGAAAGACGATAATTAACGTAATTTAAGTATTTAAATTGCTTGGGCGTAATTATGGGTGTCTACAGATTCAATATGAGCAATTGTGCATCAAGCATGGTGTCTTCAATACCTTCTAGATCCTCTCCATAATTGATCCTTGATAAGTAATCCGGTCCCCGATTGCTCTTTCCTAGATATACAATAACTGTGAAATCAAACTCCTAAAAAAGAAGTATCCATCGGCAAATGTTCCCTTGCAAAACAAGTTTATTGACTAAGTACTTCAATGTCATATGATCTGCTTAGAAAATAAATAGAGTGGCCAACAAGTATTGTCATAACTTATGAAGCGCGTAGATCATAGACAATGCCTTGGGTTATTAGGCTGATGAATTACAGCCTAAATATTAAATGTGAATAAGGATTGGGCACGCAGAAATATAGTGAGGCAAGGTGCACCCGGGGAAGCATGAAATCAGGACTTAGCCATTTTCAGCATGAGGCTAAAAATAGATTTTGAGTGTGGAGCATGTTTGTTAGAAGACTTGGAAAGAACGCAAATGGTAATTTACACAAAAGAAAGATCAAGCGACATGCACAATTTTGAGGCTAATAATAGGATGTGAATTAGAGTTATCTATAGAAGGTCTATTATTATGCTTTTGTATTTATCTTGTAGAGGTGCATGGCTATTCTTAGCATGTAGCCTAGTTTATAGAGTGTGTGAGTAGTGAAGGGAAAGTCCCCACTACCTATAAATATGTATTGATTTTCACGGCTTTGGGATCCATGTTTCATTAGAGTTATGATGATGGTTTATGAGCACGCATGACTTATGGTGACATTAGTATGTATGTATTCAGCTTCTATGTTTTACAATAATTAATACAATGGATCTTTGTGTTTGGATATTGGTTGGTGACATAAATGTGACTGGTTCTTGCATGGTGAATTTGATCTTCATTCTTGTATAAGTAATTCTTGCATATGGTTATGATCTAGATCTAGTTCATGTTATGTACTATGCTTGATTACTGGTTGTGGTTCTAGAATATTTTTATGATCATCCTAACTCCTTAAACAAGCTTCCATAAAATAGGGACCTGGTACCCTTGTGTGCTTTGGGTGAGTACTCAGTTCTTTCTAAGTGATGTGCCAACGCACCTTAGGCTATTTGGTAAAATAAAAGACTACATTTTGGTTCTATTGCCAGGACCTCTTTTCAAGTTATTTTAAAGGATGTTACATGATGAAAACATACTGGTTGACTTTGGCCAGTATTGAAGATTTAGTAGAGAATTTAGAGGAAGATTTTGCTCACAGATTTAACATTGGACCTAAATTTGATGCACACATGTGGGTTGAACAAAATATTTATCATGAGCTCTATGAGATAGTTTTCATTTGTTTTCCCATAGAGTTGTATGAATGGTTGGTAGCATACACATCAAAGATAAATTTGAGGTTTAGAACAATTTTTTGGACACAGGATGATTACCAAACCTGCATGATGTGGATTTGAATTGGACATGCATTGTAGATCACTGGTGGAGTGGTGTTTTGCATAGTTACATGTTGGAGTATGCTATTTCTACTTATTCTTATCTAGAATTTTTCGATTTTTCAATTCCTGCATGAACCCAGAGGATCTTATTTGCGCACTATCCCTTTAGCGATTAATATCTTGATTATAACTCTAGATTTGGAATAACGTCCCATGGCTAGCTAAACCCCACCATGCATGGGGGAAAGAGTAGGTGTGGTGAAATATGGCGGACCTAGTGGCAGAAATGTAGATTAAGTTTAATGAGGCACGCGAGAGGTATTTAGAGAAGTAGCGTGAAGCTGTGGAATGAATGACATTGTGGAGAGAGATGGATCATAAAGGATTTGAAGCTCACATAGAGGATGTGGAGCCGGAGCATCTGGAACTCCCCCATTTAGGTTATCATGGTAAATAACCCTCTTTGACCTTAGATGAGAGCGTGTCGATGGAAACTACGACTACAAGTACCTCAAGTGCTCATTTGATCCCTCCTGGTGACCTAGCCCTTATGCTTGGTTTCCCAATCTCTAAGACATTCATTGATAAGCAAGCTTGTAAGGGTGGTAGAGTAGCGACAAATATATTTCACTTTGCAGTAAGTACAGGAGTTAATAAGATAGTAAATTCATCTATAGCGGTGCAATCATTGTCTATGTTATTTGGAGGTCCAATTGGAGGTATATTTTTTGGCCCGTCATCAGCATAAAACGTGGGCACGCAGAATGTTAGTATTACGTATGGAAGTAGTAAAAATTCACAAACCATATGGGAGTATGGTTTAGCATAACTGTTGGAACACAAGGTATCGCATCCTATGGTCTATTTCCTACTACAGGAGGGGGATCAGAAGGATCAGGTGGATTGGGACCTAGTGGATCTGGTGGTTCTGGAGGAGAAGGGAACATAGGAGGTAACACAGGTTCTAGATTTGGTGGGTACGGTCCACACCAACCCCAGAAAGTCTATTTCGAGATGTCCCTTCACCTACCAAAGTATAGAGGAATTAAATATGCATTTGAGCACGTGCATGTGAGATACTATGGCACACTAAGGGGATTATAGCTCCAAAGCGTAAGGCAAGCCAGTTTTCCATTACTTTGCAAGGGCATGCGCATAGTTGTTACAAGAAATATGATCTGAATCAGACTTATGTGGACTATACTACATTGCGTGATGATTTCTTATTAGAGTTTCACATACCGAGTTTTAGCAGAAGAACATCAGCACATTGAAGGACATCAAATAGGGCATAGCTGAGAGTATAAGGGAGTATGATGCCCACTTTAAAACTTTATTATCAAAGTTGTCTTTGGACATTCACCCAAGTTAGCATGCTCAATGGTTCGGTTGAGGTTTGATCAAACATTTTAGAAGGAAACTCTCACACAAGACTTATACAGACCCACATAAAGTATTTAAGGTAGATCTACATGCTGAGGCAGTTGGGAGTGTAGACACTAGGGTTAGCCCATTTCTAGAAGCTCAAATCGCAGCTATGGAAAAAAATTTGGAAAAAGTTTCAGCTAATTCAGCTCATGAGACGCACAGTGGTATTTGGTGCACAGACTATGAAGTATAAGGACATACTAAGGATAGTTTCCCTTGTAAATCGGTATGCGGCATGTTTTTGGATTGTGAGATCTATCACTTGGATCATGATTTAAGTAGGTGCCCACTGTTGTAATGCACAATAAGGAAGAATGTATTATGTTACTGTAAGATTTGCAGGTCTACCACTCATGATACAGAGAATTACAATTTGATTGATCAGATTCATGATGTTATTGATATTGGTGTACGAAAAACTAGTGTTGTGAACAATTCCAAGGAGTAAGGTGAGCATCATGATCATAGTTACAATGAGGGGGGTTCTGATGGCAGTGGTAGAGGTAGAGGTAGAGGTTACCGTGGAGGATTTAGAGGTTGAGGTCGCATCGGTGGATGAAGTGAGTCCCCTTGTGGAACATGTTACACATGTGGATCCCCTTATCACTATAAACGTGAATGCCCTCATAATGTTATTTTCTCCTTTTGCGGAAAGAACCACAATTATGAAGAATGTCTAGATTTGTATGAGCACCTGAGCAAGAAGCACAAGTAGGATAATGGCACGGGGATGGTTAGAGTACAAAAAATTGTGGAAGATCAGTGGATGCTGAAGGTAGCACATGATATTGAGTTATTTCCTATATTGGTCACTACACGTGTTGAGGCAGTGCGTGCCAAAGAAGTTCTAATTTAGAATACTATTATTAAAAAATAGGAGGTATTGCATGCAAATTATCCAGACCCTACTCATCAGAAAGAAGTTTATCAATAAAATGTGGAGATTATTAGAAATATGCAGGGTGAGATACAATGCTTGAAGGAGCAATCACAAAAGCTTGAGTAGGCCAAAGCAGTTGAGCTTCCCCAGAAATATGTTGATGACTTAAAGGAGGTTTGTAAGTTACTGTGCCAAGAGAATATCATTCCTTTATTAGGAGAGTGGTTAAGGGAGAAGATACAGTGCATTGGAGTTAAGTGTAAGAGACAAATTTTACATGCTTACTTCCTCACATTCTAGATTATGAAAAAGAGATCACTCTGAATGTCATTGTTGATGGATGGTTGTTGAGTAAAATTTTGATTGACACAAGTGCAAAATTGAATGTGCTCAC
Source organism: Taxus chinensis (assembly GCA_019776745.2). Lineage (NCBI taxonomy): Eukaryota > Viridiplantae > Streptophyta > Pinopsida > Cupressales > Taxaceae > Taxus > Taxus chinensis. The sequence goes on from CM034150.1 coordinate 102,906,835, forward strand.
TTTGGACACATGGAATCAGATTGGGAGGCCACCATTACGGCCATCTTAAAATGTGATGTTTATGAAAAATAGGACTAAAGCCATGCCCATTGGGGTCTTGAAGGATGCTACTATTACTATACAAGGTACCAAGTTTACTGGGGACTTTGAGGTCTTGGCGCTTGCATAGATAGACAATTTTCAAACATTTCTTGGGCACCATCATTACTATGCGAATAATGTGGATCTGAGCTTTAATAAAGGATATATTAGTTTTGAGAATAAGGAGGGGCACATGATTATGCCTTTAACAAAATGAAAAGTCACACCTTATGTAGAACCTTTGAGTGAAGAGAATTTGAACCCAATTTATGTGCGCACTACTAGAGATCCTGAAGTGTTTGATCCATCAAAGGAGGGAGTTATTCAATGGGATGAAGCACAATTTATATGTGCGCACTACTAGAGATCCTGAAGTGTTTGATCCATCAAAGGAGGGAGTTATTCAATGGGATGAAGCACAATTTATGAGTGATATAACCAAAGTAACTTGTGACAACTAGGCACATGGGAATTATGAAATGGTTGGGAGCAAGATGAACAGTGTAGTTACGCACGTAAGTAGGCCACATTGTGGGAGGCATTTGGGTTGTAACCAGGTACTAAGGTACACTGACAAAGGAAATCCTGAAGTATTTTTGTGCTCTATGGAATCCCAATGGAAATACCATGTGGAAAGAAGGAATATGTTGGTATATACCCTACACAGGATAGCTGCACGCTGGTGGACTACAAAAAGAGATAACCTTTTGGAGTGGAGAGAAGTGAGAATCGCCTTCTCTAGTAGGTTTTTTAGGAGTAATGTACCCTCACATATTTTTGAATTCCATGGGAAGGATGCTCAACACCACGTTCAGAAGTGTGAGAGACTCTGGATGGAGGGAAAAGATTCCTTACCACCATCACTTTGGGTACATAAGTTCTATGCCACTCTCAGTGGTTGTGTGTGCGCATGGTATGTTCATGCAGAAATAATAAGGGCCAAAGTTAATTGGCAAGAGATGACCACAGTTTTGATTCAGACATTTGACTATTTTTCTACTAAACCTCCGGTGCATGAAACATTACAGATTGTAAAGTGCCTTACAATGGGGGATATTGCAAAGGCTGAAGAACTCTTGTTAGACATGTTTGGAGAATTGAACTTGGAGGCACACTTTGATGAAGAGGAAGAAACATATAAGGTACAACTTGGGCACACTTGGTTAGAAAAAGAGAAGGGTAAACTAGTTTACATGATTGATGATGAAGAAGTTGAGAATCTAGATGTGGACCACACTATGGGTACGCACGAGGTCTTGGATAGTGCAGATGAGAAGGCGTACCCGTATCATGAGCGTATGAAAACAAATAAAGTCAACATTGGGACAGATGCAGAACCAAAAGAGGCCATTATTGGTGATTACTGTTCTGACCATGATGTTTCTAAAATTAATTAGTTATTGTGCGACTTCCAGGATCTATTTCTAATAGGTTATCATGAGTTGAAAGGGGTGCATCCATCTTTGGGTGAGATGAGGATCAAGATAAAGGAAGGTGAGTGCCCAGTTAGGAAGATACCTTACAGGATGATTCCAATCTGCACGTTAAGGTAAAGGAAGAAATTGATAAGATGTTGGAATCTAGAATCATTGAGCCCATTGAGGAGTTAGAGTGGGTTATCCCTATGGTGATAAGCATCAAGAAGGATGGTAGAATAAGGATATGTGTGGATTACAGAGATTTGAATGTTGCATGTGTAATAGATCCCTTTCCCACACTGTTTATAGAGGAAATCTTGGAAGGCATTGCATGGCAAGAGATCCACTCTTTCACTGATGGATTCTCTAGATATCATTAGGTGAGGATTGTAAAAGAAGACCAAGAAAAGAAAACTTTCACTACCGAATAGGGAATTTTTTCATATACAGTTATGCCTTTTAGGTTGAAGAATGTGCTTGTTGTCTTTTCACGCATTGTTATATAGGATTTTAAAGACTTCATACACAAGTTTTTACAATTTCACTTGCATTATTGGACCGTATATGGGTTGGTGAAAGATCACTATGATATTTACAGGCTCATGTTTGAGCATTATAGACAGTTTAGCATCTCCTTGAACATTAAGAAGTGTATTTTTGCTACACCCTTTAGGACTTTCTTGGGACACATCATTTGCAAGGAAGGTTTATTAGTAGATCTCGCTAAGATTAAAGTCATCTTGGGTTTAGAGGAGCCTGCCAATCAAAGCGAGGTGTGAGGATTCTTGGGCCATATAATTTATTACATAAAATTCATTAAGGGGTATGCTAGGATTTTCGTGCCTTTGGAATATTTTTAGAAGAGTAAAGGGAAGTTTCATTGGAATGAGATGCAACAAACAACATTTTATACATTGAATGAAAGACTTACTTCTGCGCCCTTTCTGCACTTTCCATCTTGGGATAAGTAGTTTCATCTACATGTAGATGCCTCTCGTATGGCCATTGGATCAGTGTTAGCCTAACCTAGTGAGGGTATTCTTGATCATCCTATCTATTTTACGAGCAGGTAGTTAACACCGGCTAAACAGAATTATACAACTACAAAGTGTGAGGCTTTATCCATGATTTACACACTGTATAAGTTTACACAATAATTGCTGGAAACTCCTTTCATATTTTATATAGACCAAATGAAATTGCACTATTTTTTTAATAAGCCCATTTTTCATGGACACATATGTCGTTGGAGTATATTGTTCCAATAATTTGACTTTACATTGGTGGTAAAACTAGGTAAGAGAAATTCTGTACCAAATCATTTATCAAGGATTAATTAAGGTGAGGATGCGCAAAGCATTGAGGATACCATGCTAGATCCATATCTATTCATATTGAACCGTGTGCCCTCTGACTTAAAATATATTGTTTTCTTCTTCCCTACTGATGTGGCACCTGAAGGGATGAAGAGTTTAGAGAAGAAACAACTTTGTTTTCTTCTTGCATATGTGTTGTGCCTTACGTGTTGATCAGTGGATACTTGTACAAGCTAGGTTGGGATAAAGTTTTACATTGGTGTGTACTTGAGAATGAGTGCAAAGCTATTATGGAGGAAGCTCGCTGGGGAATTATAGGTGGACATTATGTTGGAGATGCCACCACACACAATATTTTATTGGATGGCCTATGGTGGGAGACAATATAAAAGGATTTTAAATTATATGCCAAGGCGTGTGATCATTTTCAGCACTTTGGAAAGCCTGAGCATAGAAATGAAATGCATTTGAGGCATATTGCTTGTGTAGAACCTTTTGAAAAGTGGGAAATTGAATTTTTGGGTCATATTTCCCCACCCATGCACAAAGACTAGATCACGCCACATTATAACCTGTATAGATTATCTTACAAGGTGGGTAGAAGTGGTACCTACAAAGGATTGCATCGTAGCTATAGAAACAAGGTTCTTATGGGAGAATATAATCAGCATGTATGGATGCCCATTGAGTTTGACAAGTGATAGGGGAACTCATTTCCTTAATGAGACTATCAAAATATTATTGGCAGAATTTATGGTGGTACATCACAAAACAACACCCTATCATCCACAAGAAAATGGAACTATTGAGGCTTTCAACAAGATATTGGGACATACGTTGACTAAAATTTTTGATATTGGAAGAAAGGATTGGGATAATAAAGTCTCTGTTGTACTTTGGGCATATATGACAACTTAAAAAATACTAAACAAAGCCACACACTTTCAATCAGTGTTTTCTGGAGGATTTTTTACAAATGGAATTTATGTTACCTTCTCTGCGCATTGCGTACACAAGAGGTTTGGATGATGGACAAGAACTTAAAGAGTTAATCGAAAAACTAATGTAGTTGGATGAAAGACATGCAATAGCACAATGGATTCAAAAGACTGAAAAAACCAAGCAGAAGGCATGACACGATAGGCATATTAATGATAAAAAGATTGAAGTTAGACAAATGGTTTTACTGTATGATTCAAAGTTTTTGTGCCACCCTGGAAAGCTCAAAGTGTTTTATTTGGGACCGTATGTTGTGACTTACACACTTGATTTAGGAAATTGTTAGTTACAGTCGTTGGATGGTACACAGTTGCCCAATTATTTCAATGGGGGTAGGTTGAAGCCCTACTATAAATAAGTCTTCTTGGTGTTTGTAATAAGGCATTATTTCCATTTAGATTAGGTTTCCCTTTAATGCATTTCCTTTATTTGTGTTTCCTTTCATCGTCGATATGCTTTGTCAATTTAGTTTAGTGTTTCGTGTAATAAGCATGATTTCGTGCCAAAAGTTGATTACTATTTATTACATTCATGCACAGAGGACCCCACATACTTTTAGTGGGGGGTGAAGTATATACAGGATAAATGGATCAAGTTTGAACGTTCTCTGGAAAATGGATATGCATAGAGAAAAATTGTGTAGGTTCTTAGAGTAAAGGTGTTGATACATAAAAATTAGTCATGAACAAAGACCACATGTGGATGAATGGATGCATAGTGTAAAGTGAGGTAGGCTACAGCATGGGAAACTACTTGGTAAAAGGTGTAGTGGATAGGTACTTTGGCACATGAAGGTGCGTGAAAGGTTGTCTATGGCCGCTAAGTAGTAGGCACGCTAGAAGGTTATGACAGAGGTGCAAAAAAATCACTACAAAAAAGGAACAAAATGCTAATTTAATGCTGGGTACAGTGGTAGGTGGAGAGCAATAAACATGGAAAAATTTACAAACACTATAAAATGTGGTGTTGTGATATCATTATGTACCTTACAATTGAGAAGCATTTAAGTGATTTGAAGAGAAAGCTAAGACCAATTTACGTGTGAAGTGTGAAGAGTTGTAATACGAAGTTGAACCAAACAGATTTTTACACAGGATTGATTGGTGCTCCATTGCAAAAAGTGTTTGAGTGAAACAAAGGCATGTGAGGAGGAAAATCGGTAATTAGGGTTCAAGTTTCAAGCTAGGACACGTAGATTTTGAGCTAGGGCATGTTGCTTTTTAGTTACAAAGTTCAAATCAACTACAAGACAACACTTTTATAACTGTTATGGCACCTAAATGAGCACCTGGAGTGAATACCAAGAGCAGAAAGTAGAAGGAAGTGAAAATATAAGTTGAAGACGCCCCTAAAAGATAATTTTTAGAGATGCAGTATCCAAAAGAGGTTTTATGGGCCGCGATTGGGAGTCACATGTTCGGTCCTGCAAAGTAAGTGACTATAACCATAGAAATAAGGATAAAAAATATGAATTGGATAATTTTTTGGTGGTAAAAATATATATGAGAATAGAGAATAATATGGATGTATATGATGATGCAGGGGAAAAATTATTGTCAAATGTAGGAGTTTTGCAGCTTTATGAACTCCCTTACTTTGGCAAACCAGAAAAGTTGTATCATTTGTTGATGAGAGGAGTCCATGAGGACTTCTTTTACTTTTATAGGTGATGAATGAGGCTTACCACACCCCTGATTGGGAGACTGACAAGATTAAGGATTTTGGGTATTAAAGTCAATAATGATCTCACTGATAAGGAGGGCATAAAAGTAATAAGGAAAGTGTTAGGTTACATAAAGGGAGGGAATGGGATGGATATCCCCAATGTGTAGAAATACCCTATTATTCAGGCGGTAGTGCACCTCCTCACTAAGTTAAACAATCAGGAGCATTGGTCACATGTGAATAAGGCATGGTTACATATTGCAAAGAAAATGACAGGAGTAGTCTACAATTTGGCTAGTTTCATTGTTGATACTATTGTTGAAGAGGCACACCAAAGAGAGAAGATAAGTTTTGGTGCAATCCTTTTGTATAGTTTATTGTAGAAATTGGAGTGCCCAATGGGCCAAAAGATAAGATGTGGCAATGGCCAGCGGAAAAGAGGTCCCTTGCAGATATATTTGTAAAGTACACCTATGATGGATCCATGAGAAGACCCTACAAGAAAAGGACATAAATTTGGTATGAGCACATGAACATTGTGTTTGAGGAAGAATGGAGAATACATAAGTATCTTCCTTCGGTATTGGACAAATAGGTACAATTTTTCATTTACCAACGCTTTTGCATAGGGCGTTTTGGCATGAAGGATGGAAAGTAGAGCCCTTGGTGAAATCTCTCCTATGCCTTCATTGCATGTTACGTTCAGGCATCAGTACCCATGTTCTCAAACGCATGAAGGTTGCTCTTTAATGTAGATAAATAAGATTGCAACTATCATACACTCTAAGATACATATGTCTACCCAAGTAAGTCTGCATATATTGAGAAGTTGATTTCAGATGATATTCATATTAGTTGTATGAGCTTAGAAATTGGGAAGGGTGGAGAGGCTAAGGTATACATCTACCTTAAGCCCAAATTAGAGGATGGGAAATATGTAGAGAATAAATTCAAGCTCCTTGAGTTACCCAAGGGAAAACATATAGTGGGTACCTTGCAAGATGAGGAGAAAATGTTTCCCCTTGCAGATGAAGAAGAAGAGGAGGAGGAGGAAGTGAAGGAGGACGATGGTGGCTTGGAGCATGGTAGATGGAGGTAGCCCACTATAGGGGGAAAAAGATCACGTGATACATATCCTCCTTTGCAAAAAATAGATGAGGAAGTGGATGTGGAGATAGGTGCAATAGAGATTTGTTTAGGAGACAACGCTAAATACCAACAGTATAGGAGAGTATTATTAAGAATAAGGACTCAAGGCACATAGACTTGAAAATCACCTAGGATGTCACCTAGGAATTCTCCTGTGAAGGTAGAACCAGTAAAAAAAGGTGCAGATACATCCCTACTCAGGATGATGAGCTAGAGAAAATAAAGGACAACGCGTCAATGAATTCGATTAACACTAAGGATGTAGAGGAACCTCTGGAGGAAGAATTGAAACATGATACAGAGGAGTTGAAGGAGCAGAAGATAGACACTAGTGCAATGGATACAGAGATAGATGTAGTTAAGGGTGAGCCATTTGGTGAGCACATTGATACACATATTAATGGTGGGCTAGTGCTTGATACGAGCATACACATTCCAAAGTGGAGGCACTCTGGGAAGGATAAGGATGAAGAAACATATGAGACTCTGATAGCTGGGTATGTTAATGACCCGACCGAGATCATATGTGCTAGGTTCCAAAGTACTTTGGACCTTAAGGAGCTATATGAATGAGAGTTGATGGATTCTGAGATGGTGACCATGTGCACATGCAAGCAACTATCATAGAACATGTAGAATCATATGGAGGAACCTGATTTTGATGTGTGTGAAGAATCAGGCATCTCACGAAGAATGAAGAAAGTGCCACATTTGCACCATGTAACTATCAAGCCAACTCAAATGTTAGATGAGCAGGTGAGAAATGCACTAAAAAGGTATTTGTAGAGGTTGCATGAAGGAACATAGATAAAGTAGCATGTATTTGGGCATTGTTGGAAGATAGGAAAGATAAAGATACCGATATCAAGTGCCTAATGGAAGAGAAAGTGAAATTTGAGGCCAAGGCGTAGAAAGTTCTTTAAATGAAAAAGCAAATTGGGGATGAGATCTTAAAGGTTAAACCACAATATGAGGAAAATTTTGTTAAAGAATTCACCTCTTCTTTACATTATTTATGAACATTAGTTCATATGGTGTTAGATGTGAGTCAAGTGTGCATGCCAAAACCAAAGGATGCTATGGCACAAGAAGAGAAAGAAAAGGCCACAATCGCATGTGTTCATAATCTATACTACAGACATTGATAGATGAGATGAAGAAGGAAGATTTGGCATTAAACATGTGTACGGATCCTAAAATCATAATAAGGACAAGGACCCTAGAAGAGGAGAATGAGGTCCTCAAGGAAATGAAGAATAAGACACTTGGGTGTAAGGAGAAGATCACTTTGGTAGCAGAGAAGTGTGATGCACTTGCAGCAACCTAGGACCATCACAAGGAAAATATCGAGGAATTTGGGTACTTGATTACGTGGCGAATGGATGTCATGGATGGGATGGTGTCAATCCTGGTGAACGTCCTCAAGATATTATAGAATGAGGGCCAGAACATGACTTTGGATGAGATCGACGGAGTACTTATAGCCATCCCAGAAAAAATGAATAAGGTGTTGAGTGATTAGAACGAGATTGAAGCAGAGATCAAAGCTTAATATCCAAAGTTAATTCTATCTGCAGAGGGATAGAATGCCTAATTATTCTTTCTTTCTTTATCTATAGTTATTATTTCATTCCTTATTTGTGGAGAGATAAGTCATGTTTACCCATTTTCAGGGTTGGAAATGAAGCAAGTTTTAAGTAATGTTGAGCGGATGAATTACAACCTAAGTATTGAATGTGGCATAAGGATTGGGCACGCAGACATAAGGCATGTAGGTGCACACAGAAATATAGTGGGAAAGGGTGTGCTTGGGGAAGCATGAAATTAGGACTTAGTGGTTTTCACTACGAGGCTAAAAATAGATGTTGAGTGTGGAGCATGTTTGTTAGAAGGCTTGGAAAGAACGCAAAGGATAATTCAAATGAGTGGAAGATCAAGTGACATGGATAGTTTTGAGGCTTATAATAGGATGTGAACTAGAGTTATCTATATAATTTTTATTATTAGGAGTACTTGCATGTTTTTGTATTTATCTTATAGAGGCGCATGGTTATTCTTAGCATGTAACCTATTTTGGAGAGTGCGTGAGTAGTGAAGGGAAAGTCCCCACTATTTATAACTATGTATTGATTTGCATACTTTAGGGATCCATGTTTTGTTAGAGTTATGTTGGTGGTTAATGAGCACATGTGACTTATGGTGACATTAGTATGTATGTATTTAGCTTGTGTTTTACGGTAATTAATAAAATGGATCTTTGTGGCCATATATTGGTTTTTGACATAATTGTGACTGGTTCTTGCTTAGTGAATTTTATCTTGATTCTTGTATATGTAATTCTTGCATATGGTTATGATCTAGATATAGTTTATGTTATACATTATACTTCATTACTGGTTATGGTTCTAGAATATTGTTATGATCATGCTAACTCCTTGAACAAGCTTCCATTAAAGAGGGATCGGGTACCCTTGCACACTTCGGGTGATCATTATATTCTTGATGAGTGATGTGTTAGCGTGCCTTGGGCTGTTTGGTAAAATAAAAGACTACATGCGCTCTATTGTAGTATAATTTTTCTTTGTTGGTGTCAACTTATTACTCACAAAACATATGGTATGATCCACATTACCCTCTCTTGGTTGTTCTAAGACTACACCAATAGCCATGTCAGAGGCATCAACATGTGCATGAAATGGTTTCTTCCACAAAGGAAAATGCAAGATTGGAGTATTTTTCAATTTCTCCTTCAAGGTCCCAAACTCTTGTTGATGCACGTCACCCCAATAAAAAATTCCCTTAGCCTCAAAAAATTCCTCTAGGGGCACAAAAATATTTGCATATCCTTTGATAAACTTCCTCTAATAACCCATACACCCCAAGAATCCGTGCACTTCACTTTGATTGGTAAGATCTTCTAATCCCAAAATCACTGCAATTTTATCTAGATCTACCAACAACCCATCCTTGCAGATAATGTGCCCAAGCAAGGTACCAAAAGGTTTACCAAATATACACTTCTTGATGTTATGGGAGATGCTTAACTATCTACATTTCTCAAACATGAGCCTCAAATTTTCACATTGATATTGTACAAGCCCATAGACATTCCAGTCATCTAGATAAACCTACAAGAACTTATGGATGAAATCATGAAATGCCTACACAACTATTTGCAATAATATTACTAGTGCATTCTTTAATCCAATGGGAAAACAATATATGCAAATCTTCCCCATTAGGTGGCGAAGGTATTACTTTCTTGGTCCTCACATGCGATTCGCACCTAGTGATATCCTAAGAACCCATCAGTGAAAGAGTAAATCTCACGCCCTGTAACTCCCTCAAGTATCTCCTTTGTGAAAGGTGTAGAAAAAGGATCTATGACACATGAAGCATTGAGTTCCCTATAATCAACACAGATCATTATCTACCCATCCTTCTTGATTCTAATCACCATGGGACTAACCCACTAAAATTCCTCAATGGGTTCAATGATTCTAGAATTAATCATCATGTCAATTTCTTCTTTCACCTTTATGCACAGGTTCGGGTTCATCTTGCAAGGCCTTTTTTGAACCGTTTGCGCACCCTCCTTTAACTTAATTTTCATCTCTCCTAATGAGGGGTGTACACCTCTCAACTTATGGTAGCCTCTGGAAAATAAATCCTTGAATTCTTGAAAAAAATCAATGATATTTGATACCTCTTGGTTTGACCAGTGATCTCATATGAGGGATTCCTTAAGCACATCCTCAGTGCGAATATTAACTTTTTTTCTTCATTAGAACATGGTACATGTGTTCCTTTTCATCTAAATATTCCATTACCTCACGTGCACCCCTTTTATGGCTAATATCCAAATTCTTAGCCTCTTCATCATCAATGAGCTATACTATTTTTCCTTTCTCTTTCTCTTTCTAGGCGCAGCCCAGTTGCATCTCTTCTATCTCCAGCGTATATTTGCATGCCTCGTGATCAGGTTCTCCAAGTAACTAAAGAATGAGATCCTTTTCTTTCACACTATCCCCCAATGTGATGTGCTTCATAATCTGTAAAGACTCATGTATTGGAGGTTTATTATAAAAATAATCAAAAGTGTGATCCATACCTCCACTCATATCTTGCCAACTTGCAGTCTCTTACTCGAGCTCAGCATGCACACATGCATCTGTGCAGAGTGGAATAGAACTTATGTACCAATAGAGATGGTGGTAAATCTTCCTGGTCCTGCACCCATTGTCTCTCACAGTTATGAATGTGTACCAAAATAGGATTCTTCCCATCATACTCATGTATCGGTGTAGGCACATTGTTCTGAGTAAACCTTGTAGAAGAGGTGATTCTCACTTTTCGTCAGCCCAACAAGTTATCTCTATGTACTTCCCCACCAATGCATTGTTATTCTGCACAACATGTAAAACAACATATTCCTTATGTCATCCACATTCTTCCATTGTTCTTCCATGATGTGCAAAAAAGATTCAAGTTTTTATTCACTGGTGTACCTAAGTATCTAAGTTTTTCCAAGCACCTGATCATATGTGGCCTGATCATCTTGGTGAATCTTCCTTTCAACTCATGCTCAACTATCTCATATGTTTCATGGGCCAAATTTTCACAAGAAACACTAGTGGTGTAGTTAACTTATTGTGCATCTTACCATTGAAGTATGCCTTCCTTTAAGGTCTCCATGTTCTCAGGGTCGTGTATCATGGACGCATTAATTCTATTCAGTTCTTCTTCACTCACTGGATCAACGTAGGGTGCATCTTTCACCTCATCCAGATGTATGACCAAGTGTTCACCCTTGTTCTCAAAATTGATATATCTCTTGTTGAAGCACAGGTCAACATTGTTTACATAACACTAGGGTCACCCAAATAATGTTAGAAAAATTTTCTTCCTTAGCCAGCTCCAATACTTCAAATTCTCCTGTAAAATTTGTTCCCTAAATGGTAATTGAAGCATCCTTCAAAACTCCAAAAGGCATGACTCTTTTCTTGTTCGCCATATACAACACATTAGAATATGGCTTCAAAGGTGGTCTTCCCATCTGATTACATGCATCCAAGGTTAGAAATTTCACCTCAGCATATGTGTCAATCAGAATGTTACTCACCAACCAACCATCAATCACTCCATCCAATTTTATTTCTTTTTCATACTCATGATTCTATGGTGGTAAATTTTCTTGTAGGATCTGGCACTCGCACTCAAATCCTGTGTGTAGTATCTTCTCACACAATCACTCACCTAGTAGTGACATGATATTATATTTCCTCAACATCTTGCATACTTTCTTTAAATCATCTACATCCTTTTTTGGGAGCTTGATTTTACTAGTGTGTTCCCTCTCACGCTTCTACTCTTTCAAGCACTTGATCTCACCCTACAAATCTCTAATCACCCCCATAGTCTCTTGATAGACCTAATTTTAATTAACAATGTCTAGATACTTGGCATTATAACCTCTTCTCTCCTAATGAGTGGTTTGGCTTTAAGAGGATCGTGCATACACTACTTTTGCACGTGTAGTAACCAATATAATATGCAACATAGGATCAGGAATCTTCTTTGGTGCCCATTTCTCATTCTTCACGCATTGTAACTTAATCATCCATGTGCCTTTTTCCTTCTTCTTGTTCTTACACATGTGCTCATAAATTTTAGGGTAGTCCTCAACCTTATGATGTTTTCCACAATATGCACATACTTGGTTATGGGGAAACTCACGTTGGAAATGATCTGGGGACCCATAATTATAGCAATTCCCATGTGTGAATCTACCTCTACCACCACAACCTCTGCTCCTATATCAACCTCAAAATCTACCTTCACTACTGTGCCGTTCAGTGGGCTGAGCTTCCTACACATGAGAGATACTTTCCACAGTGGTCTACCGCAATCCAGTCTAGCATGCCTCGTGAATTTGGTCTATTAATTGGCAATCCTTTGTATCATAATTTTGTGCATTGTAGATCTTGTAGTATAGAGAGACATTTTTCATCATCACACATTGTAAGAGAGGGAAATTCTAGACATCATGATTCTTGTGGAAAATATCAAAATATTGTAATAGTGTGTGCACGAACCTACATGGAAAATTATCATTTATATATCCCACAACTTCACAATCAATGCACCATAACCTATTGTGTGTCTCATGAGTTGAATTGGTAGAAAGATTCTCTAATTTTTTAGCCATAACTATTATATGTGCCTCGAGAAAAGGGCCCAATCTATTATTTGCACTCCCGACTACTTCAGTGCGTAGGTCTACTTCCAAATCCTCATACGGATCAATATATGTCTTGTGTGACAAATCCCTTTGAAAAAAGTTAGCAAACCTCCAAAAAACCACTGTGCATGTTGGCTCTAATGAATATCATAAGATAGTTTAGACAAGAGAGTATTAATCCAATTTTCATACTCCCTCACACTTTCAAATAAACCTTGTTTGATGTCCTTAAGCATGCTAATACTTTGTTGTTCAAACTCTAGAATATGAAATTCATCCAAAAATGCAGTGCGTAAAGCATCATAATCCACAACAGCCTGGTATATATCATACTTTCTCTACCAATTATGTTCGCTCCCTTGAAGTGTGGTGAAAACCTATCTTACCTTTCTATCAAGGGATATAATACCCTTGTCTCTCCTTAGAAGTTCATACTTGTGCACATGCTCAGGAGCATCCTCCACACCTCTATACTCTAGAAAGTGAAGAGACATATCAAAGAAGAATTGAGGTGTACATTGTTGTGGTTTTTGAGGTAGTGTTTGCTGAGGCTGATTTAATTGTGGTTATTTCAAGCGCTGCCATGAGTTAGGACCAAACCCAAATCATGAGCCTTCACCGGGATTTCCTTCACGCAGTGGTTGACTTGAACTTCCTGAGCCACCTGTTGTGGCTAGTGGCCAAGTAGACGAACTTCATTGTGTTCCATTTGTTGTGTTAAACTCAACACCCATGGTCTAATTTGTTGTAACACATACAAGATTACTTCCAATGATCTGTGTACCAACACTCTGTCCTAATGACATGCCTGTAAAAACTCCTCTAAACATTAGCACCTTATATGTGGCCATGTGCGCATCCCTAATCTATTGTGCTTCCTGAGCTGAAACTAAAATATGCCTACCTGTATCTCCTTCCCAACATGGAGATTCTACTTACTCACCTTCACTATGATTCTCTTCAACAACTACTTTTGTATCTGGAACACATTGTGTAAGGGCTGGGAAGCTAGGATGGATTAGATGTGCACCCATTATCCTCATTCTCTCCTCTGACGCGCTCTCATTTGAAGCCGATGGGGTCTCTCTACTACACTTTCAAAATGTCGGGAGGAAATGATATTGTGGTTCCTCATATTCCATGGGGCTCTCATCACTTACGTAAATCATCATTATCCTCAATAACAATGCTACATCAATGGCCCTTTGTCATGCTTCATTATACTTGAGTTGTATCTCTTTTCTCTACCTTTTTTTTTGCCAAGGCCACCGCCATGCTTATGAACACCTACTCCTACCCCTGTGCATGGTGGGGATTTATCTAGCCATAGGTTCTCCAGCCCCAATTGTACCATCATGACCTTGATAGCTAAAGGTATCACACATAAATAGGATCCTCTAAGCTCACGTGAGAACTTGAAATTTTCTTCCTCTGGAAAAGAATATATGGAAATTGTGTACTCCAAATTATAGTTACACAACACACCTTCCCACCAACAATCCATAGCTCTAGTCCACATCTTAGTTGAATCAAAAAGAGTATGATAGTCTTCTTGCATCCAAGCTCTCGTTCCTGGGTAGAAAATTATGTTTAATACTGTCAACCACTGGTATAACTCTACTGGGAAAAATTTGAAGGATGTCTCGTACAGACATTCATAAAGATTATCTTTCACCCACTTTTGTGCATTAAATTCAGGTCCAATGCTATATATTTTTGCAACAACATCTTGACCGTATTCTACCCAACTTTCAATACTCTCCAAAGAAATTCAATATGACATCTACATGCAACATCTTAGTAGACAAATTGAAAAGAGGTCCCGATAACATAACCAAAACGAAGCCTTTTGTTTTTATAGTCATTAGCTATACGGGTTAGCACTTCATCCATATATATATGAATGCTCACCTGAATCACACATAGCCACTAGGTCCCTCCTTTTTTTTGCCTTTTAGGAGGTTAACTTCCATAATCATCATATTCATAACCAAGAAATCATTCCTACACTGAAATATATTATGTCATGGCAATTGGAAACACATATAATAAGGAAACAAACCCTTAGATTAACATCATAATGATAACAGGGTAAACCTTCCACTACAAATTGGAAAGAGCAGAAGGTTAAGTATGGAGGGAAAAATGTGTTGGTGAATAAGGAGCTTATTGCCGAGGTTACAGATCTAGCATTGGATGGAATCAGGGTTTTCAACAAAAGGGTAGAAAAAAATGCTAAGGTGAAGAAGTTTTTTGAAACAAGGGAGGAGCTCCTCTTTGTTACGGTTGGCATTAAGGTGAGTTCCATACTGGAACCCTTTGATGAAATTACCAGAATGATGATTCGATTTATTTCCCTTTAAGGTCAATATATCATTGTCCCCACAAAACACTTGATCTTAATAAATCATTTAAGGAGAAATTTTTCTGTATGCTTCCCGCGCTATCTCCTGGATTTAATAGAGCGTTTCATTCTTGACTTTCAAAATCATATCAGTGCCATTCCCCTCCATCATGGGCTTATCTTTCTCCTTCACAGGCATTGCCTCATCAATTTTCCTAACATTCCCACTGCCCCTGACACCCCGCCCATTCCCATTCAAAATATTCCCATTGTTAACTCGACCACCATTCCCAGTCATAGAAATGTCAAGACTAAAAACCCATCATTCTCTAAAGGGACCCCATCTTCCTCCGGTCGTGTCCTTAGGAGCAACAAGGATATTTAAATAGCACATAATCTATTACATATCAGTAATGCAGGGCAAGACAATGTTACTCAATAAGATAATGAGAATCTTCTCCACGGAATGGAAATATCAGAAAATGAGATGGAAAGTGTCAAAAAAGATCTACATCAACTAAATAAGAAAAAGGGGAAAAGAAATTTGAATGAGGATGCTGGTATTAGGACATATCACATAAATGAAATATACAACAAATTGAATTCCTTGGACAATAGACTTGGGAAATATAAGGATATACACGATCACAATATGGCCATCTTTAAATCTATATGTGATTTTCTTGATCAACAGGTTAGAAGCATCACTATGCTGAGCGGAGTCCCTGAGGACATTTGGGGTATAGAAAAGGAAAGAAACTAGGTCATCTCATAGCTGAATGTAAATGACCCCACGCATGTCACCACTCTGGTGCTATTTACCTATTTGCAGATGATCAAATCAAGAATTGATAGGGCTTTGAAGAAATAACATCTTCTAGGCAGGATGGATGTGATCAAGTTGTTGTTTTGCTACTGATAGTATGTTGTTTTTATGTTGTTTAGTTACAATTTTATCCATATCTTTTTTTTCTTAGTAGTTTCTCTTTTGACTATTATATGGCTTATTGTAATATCTAGATTCAGATCCTTTTTTGCTACTTTATCATGTTTATTTGGTTGTTGAGCCTCTTTTGTAATAGGGTATAGTCCCTTCAAAACTTTTTTCCATTAATAAAAAACATCATAATCATAACAGTATTGTGTAATCAAGGGAATTGTACACATGTCTACAACTCACCATCACTTATTCATTGCAAAATATCATGGTTAATACCTTAACAAGTAGCTAATCATAATATAGTTCAGTACATCCATGCACTGGACCAAATGCACACCCATACGGACTCATAACTAGGTTATCATCACTAAGGACTAGAAACTCGTTGACTCTCCCTAAAAAGTAGCACATCAACAATATTTATAGGATGGGGAATTTTTCTTCACCACTATATGGACATTCTTGATAATGGGCGTGCGTACAAAAATATCCTGCATGTTTTTTACAAAGGCTGTTAATAATGGATTATCCTAATTATAAGACTTTCTTTAATCCTATTATTAGTTTAATCCACGCATGTGTTTTATCCATCTTTGTGTGTGCTTTCTTCTCCATTCCTTAAATGTTAATTCTTCATGCTTTTATCTATTTCTAGATCTTTACTTGAGCAAAACTCCAACTCTGCTTTTCTATATTTAATCTTTTTGGAAAATTGGCTAAGTCGTGTTTCTTTTATATCTTGTGCACAACCTCCCACATTAACACATGGTACCTCCCCATGCCCCTTTTGTGTTATCCTTTACTTATGCGCACACTTACTCTTGCACATAAGTATATGTTCTATATGATACTTATTCAATTTCTCCAATAAACAACATGGTTTAATATAATTCTTTTTACATGTGGACTTGACCATGTATTACACATGTGTGTAGTTGAAGATGATATCTTTGATATACTTAGAGCATTTCATAATTAACCATTAGGAGGAAATTATTAAATCAAAAGAACAATCCATAAATTTTTAGGGTTTGGATACTATTGGCCTTATATGCATAAGGATGTCATGAAATATGTGTGGTGATGTGATAAGTGCCAACGTGGGAAGCTAACACTGACTACTATGATGCCTCTTTAACATCAAGTAGTTCTTGAGCCATTTGAGAAGTGGGGATTGGATTTCATTGGACTAATTGACCCACCTTCTCAAGGAAAGGAGTATATCTTGGTATGTATAGATTATGTGAGAAAATGGGTTGAGGTACAAGCTCTCTAATATGTTAGGGATGAGAAGGTAGCATATTTCTTGTATGAACACATTTTCCAGAGATTTGGAGCACCAAGATCAATTATCTCATATCAGGGACCTCAATTCATGTCAAATGTGATTAGCTCCTTTGTGGAAACATGTTAGGTAAGGCATAAGAAGTCATCCCCATACCACCCTCAGTCCAATTGTCAAGTTGAGGTTACTAACATGGAATTAGAGAACATTTTGACTAAAACAATAGACCTCTCAAAAAATAATTGGGTGCATAAATTATCTAAGGTAGTATGGGCTTAAAACACAACTTTGAAAAAAAACAAGAGGGTTTACTCCATATGAGCTGGTCTACACGAATAAACCTATCTTCCCCATAGAGTATGAGATTTAGACATTAAGGACATCTATTGAATTAGGAGTTGAATTTTCATAAGCACGACAAGAAAGATTTATCTAGTTGAATGAATTGGATGAGATAAGGTTAGAGGCATTACATCAAATGGAGGTAATCCAATATCAAAGGAAGTTGTGTCATGATCATCATATTAAACTGAGGAAGTTTCAGAAATGATATTGGGCTCTATTATTTGACTCAAAATAAAAGGACTTCAAAGGAAAGTTACAAACACAATGGATATGCACATATAAAATTGATGAAGTATACAATAACGGGACTGTGTAACTCATCCTGATTGATGGGGAAACAAGTGTGATGTTGTTTAATGGTCATAGACTACGTCTATACCAAAAACTAGCATCCAAGGAAGAATTCCAAAATATAATACAAGACAATTAAGCTATGAATTGCTTGGATGAGGTCACCTTGTCCCCGTTTACTCAAGGCTAAATTTATTTTTGAACAAGAGGAATAAATAGGGGATGATCGAAAACTAGAAATGGCAGTCATCTTCCTATGAAGGGGTGGTTGAAATCCAGAAATGGTGGCCATTCCTTCTAAAATGAAAAATAAAAAAAGAAATACTTAGAAATAAAATGCAAGTGGCTGAAAACTATCAATGACGGTCACCTCATAATCATGCCATGAATAATTATACAGGAACAACATACAAAAAATTTAGTGTTGACATTAGGTGCACATGACATGTGATAAATGATGAGGTATGTGCCATCACTTTTTACTAAGTATTGTAAGTTTAATGGTGTGGTGTTAATTATCGGCATTATTCAAAGTAATGATTCTCACTTCTCATATCTCCTCACACGCTTCACAAATTTCCCACCAAGTTTGCACACACTTCCCATTAGTTACTCGCGTGTTCCCCATTTATTCTTTAAATGATCTAAAGGATAATTTGGGACTTCAGAAAGTCCCTAAACTATGACAATATAGTAGAGAATTCTGATAACTTTCCAATGATATCAAGAATGTTAAAAATAGAGATCGTATGCTCAAGTTACCATTGGTCAAAGTTGGGAGGAGATGGAGTCAACTGACCAATCTAGACGTGACACATAGCAAAAGTGAAAATTGGGCAAAGTGTAAAATATGGTTTTATAATGTCAGTCTTTGACACTCATGTTCAGATGAGTTGGCCTCATTATTTTTTGGTTGGGGGCCCTCATCTAGGGTTGACACACTTTTTATAAGGAGGGGTGCCTTCGTCGCCTTTTCTTCATAGTTACATTGTTACAGTGTTTATTATATATGCCACATAGTGTTCTTACAGGATCAATGTAGGATTATTATTACAGGCCAATGATATTTTGTATGGCATTGGGATAGAGTTATCTTGCCCATCTCAGTGAGCTGACCAAACTAACCCACATTAGTCGTCAAATCCCACAACTGTCGGCAAGTCACATTATCCAAATGATCAAGATAAGAGTTCCCACCATATCACCAACATACTTGACATTCAAACCTTGTCATTGCCTTCCACGTGGTTAAAAACAACCTCCATGTTGGCCATATGCATGGCATATCAACATTTCCACATCCACTTCGTGGTGTTTCAACTAACCACCCAAGCCACGTGGGTGGAAAATCCAAAATAGTTCATGTGTGGCCGCAACCACATTAAACAAGGGAGGTCAAAGCATTTTTTAAGGCTATTCCAACTCATCAATCGGTAAATTCAAGATTTTACCCACAATAGGAAATCAAAACGGCGGAGGGTGGTTGGGGTGGTTCAAACCCCCAACCACCCATATCGTAAAAATAGCCCTCATTGCTAGACCATTAAGGCTTGGTAAGTTATGAAAGGGGCTTGAGGGTATTTGAACAAGAGGTGGTTGTAGGGCTGTGGACAAGATAGAAAAAAGATGTCTCTAGAAACCATTATTTTTGGAGCACTTAAAGGCAAAACCAGAGTTCGGAGTAAACTAGTGAAATGTTCAAAATTCCTATATGATCCTAATGGTGTAATCCTTTTCCCATTTTGGAGATGTTGTGATGATGTTTTTATGTTGCGTAATTCACTGGAAGATAAAATCCTAAGGGAAGAACCTCTGCAAGTGATTCAGGAAGGTGAAAGACATACAATGAGATCTATTAGGGTATTTCAAAAGTATGAACACATAGTATTGTAGTTTTTAATGTATTTTTGTTAATTGTAAGGGTTATTGTACTTATAGTTTGAGTAAATTTAAAATATTGGTTCGCATAAACCCAGAGATGTAGGAAGTTACCGAATTGCCTAAACAATTCTGGTATCATCTTTTTAATTTGGTATATCTATATTTGAATTCTAATGTACTTCCACAATTAATTAGTTAAACTAAAATTCAATCCAAATTAAATATCATTTTACAACACTTTTTGATAAATCGGATTAAAAAGTGAAATCTGAATCTTGAAAGGTTTTGATCAAACAGTGAAATAAGGAAATTTAACAATTAGTTTTGGATGAGTCATAATTAGGACTAAAATTATATTCTGATCAATTTTGGACCAATTAATATCCTAAAAATTGATGAGTTTATAAGATACTAGTAATAAATTGAAAAAGTATAAAAATTACTCATGTTTATGGATCATGTATGGTATCAGAGTAGGTTGATTTGACGGTGTGATTGCTTTAGTTTTTGCATTTAGTTCAGTGTGATTGAACATGTACATGTGCACTGTGGGAAAGATGACCAAAAAAGAAAAGCTCGATGAGATTGAGGCATTCAATCACCAGATTCAAGAAGAGAACTATCTCCTGAGATCAATTTATTACTCCTTGGAAGAGGAGAATGCTCGTTTGACATCAGAATTGCAAGCCAAGGATGAGCTTTTGGTAAGGTTGTAATGTGGCAATCAGAAAAAGGATATTCCTTCAACTTCAAATTCAGAGACCACGATAGATGAGTGCACTTTAATTTATTCACCACATGAATCTTCTTCCCATTCATATTTGGATTCAGGTAATGATTTTTTTTGTTCATTTGAAAACTCACTAAAGGCATTGGATCTCAATTATTGTTGAAAATGGGATTTGAAGTAAGAGTCCTTGGTAAAAGTGGCCAAGGAATTACTAACCCAATATAGGTTGAGGATCATCCTCATTTTCCAGGTTTGGGTTTTCCTAGTGTGAGAATGGATATTGGAGATTACTCCAAGCACATTGACGGGAGACAAGCTTCCAAAAGCAAAGTGAATACCCCACTAGTCTTGTAGTGATGCAACCTATAATTTACTAGATAACACCTTAGATGCGTTGGCACATCACTCAGCCTAGAAAGATCACTCACCCAAATTGCACAAAGGTACCAGGTCCCTCTTTAGGGTTTATTTAGCAGGATGTTGCATGATGAAGGAAGAAACATATAGGTTCATAACTAATCCATCATTCTACAAAGTATAGTACATTCAAATCTATGAAAGACAAGCTTTAAAAAATAATCATGATTGAATCAATAACATGCACTACTCAATTACACACAGGAATGACACTTAGATTCAGCCAATATCTTCCATCTATTAATAAACATAGAAGATCCTTACAATAATGTCAATCTATACCAATGCGCATATGGATCTGATACCGTAATTCAATCATATGTGTATATCTCTATATCTTCATACATCCATCACACTCATCCTCTCTCTCTCTCTCTCTCTCTCTCTCTCTCTCTCTCTCTCTCTCTCTCTCTCTCTCTCTCACACACACACACACACCTTTCTACTATGTACCTCACATCATATATATAGGGTGGGGACTTTCCCTTCACCACTTATCTATTCCATAAATAGGTCGCATGCTATTAATAGCCACGCATCGTTCACAGGCATAGCCACACATGCAAGTGTGCTATCTATAGACCTCTTACAGTTAACTAAATTTTCAACCCTATTCTTAGCTCGTCTCCATGTAAAATGCTTTGATCTAATCCTCCAAAGATAGATAATGCATGGTGTGCATGTCTCTGTGTCTTTGGTGTGTTCCGCACGCCATCTTCTAAAAATAGGTCATCATGCTCAAAATCGGATAAGTCCTGAATGTTGAAGTTGCCTTCCACGTGCAGGTCCTTCATGTCCTTCCATGCCCTTGATCCTAGCCTTCTCTCCCGCATGGACTCCTTGTGTGTTCTCTAACAAGTATTCTTTGATCAACATTACCCCAAACTAATCTCATTGTCGTCCCAATGATGGCTATCTCCAAAAATTGAAGTAAAGAATAGAATAATGGAAGAAATAAAAATGAAAGAATGTAGACGAATAAAGAATTTTTATGAGGTTATGAGGTAGCCCCCTCTAGATCAGTTTGAAGTATCAATTCTAGATACTCCTCCTTTATTTCGGCCTCCAAAACCTATCATTCAGTGAGTGCTTGTTCTACTTTTTTTGGGATGTCCACAGCAATGGATTCCAACTCATCCCTCGTAATCTCTCCTTTTTCATTCTTCAGAACCAACACAATGCTGGACATTGATGTCATTCTTCCTTCTAAAATATCCATCTTCTGTGCAATTAGCTTCCCAATCTCTTCTAGTAGAGTCTTATGTAGCTCTTGTACTACTTCCAGGGCCTCACGCTTCTGCTTAACTATTGACAATATTTCTATGCAGCCCAATGTCTCATCCTTCATTGCTTTCTGGACCTCATTATTTTCTTCTAGGGTCTTTATGTTGATAAGTGCCTCTGGAGCTGTGTAGATATTTAAAGCCTAGTCTACTTTCTTCAATACTTCTTGTAACGCTTGCAACATCCCTTCATAAGATGCAATCTTTTGCATCACTGAGGCTTTCTCTCGTTCTGCATCTTGCTCTGACTTCCTTGGTGCTGTCATGTGCTGAGGTTCATCTTCAAGTACCAAGTCCACCAACTTTCCTACATAGTGTATCGCTGAAGGAAACGTTTGTGGTACCTTGGCCTCCAAGTGTGGCCTTGCTTTGATGACATTGTCCCCAATCTCCTCTGCGATGCTGATAAATACTTCATTCTTCTTCTGCGTGAAGTCCCTCTCTTGTGTTATACACACTATCTCAACATCCTTTGTCTTTAGCTCCTCGCGCAACACTCTAATTGTTGTAGCTTTGTCCATGTTTCTTCTAGCAACTTCAGCAGAAACCTTCACCAATGTATTGTTGACCTGCTCATCTGACATGACAGTAGGCTTTACTGTCATGTGTCTAGCTTGTGGTGCCTTCTTCAGCTGTCTCAAGATGCATGAATCTTCGCATACATCAAATTCAGGCTCATCCATGTGGGTGTGCATTGACCATGATAGTTGCTTTCGAGTGCACACAGTCATCATATCCTCATCCATTAGCTCCCAGCCAAATAAATCCTTCTATGTTATCGTGCTCTGGAAGCGGGCACAGACAATTTTACCTGTGTCCTCTACATACCCCATGGCTAGTGGAATGTGCTCTCCACTTGTTCTTCTAGACCGTTGCTGCTTAGGGACTTTAGCTTCCAAATTTGGGACTTGTGTCTCCATGTCCTGAACATTCTTGGTAGCTATCTCCTCTGGTCCCTTCTCATCCTCTTCTCTTCCCTTTGATTCCTCACCCTATTCTTCTATGTTCTCTAGAAGTGTAAGATAATTAGGAGCACTTTCCACTAACTCTTCCGCCTCCTCATTTAACTTCAGTTTCCTCCTTTGCACAGTTGCCTCCTTCTGTGGAGAGAGTCTGGGTGATCTGTGCACCATGGTTGGAGTAGCACCTTGGGTCCTTGTTCTCCTAAACACCCTCTTAAATATGTGCTCCCCTTGGACTGCATTCAAGTCCTCATCATCCCCCTCTTGTGGTTGAGGTGGTGTAATGGCACACTCAGCTTCACCCTTATTTGTAGGATGTCTCCTACCTCTATGCTCCAAACCACCACTATCTTCGTGCTCCTCCTCCTCATCCTCCACTTCAATTGGCTCTGTGGGCTTAGGCACTAGGATGTTCTCCATTGTATGCTTTCCCTTTGGTAGTGCTGGAAGTGTGAATTAGCCTTCCACATACTTGTTATTCTCCATCTTTGGATTCAGCTAAAGATACACCAATGTTGCCCCTACATCTGCTACAGCCAAACTTATTTGCTTAATATTCAACACTTCCAAAATGATCCTCTTGGTATAGGCACTTCTTCCAGGATACACATACTTCTTTCTCAATGTGTGGTAGTCACAGTCTACCTTATCTGCATTGAATACTAGTCGGTGCGTGTCTGTAAATCTATGAACAGATGCTTGGAAATACCTTGCAGTGAATGTGTAAGGAAATTTACACCAAGGGCTCCACGCTCAATCTTTTATTAGGAAGTGCACGATGCATAAATGTTGATATATAGAAAACTCGTCTTGTTTCCCTACTACTGATGTTAGGTCATTTGGGATGCGCCACTCTTCTCCAAATAGTGTGCGGAGCCTGTCATACCATTTTTCCTCCCTTTTCTTTACGTCATCTATCATGGCCCCTTTACATAGATACTTGTTGAACCTTTCAGCTGGTGACTTATTCTCCATGGGGTATTCCCATAATTTTTCCTTTGGCCTGTCTAGTACTCCAATTTCCATGAATACTAGTGATAGTAGAACAACCCCAAAGTTGATCTTCCCTCCTATGCTCACTTCCTCGACTATTTGTTCTGTAATATAGCCTGCAATATTGTAGATTTCTCCTTTTGACATCTTACGTGCAATGTGTAACCACATAGTATTTACCTGTGACCACCGCTCCTGATCATTCAACTTTGTAACAAGGTGTGTTGCTGCTTGCACAACCAGAAAATTCTTCAATTTGTCTATATCCATACCGCGCGGACCCTTCAGGTACCCCAACTCCTGTCTATGGTCTTTAAGATCATGGCTTTATCTGTGAGATCATTCTTTATGTCCTCTCCTATGGCCTTCAAACCTGTAACTGATGAGATAAGCACATATGAGATTTTAACTCTGTGTCCTGCAAAGTAGAAAAAGTCCTTGTGCACTCTGCTCATGAGCCACTGATATAAGGGCTCATACTTCAATGAAATATGGAAGCTCACATAATTGGTAGACCCCGATTCTCTTCAGAATCTTCTCTCCTGCATCATCATAAACTGGCATGTCATCTGTTGTATGCTTGTTCGTCCTAACAGTGAGCAAGGAATTGAGCTCCTTCTTGTTCTCCGCGGTCCTGTGATTGTATTCACTCACTTTTCTCTTTCTGATGGGTGAATCCCACTCCTGACCAATGATGAATCCTTTTAGATATTTCATTTCTAAAAAAATGGCTTTCGGGTGCCATCTCTTCTACCTCAACGACCACCTTCTTCTTTCCTTTTGTTGCTGCTACAACTACCTTCTTTGGTGCCATTTTTACCTTGCAATCATCTCCTCTATAACTCTGCAACTTGTGAATCAAACCCTAGCTCGATTCAATCGTGCCCTAGGTGGAAACTTCATGCCCTAACTCCTCTCTACCTCCTTGCTTAACTCAAACCCTTCACCATCGGGGACGCAATATTTTTTCACACAAATATGTTTATCATGCTTGGTTTCACATCCTTCGCACCTTAACCTGATCACTCATCTCTTCACACTTGGCTCTTTCCACATATACTCTTAGTCGCAAGGGTAAAAATGAATACGCATTCCATCCTTATATAATTTTTTCAAATTTTGATGCATTTATTGCTCCTTCACCTACCAAATATCATCTCATTCATTGACCAAATTTTCTCATTCTGCACGGTACATCTTCGCGCCCCAGCTATAACCTTTCAGTGCACCTTCCTACCCTCTGGTCACAGACTTCTCTTCAGCATGTGCCCTTGTGCCCGAGTACCTCATCACTGTACCTTCTCCTGGTAGTTATCATGGCCTCTTCTTACCTCATGGTATATTTTCCTTTCATTCATCTCCATCCTTGGTCACTTTTGAGAAGCAATCTTCTTTTGACTTAAAGCACACCGATAACAGCTTATTCCTTTCACCTTTCAATTCCCACAGTCTTTTACTTGGATAAGTACAACCACCCCACACTAAAGGTATGTGCAGTCCTCTGCGCATAAACATTCTTCACATAGTAATTAGCTTCATGTGCGCAAGTGTTCTTATTACACAAGAACAACAACTAAATTGACAAAGCATAGCGACAATGAAGGAAATATAGAAGGGAAACCTAATCTAAAATGGTAATACTACCTTATTACAAACACCAAGAAGTCTTATTTATAGTAGGGCTTTAGCCTACTCCCATTAAAGTAACCAGGTAGCCATGTTCCATCAAGTGCTTCTAACTGGCAAGCACCTAATTCAAGTATGTAAGTGATGACATACGGCCCCAACCAATGTACTTTGAGCTTTGCCTGGATGGTGCAAGAACTTAGAGTCATAAAGAAGTACCATTTGTCTAATCTCAAACTTCTTATCCCTTATGTTTCTATCATGCCATGCCTTTTGTATGGCCTTTTCTTTCTTCTGACTCTATCGTGTTATGGCTCATCACTCATCCAGTTGAATCATCTTCTCGATACGCTCTTCTAAAGTTTGTTCATCAGCTAGACCTCCAGCACGTGTAATGCACAAAGAAGGTAACATAAATTCTATGGGGAGAACGGCTTCCACGCCAAAAACCAACTGAAACGGTGTGGCTTTTTTCAATCTCTTGTAAGTTGTTCTATATGCCCAAAGAATAATTGACACTTTTTCATCCCAATCCTATCCTCGAACATCACAATTTTTTTCAAAGTCTGGCTCAAAATCTTGTTGAAAGCCTCAGCAGTTCCATTTTCCTGAGGATGGTAGGGTGTAATTTTATGGTGTGCAACCATAAACTCATCTAATAGGATCTTGATTGTCTCATTCAAAAAGTGTGTACCCCTATCACTTGTCAAGCTTAAAGGACATCCATATCTTGTAAGAACATTCTCCCATAAAAACCTAGCTATTGTAGTTGTTGTATAGTCCTTTGTAGGTGCTGCTTATGCCCACCATGTGAGATAATCTGTGCAAGTAATGATATAGCACGATCCAGTCCTATGCAGGCTAGTGAAATAAGTCCCACAAAGTCAATGGACCATTTCTCAAATGGTTTGGCACTCGTAATTGGTCTCAAAGGTATCTCATCTCTTTACCGTGGTTTTCCTAGGCACTGAAAATGATCACATGCCTTACAATATTCTTTACATTCTTTATACAATGTCTCCCACCATAATCTAGTAAGTAGGATCTTCTGAGTAGTCACATCACCTACATAATGGCCTCCTGTAATACCACCATGAGCTTCTTCCATAATATCCTTATGCTCATGATCTAATACACAACAGTATAATACTTCATCTCTGCCTAACTTGTAGAGGTCACCACTGATTAACATAAATAGTGCAGTGCATATAGTAAGTTATTTATTTTCTAATGCCTTCATTCCTTATGGTGTTATAACAGTCCGCAGAAAGACAACAATGTCTTCTAATTCTATGGGCGCGTGTTGTAACCTATATAACTGTTCATCTTGCATGGTTTCTTCAATTGTCTGTGCTTCCTCTCCTGAGTTGATTCTAGATAAATGGTCTCATCCAGAATTGCTTTTCCCTGGCTTCACCACAACTATGAAGTCAAACTCTTGAAATAGGAGCACCCATCTGCATATGTGCCCCTGTAAGATGGGATTTTTGACCAAGTACTTTAATTCCATGTGATCTGTATAAAACACAAATGGTGTTGCTAACAAGTACTATCAAAACTTGTGCAATGCATAGATCATGGACAAAGCTTTGCACTCTGTAGTTGTATAATTTTGTTCAGCAGGAGTCAGCTTCCTACTAGCAAAAAAAATTGGATGATCTACAATACCTTCTCTAGGTTGAGTTAACACAGTGCCAATGGCCATGCCAGAGGTATCCACAAGCACATGAAATGGTTTATCCCATGAGGGAAAATGTAGAATGGGCACGGTAGTAAGTTTCTCCTTTAATATCTTAAACGCGCGTTGTTGCGGTGCTCCCTAATAAAATGTACATTTCCCCTTCAGTAACTCTTCCAAGGGTGCAGCAATTGTGGCATACCCTTTGATGAATTTTCTATAACATCAAGTATGACCTAAAAATCCACGCACCTCACTTTGACTGGTAGGAACTTCCATACCTAGAATGACTGCAATCTTAGCTGGATCAACGAGCAAACCTTCCTTGCAAATTATATGTCATAATAGTATTCCAAATGGTGTAGCAAATATACACTTCTTGATGCTCAAAGAGATACTCAATTTTCTGCACCGTTCAAACATTAAGTGTAGGTTGTCATAATGATCTTTCACAAGCCCATATACAGTCCAATTGTCTAAGTAGACCTGTAATAAGTTGTGAGTAAAATCTTTGAATGCCTGAACAACTATGCGTGAGAATATAGCAGGAGTGTTTTTCAATCCAAAAGGCATCACAATATAGGCAAAACTACCCCATTCAGTAGTAAATGTTGTCTTTTCTTGATCATCCTAAGCAATCCTAACCTCATGATACCCAAAAAACCCATATGTGAAGGAATATATTTTGTGCCCTACCACGCCTTCCAGTATTTCCTTAGTGAATGGCATCAAGAATAAATCAGTGATGCATGCAGTATTCAACTCCCTGTAGTCCACACATATTATAATTTGTCCATCTTTCTTGATACTGATCACCATTGGGCTAACCCATTCTAACTCATCAAGGGGTTTGATAATTCCAGATTTCAACATTTTATCAATTTATTCTTTTACATTTTCGCGCAAATTAGGATTCATTTTGTAAGGCCTCTTTGTAACTATGCGTGCACTATCCTTAAGCTTTATCTTCATTTCCCCAAGTAATTTATACACGCCTTTAAGTTCATGATACCTTCGAGGGAATAAGTCCTGATAATCCCTGAGTATCTCAATGATCTTTTCTACCTCCGAATCCGACCAGTAGTCTCCAATGATGGCCTCCTTAGGCTCAACCTCTAAACCTATATTCACCTTATTTGTCTTCATGGGTTCATGATAGGCGCATGTATCCTTGTCTGCACTATCCAAGACCTCGCGCACCCCTTGTGAATGTTCAATATCCAGGTTCTCAACTTCCTCATCATCCACGATGTAAACCATCTTTCCCTTCTCTTTCTCAAGGCAAACACATTCAAGTAGTATGGATTCTATTTCTTCTTCCTTTTCAAAATGCACTCTGGACTCTTTCTCACCAAATAATTCCTAAATATGCTCTTCTACTTTTGCACTATCTCCCATAGTTAAGCACTTGATAAATTTTAATGCATTTTCTATTGGAGGTTGGGGATAAAATTAGTCAAAGGTCTGGATCATCCCTATAGTCAAATTTTTCCAGTTTCTAGTCTCTCGATGTAGTTCTGCATATACATACCAGGCACGTACGCATCCTTGTAACATAGAGTACAATCTATGCACCCAAAGTGAAGGTGGTAATGCTTCCTATCCTATGGTCCAGAGTCTCTCACACTGCTGAATGTGATGCTAAACAGGTTTATCACCATGATAAGTTTAGATCTGCGTAGGTGCATTATTCCTTACAAACCTAATAGATAGGGCGATTCCAATCACTTCCCATTATATAGTATTATCTCTATGGACTACCCAACAATGCACTACTATTCTGCGCAAGGTATATACTAACATAGCTCTTCTCTTAATTTGATCTATCCATTGTGTTTCCATGGCTTTCAAAAATGTAGGAATATCTTCTGCCCCTGTATACCAAGGTATTGTGCTACCTATCCGTCAAACCGAACGAAATCCATTCTTGTGAGCAACCACACTTTTTACCTCACGCCCTACTAATTCATATGTACCATGAGCCCAATTGTCACAAGAAATACTCATAGTATCACTAATAGAATGAGAATCCTCCCACTATAGGATGCCTTCTTTTGATGGTTCATTGACCTCAGGGTCCTGAATAGCGCATACATAAATTATGTTTAAGTCCTCCTCACTTAGAAGCTCAACATATGGTGTATATTTCCCATCTATTAAAGGTATCACAACTCTTTCCTCCTTGTTCTCAAAGCTGATATACCCCTTATTGAATCTCAAGTCAGCATTATTCGCATAACACCAAGGGCGTCCAAGCAAGGCTAGAAAATTGTCTGCTTCTGCAAGTGCTAATACCTCAAAATCCCCAGTGAACTTGGCCCCTTGTATAGTTATAGATGCATCTTTCAAAACTCATATGGGAGTTGCCTTAGTCTGGTTTTCCATAAACAACACATTAGATGATGGTTGTAATGGAGGCCTCCCCACTTGTACCCATGCATATGATATAAGTACATTTACTTCCACACCTGTATCAATCAGTATGTTGCTCAACAGCCATCCATCCACAACAGCATTC
Organism: Taxus chinensis; assembly: GCA_019776745.2. Taxonomy (NCBI): domain Eukaryota; kingdom Viridiplantae; phylum Streptophyta; class Pinopsida; order Cupressales; family Taxaceae; genus Taxus; species Taxus chinensis. Next base: position 102,936,997 of record CM034150.1, read on the forward strand.
AAAGTAATTTCATTGTCATAGTCAATGATATTAGGGGGAAGATTTTCATGCAAGATCTGTCATCTAGTCTCAAGACTTACGCGTGGGGTGCTCCCCTATAACCAACTTCCTAATAGTGGCATAATGTTCTCTTGGTGCAACATCTTGCACACTTCTTACAGATAATCGATATCAGTTTGGACTGTCTCTGATGCTTTCTTCTGCTTCTTTAAGTAATGTATCTCACCCTGAAGATTCCTTAACACTTCTATGGTATCCTAGTAAGCCTCCTTCTGATGAGCAAGATCTGGGTATCTTACATGCAAAACCTCCTCCTTGGTGATCGTAGGCTTCTGGTGCAATGATTTTCTTATGCGTGTTAGTTCAGCACATGTAGTAATCTTCACTGTCATTGCCTCAGGTCCTTCTACTATCTTGGGCATCCACTGATATTCTACCATGTGATGGATTCTAACCATCCTGGCGCCTTTGTTTTCTTGCTTATGTTGCTTACTCAGATGCTCATATAAGTCTAGGAACTCTTCATAGCTACGGTTCTTCCTGCAGAAATAGCATACAATATTCTAAGGACATTCATGCCTATAGTGGTCAAGAGATCTTCACATATAACATGTTCCATGAGGGAACTCACATCTTCCTCCACCATAGCCTTGTCCTCCATATCCACCACGATATCCACATCCCCTTCCACAACCTCCTTCAAAATGCCCCTCATTCATGTCATAGTGCATTTGATTATGATCTTGATCCTGGTGCTCATTCTTACCCTTAGAATTATCTGTTACACTTGTCTATCATACCCCAATGTCTATAACATCCTAGATCTGACCAATCAGCCAATAATCCTCAATATCATGGGTCATGGATCTACAAATTTTGTAAAAGCAAGATATATTCTTCCTTATCGCACGTTGTAACAAAGGACAGTGACTAGCATCATGATTCAAAAGACAAATCTTACAATCCAACAGTAATGATCATACAGATCTATGAGGGCAACTATCCTTGGTATGACCTTCCACTTCACAATTTTTAAACCAAATTCCTGAGTGTGTTTCATGGGTTGAATTTGCTGATAGCTTCTCTAACTACTTTTTCATAGCTGCAATCTATGCCTCTAAAAATGGACTAACGCTAGTGTCAATGCTCCCAACTACCTCAACACGTAAAGATGCTTCCAGTGCTTCACGTAGATCAATGTATGTCTTATGTGACAGCACCCTTCTAAATGGTGTACTCAATCCTGAAACAAACCATTGTGCATGTTGGCTAGTGTGAATATCATAAGATAGCTTAGATAGTAGTGTCTTAAAACAAGCATCATACTCTCGTACACTCTTAGTAGTGCCTTGTTTGATATCTTTGAGTGCACTAATACTCTTCTACTCAAACTCGGGGATATAGAACTCTTTCAAGAAAGCATCCTTCAATGTTGCATAATCAACGCAAGTTTGATCAGGGTCAAACTTCCTATACCAGTTGTGTGCTCGTCCCTATAATGTTTAGCAAATTGACTCACCTTACACTCAGCAGCCATGATCCCTGTATCACGCCACAAGATTTCATACATATACACATGTTTGGCAGCATCCTGTATACCTCTATACTCTGGAAGATGAAGATACATCTCCATATAAATATTTTGTGGTTGTTGTAGACCTTGACCACCTGATCCAAAACCTCCTGTATTCCCTCTACCTCCAGAACCACTAGATCCATCAGAAATACAACCACCTATACCTCTTGATCCTCCACATGTGGCAGGAATATGACCTGTATATGTACTCCCATATGCTTCGACACTAGTACCATAATGAACCCCTACATTCTATGAGGTAGGTCCACTTCCAAAGGTGAATCCAACACTCTGCACACTCACATTTTGTGTGGATGATGTGCCTAAGAATGGTCCTCCAAATACCATTGAAGTCGTTTGTCCTGCCATTGATGTATTTACTCCCTGACTTACTCCTACTCTCCTACTTCCCAAGTTATCTTGTTGGTTACTTGACGTACTAGATACTAGAAAACCAAGCGTAAGGGCTAGGTCACCAGGTGGATTAAGATGTGTGCCCATGATCCAGGTAGTCTTTGTTGGCACACTTCTATGTGAGGCCGAGGGGGGATCTCTGTCATGTTTTCTAAGATGGGGGAGTTCCTGATGCTCTTGCTCCATGTCTTCTACGTGAGCTGTGAATCCTTTATGAGCCATCTCTCTCTGCAATGCCATACTTTCTGTAATGGAATGCTCCTTCTCTATCTCCCTCTCGTGTGCCTCATTATACTTAAGTCACCTTTCCTCTCTCTGTCTCTCTTCCACTAGGTCTGCCATCTTTCACCAAACTTGTTATTTCCCTCACGCGTCGTTAATTTTAGTTAGCCATCGATTTACTCTCCATGTTCAAAGTTACCATCAATATCTTGATCACCAGTGGAATACCTTTCAAATATGCCCCTCTTGGATACTGCAAAAACTAGAATTCAACTACCTCTAGGAAAGAGTATGTCAAAATTGAATATTCCAAAATATAAATTTTTAGAACACCATGGAATCACGTATCCATAGTGCGAGTCCAAATCAAATCAACATCATAAAGGGTCTGAAATTCTTCCTATGTCCAGACAAGTGTGTGATACCTCCAATTCTGCTAAGATGCATAAGCAGTAAGCCACTCGTATAGTTCTACTGGAAAGATGGTGAAAAATCTCTCATATAAGTTTTCATATAGATTCTTTTCTACCCAAGTGTGTGTTTTAAACTCAGATCCATTGCTGAACTACACTACATATTCTTCCTCCAGATTGTGTATCCATTCCTCAATACTTGCTAGAGTTAACCGGTACGTCTTCATCGTGAACCATCCTGAAAAAACAACTGAAAAAGAGGTCCTAGCAACGGAACCAATGATGTAGCCTAGAATTTACCAGATAACACCCTAGACACGCTTGCACATCACTCAGCCTAGACTGAGCACTCACTCGAAGCACGCAAAGGTACCAAGTCCCCCTTTAGGGTTGCTATAACAGGATGTTGCATGATGAAGGAAGAAACATATAGGTTCATAACTAATTCATCATTCTACAAAGCATGCTACATTCAAATCTATGAAATACGAGCTTTAAACAGTAATCATAATTGAATCAATAACATGCACTACTCAATTACACACAGGAATGACACTTAGATTTAGCCAATATCTTCCATCTATTAATAAACACAGAAGCTCCTTACAATAATGTCAATCTATACCAATGCACGTATGGATCTGATAGCGTAATTCAATCATATGCGTATATCTCTATATCTTCATACATCTATCACACTCATCCTCACACAAACACACACACACACACACACACACACACACACACACACACACACACACACACACACACACACACACACACACACACACACACACACACACATCTTCCTACTATGTACCTCACATCATACACATATAGGGTGGGGACTTTCCCTTCACCACTTATCTATTCCAGAAATAGGTTGTATGCTATTAATAGCCAGGCATCATTCACAGGCATGGCCACACATGCAAGTGTGCTATCTATAGACATCTTATAGTTAACTAAAGTGTCAACCTTATTCTTATCTCGTCTCCATGTAAAATTCTTTGATCTGATCCTCCAAAGATAGAAAATGCATAGCGCGCACGTCTCTGCATCATTGGTTTTTTCCACATGCCATCTTCTAAAAATAGTTCGTCATGCTCAAAATCAGCTAAGTCCTGAATGATGAACTTGCCTTCCATGCGTGTGTCCTTCCTATCCTTCCGCACCCTTGATCTTGGCCTTCCCTCCTGCGCGGACTCCTTATGTGTTCTCTAAGTATTCTCTGATCAACATGCAGGAATATTATGAGTAGGAAAATGGTGCTTCATTGTCAGAAGATGGATTTGGTAAGGGAACACAACGAAGAGGTAATGAAATTCCACCTTCATGTTCTTACCATAATCATAAGCACAATACAAATTGTCAAACTTCAAATCCACTTTTTTAGTTTAAGAAGTATGGCTTTGATTTTAAGAGAATTTGGAATGATTTTCCCTGTAATTTTTGTGGATTGTATAATCATTATGTGGCCAATTTTTGGAAGAGAAGGACATTATTAAAGAGTTTTTTTTCATTCGTCAAGAGTAAGGAAAATGTGAAAAACCAATCTTGTAGCTTTCAAGAGAGAAATGGAAAAATTGATTCCTCTATCCAGAAGGAAAATACGAAGAATGTTTGTGCTCATTATCATGTGAATGGGCATCGGGTGGAGACTTGTTGGAAACTTCATTCATATCACCATAAAATAATGGAAAGAAAAATATGGAATACATGCTTGTTGCAAAGGTAAATGAAGTTTTAAATCCACCACCAATTGAAAAGTCAACCTTTGATCAGGTAATACCTAAAAATGAAATTCCTTTAAAATTGTTTGGTAAAAAAAAATCAATTATATATTGCGTAGCTCTTATTGATGAATAACATGCATTCTTTTCAAAGAATTTTGTGGGATTCTAATGAATGTTAAAAAGGAAAAATTCCCATATTTTCATTTTCTTTGAAATTTGATAATGGTGTCACCTATAGGGAATATTTGAGGGAAAGGTTTATCTTACTCATATTATACATGTCACTTGTTAAGTATGAAAAAATCCATTTCTATTTTTGGTAGCAGAGTATACAAATTCATTGGGCAAGTGTATTGTTATCCCGTTTTTGTGATTTCACTAAAATGTGATAACCATAGGAAATTTTCAAATCTCCTAAAAAGCCCTTTTTTTGAGATAATCGGGTTTTCAGGTTTTCATTGCAAGACAACATGATTTTTGGATGCTTCGTGTTGTATGATCCCTGAAACCTGAAACTCGCATCAAGTAAGTCTTTTGGGTTTTTGGGTTTTCAGAGCATCGGAACATGCCTTAGTCAAAACATGCTTCATGTCACATGTCTTCTGATTCTCGAAACCCGATTCACTCCTTCGTATCGGGTTTTCGGAACCATCAAGCATCATGCTTCATGTCGCTTGTTTCCCGCAACCCGAAACCTGAATTAATATGAAATCCTTTGTGTCAGGTTTCTAGATATCCCAAACATGCTGACATGGCATTAATGCCGAGTTTTCAGGTAGTTGACACACGTGTCAACTAAAGTGTATTAAATGTGAAATTTCTTATAAATACTCAGATTTCCACGTCATTTTTACTAGATGTACTTTTTTACCTCATGGATTTTCGTGCATGCATCTTCGACCCCGAAACCCGACTCGCCTTCGTGCTCGATTGCGTTGCTCATTTTTTATCATTTTTCGATGTAATTGAAGGTATTTCCTTTTGTTCTTTGTTTGTGAAATTTTTGGAAGGATTGTGTGATGATCTTCCTAAATCCCTCTTTCTTTTTAGGGTTTTGGGTTTTGTTTACTTATTCCTTTTAGGTTATTTTCCAATCAAGTTTGTGTTTTAGGGTTCCCCCTTAAAAATATTAGTTTTATTCCTTGGAATATGTTGTTGTTATGAAAATAGAATAATGTATCAAAGATTCATAGCAATAGAGAGAAATTTATATGTTTTACCCTGACAAAAACCTAATTCCTTCTTTTCGGGTTTCGCAGGGTGTTTTGCAGCTTCCAAATCCCATAGTTTGTCGGGAAATCCAAGGTGTCAGACATTCCAAAATCCCTGGCATCTTCCAGTGTTGTGTGGTTTCCAATCTTCTCATCATCTTCCAGTGTTGTGGGGTTTCCAATCTTCCCGGCATCTTCCAGTATTGTAGGGTTTCCAATCTTCCCAACATCTTCCAGTGTTGCGGGGTTTCCAATCTTCCTGGCATCTTCCAGTGTTGCGGGGTTTCCAATCTTCCCAGAATCCTCCAGTGTTGTGGGTTTTCCAAAGTGGCGGACATCTCATACCTTCCGACAAGTTCAACTAATTTTCGGGACTTTCCAAGTGTTCGACACCCACTAATCTTCGATACTCTCTGTAGTGTTTCCGGTCTCTAGGATTGCTAAGCTAGTCCTCAAACCCGAAGTGTCTAAATTAGAAGCAATCAGTTCAATCCTCCTTTAGAATTCCTCATGTCAGATCCCAGTCCATCACAAGATAAGACAGAAAAATCAAGGAGGATGAAGTATAAATTTAGGAAGGTGGAGTCTCCTTCCTACATTGATTGTAATTATGACATCCGGGATACATAACTCGAAAACATAGATATGGAAGACTTTTGGAATAGGGTCAAGATTTCTTCCCAAACCCCATGGATGAAATCAATAGTTGGTAGTGGTCTCCCTCTTGCAGCAGGTTTCCCCATGTCTGCTCAGTGTCCCAAGTTCATCTTATCCTGTGCTTCAAATTATGACTGTGTTTCTCATTCATTGAAAAATCAAGCGGGACAGATCATAATCAAGTTAGACGGAGGTTACTTCGATGAACTTATCAAGTTGCCTAACTTTAAGGAGTATGGAGATGTAGATCTCAAGTCAGCTCAAAAATCTTGGGACAATGATCAAGAAGATTATATCAAACACTTGAATAAGAAGTTCGTAATTAAAGCCAAGCCGGCTATTTCTAGGTTCCCAAGACTTGTTCCTAGAAGTGATTTCATTCAGGAAATCAATGATATCATTACTCTGTTGAGTCAGGTTTTTGGTTTCCCCGAATCAAATTTTTTCCAAGGATGGATGTACCAATTCATGATCATCATTAAGAAGAATCAATAGGGGATTGATTGGGGTACCCTTATCAGTAACGAGATAGATTCTTAGATGACAATAGTCTTGTCTACTGGGAAGTTTTATATGTCCTCGTATGTCACCTATGCAGCAGCCGACAGCATTATTTCTAACCGAACCTGAAGTTCTTCACCTGTTCGGAGAAATCGGATCCCTATAGAACGAGAAGTGTCTGTAACTTGTCGTGTGTTATTCTTTTCCAACACTCAAATCACTATACGCAATCTTTTTAGAAGAATGGCAGCACAACCTGTGCCCTAGGGCAAAGCTATTGGTCCTCTTTCTTTAACTCCACCATTGCACAAGTTACCACATGGATCATGTACGAACATTCCCAAGTTCAATGGCGATGGGAAGCAGCATCCTAATGAACACATTGCATCTTTCTTTGTAGCATGCGGTGTCCTTGGGGTAGTGCATGAAGATGTCTCCATTCGACTCTTCATTGAAACATTGCAAGGTGTAGCAGCCGAATGGTTTTACCACCTTCCAAATGCATGCATCACAAACTGGGCTACCATGAGGACCATATTCAAAGCACGATTCAAACCAGCTGAAGACTCTCATGCTTTGTTAGCACAACTTACCCATATGAAAAAGGAATCTCATGAACCCATGCAGGACTTCGTGGCAAAGTTCAACAAGCTGATCAGAAAGATTCTAGAATTAGCTGTACCTACTCCAAAAAATCAGAAATGCTTCTTCATTAATGCTTAGCCCCCTGATGTGAGCTTCCTATTAAGAATTTCGGTTATCCCTGATTTGGCTACCGCCCAGTCAATGGCTATTCAAATAGAGGATGATCTCATTCTGGCAGGAAGAATCAGGAAAGATGCACCCAAACCAAAAAATCAAGGTTCCTCTCAAGGTAACACTAACCCTATGATTCAAAAGATGGCTAATGATTTGATTGCTTTGAAAAAGTACATTTCCCAACAGGTGATCAACGTTCCGTATTGGGATATCCCTAAATGGAATTTCCATAATGCGAATGGTGCACCTACAAGAGATAGGCCACGGTTAACTCCTGCTCAATTGAGGCTGGAAATCGAAGCTCCCCACATTAACAGAGCAATAGAGATAGTTGAAGAAGAGGAAGAACCAGAAGAATAGGATTCCTCCGAAGCTTTTGAAGCTTTAGGATACGCTGATGAGTCTTATGATGATTCGGCTGGCAACTCCAGTATTGGGTATTTGGAATACAAGGAAGATGAATGTGCACCGGATGGTTAGTCATTTGCTATCTTCACTCAATCCCAATCTCAGAATCCAAGAAAACCTCTTGAAAGCCCCAAGGAGAAGAACAAGGAAGCTCCCATAGCCATAGTTAAGAGAGGTACCCCTATCTCAACGCAAATTGAAAGAGAATTCACCAAAAAGGTAACAACTTCCCCTCATTCTCCTTCTCCCAAGATCAGTACCTCATCTCAAGCTCATGTGATTAGAATATAACCTACTATCACTCCTTCTTATACTACTTTTGACATTATCAACCATGCAAAAAGAACCAAGATCCAAATGTCAGAAGCAGAATACCTTTAGTCAAATCCTGAACAGTTTAAAAAAATTACCAAATTCGTTAGAAGCAAAGCTGTTGTTCCCCCACCTTCAAAAGGTCTTTTGCCAAATCTTACTCAATCCCCACCTCAAAATAATCTGACTTTTGCTTCTTCTTCAGGAAATATTGAACCATTTTAGTTTTCTTTGCTTATAAACGGGTTTTAACTCAACAATTACATCATCAACTCAGGGGCCTCCAAAAATGTTATGCCCACAAAAGTAGCCCATGCCCTTGGGCTTACTTTGACTAAGTCATATAGACGGTGTTACTCCATGGAAACCAAGCAAGTTCCCTTGATTGGTCAAATCAAATATACACAGTTTGTATTCGTTGCCTTCCCAGAGAAGAGAGTGAAAATGACCATTCTAGTAGCTGACATTCCTGCAGCTTATGGTATCCTCTTGGGTAGAGGTTTTTGTAAAGACATCGGAGGAGAGATTAATATGGATTGGACTAAGGCCAAAATTCCAGTCAATGGGGTTTATCGTGTTCTCCATCCTGAGCCTTAGGCAAAGTATTTGGTAACTAAATCAAATGACCCTAAGGCTCAAATATTTTTCGAAGATGCTAGTTTTGGAAATTACTTCATGACATCAGAGGTACCAGCTGTAGATGTCTAGGAAGAAGATTCTAATGCCATTTGGACCCTTGAATTCGATGGTATCTATTCAACCACTGGATCAGGTGCTAGTTTAGTTCTTATATCTCTTGATTCTGAGATCTTTCCCTCTGCCTTGAAGTTGCAGTTTGATAATACTAATAACATGGCTGAATATGAAGCTTTGTTATTAGGATTAGAAATGGCCAGAAAAAAGGGAATTTGAAATCTCAAAGTTCAAGGAGATGCAGAGCTAATTTTCAACCAGCTCAAAGGGATCTATCAAGTGAAAAATGATCGCCTGAGACATTACAGGAACAAAGTTTTGGATAATATAGAATGCTTTGACGCATTCTCCATCAAAGCAGTTTTGAGATATTATAACGACAAGGCTGATTCTTTAACTGTGTCTGCATCCCTCCTTCTCCCTCATCCCCAGTTCAAACAAGATACATACACCATTGAGATTGTGTATTGTCCTAGTATTCCAGATAATGCAGCTCATTGGCAAGTGTTCAACGATGATCAACAGGTGTTGTCTTTTCTAGAAAAAACTGACAATTTTAGTGAGTTATATTTTGAAGGTTCGGAATCAGCTTTCCGTGAATCTATTTCAGATCCATATCAAGAGGTTAATGGTGAGTTTATTCAGCTTAAACACAATAATATTCCCAAAGGGTTGGTTTCTCTAGAGGGTTTGTTTGACAAGCATGACCATTTCATTCAAAACAAGAGACAAGTTGAAGGAGCTTCTTCCTCGGAAGTAGATCAAGTCAATCTAGGTTCATCTGATCAACCTCGAATGGTGAATATTGGGAAATGTTGTTCCCCTAAAGAGAAAGAAAAATTCACTTCACTCCTAAAGAGATACATGGATGTCTTAGCCTGGTCCTATGCAGATTTAAAATCCTTCAAGCCCAAAGACGTACAACACAATATTCCTTTGAAACCTAATGTAAAACCTTACAGGTAGCAGCAAAGACATTACAATCCCAAGATCTCAGGGACTATTCTTGCAAAAATTTAGAAAATGTTAGATGCAAGGATTGTTTTTCCAATCCATCATTCCACCTGGGTTGCTAACATTGTCCCTGTCAAGAAGAAGAATTGCAAAATCTGGATTTGTGTTGATTTCCGGAACCTGAATCAGTCTTCATTAAAAGACAACTATCCCTTGCCTATCATGGATCAGGTGTTATAGACCGTTATTGGATCAGAAATGCTATCCATGCTCAACATATTTTTAGGATATAATCAAGTTGAGGTAGGTGCGGAGGATCAACACAAGACGGCCTTCACAACCCCATGGGGGACCTTTGCTTACAGGAGGATGCCTTTCGGCTTGATCAATGCCGGAGCCACCTTTCAGAGAGCTATGGACTTGGCATTCAGAGACCTGATGGGCAAATTCATAGTGGTATATTTGGATGACTTGACCATTTTCTCTAAAAAATGGGGTGATCATTATGATCATTTAGAACAAGTACTCTTTAGCTACAGGTTTCACATGATTTCATTAAATCCCAAGAAGTCCATGTTCGGAGTGATTGAAGGAAATTTTTTGGGTCACATTGTGACTAGAGAAGGAACCAAAATCAACCCAGAGAGGGTGAAGGCCATTTAGAGCCTTTCCCTACCCACAAGTAAAACTGGAGTTCATTCCTTCTTCAGGAAGGTCAATTTCCTAAGAAGGTTTGTACCTGATTTCACTGATAAAACCAAGGATATCCTTGGGATGATGAAAGGAAAAATTCCATTTCGATGGAGTACTAAAGGGAAGCTTGCATTTGATGAAGTCAAAAGGGAAATTGCTTGTGCTCCTATCCTAGTATGTCCAGATTTCAAAAAATATTTCATCATGTACAGCTACACCTCCACACACACAGTGTCAGCCATCCTGATGCAGGAGAACAGGGAGGGCATTAAAGCTCCCATCACTTTCATGAGCTACCCATTAAAGGAACATGAACTAAAAATGTCACAAATTGAAAAGCATGCTTATGCAGTGGTACGAGTAGTGAAACATTTCAGGTACTATGTGCTGAACTCTCATACTCTCATTCTCGTTCCTGACACTGCCGTTAATTCCATTTTGACTCAACAAGAGCTGGGTAGTCAATAAGGATATTGGATAGCTAAAGTTCAAGAGTATGACTTGGACATTAGACCTACCAAGTTGGTACGAGGAAGGGGCCTGTGCCAATTGATCACGGAAAATCATGCTGAAACAGAATGCGAAAGGATCGAATACGCCTCTTCAAAGTTTCCCATGGTGCTTTTCGTGAGCAAAACTGATGAATGGTACACAGATATTGCTTTCTTTCTGACTTATGGTGAATGCCCCCCGCATTTAAGCCAAAAGGATAAGAGGAAATTCAAGTTAAGATCTACAAGATACATCTTATGGGATAACGGAATATATAAGAAAGGTATTGATGGTGTATTCATCCGTTGTGTTGATAAGTCACAACAAGTAAAGTTACTAGAATCCTTCCATAACCTAGCATGCAGAGGACATTTCACATCCTCTGTAACAGCTTATAAGATCCTACAAGCTAGGTACTATTGGCCTACTCTCTTTTGGGACTCAGCAGAATGGGTGTCCAAGTGTGAAGCTTGTCAACATTTTGTTGGTCGCCCTAAGCTATCAACTCTTCCCCTAAAGCCCATAGTGATTGAAGAACCTTTCCACCCGTGGGGAATTGACTTCATTGGAATGTTGAATCCTACCTCCAGTGACAGACACCATTACGTACTTACTACTACAGACTATTTTACCAAGTGGGTGGAAGCTGCACGTATCAAGCAGGATACCTCAGAAGCCGTGTGTAAATTCCTTAAAGAAAATATAATTGTTAGATTCGATGTGCCTCACAAGATTATGGCTGATAACACCTCCAATTTCTCATCGCATGAGTTGACATAATTTTTTTATGGATTCGGCATCACCCTGGCTCACTCATCTGACTATTATTCCCAAGGCAATGGGCAAGCTGATTCTAGCAACAAGAACCTGGTTACCATAATTAGAAAGCTAGTAGATGAAAACTAGAGGACATGGCACAAAGCATTGTATGATGTGTCATGGGCAGATCGGATTACCCCAAAGCAAGCTATAGGAATGTCCCCTTTCCAAATACTGTATGGGATTGATGTTGAGATCCCTATCTCAGTAGAGTTGCTAGCCTTACAATTGGCCAAAGCAGTCAAAAATGTGACTTTTCAAGATTCTATTGAAAAAAGGGTTATGTACCTAGCTAGGCTAGAAGAGGAATGAAGCAAGGTGGTTGATCACATTGTAGGTCATCAGAGCAAAGTAAAGAAAATTTTTGACAAGAAATCAAGTCAGCTAATTTCCAAATTGGATATCTGGTGTTGCTTTGGGATAAGAGAAGGGAGCAGAAAGGAATGCACGGAAAGTTTGATTCTTTGTGGAAAGGACCTTTTAAGATTCATCAGCTGAATGGTGAAAATAGTTTTTGTATATCATATCTTGATGGAGAGTCACTCCCCTTACCTTTCAGTGGCCAACATCTAAATTTCTTCCATCATTAATGCAAGATGCTCTTTTGCATTGTACATACTTTATTTTCTGTCGTGTGTTTGCTTTTGGTCTTCTTTATTTCTTTGTTTTGTTTTCGGTTTTCTTCTTTTCTGACTCCGTAGCCCAATGGATAAAGCAAGAGATTTTGAGTTATCTTCCTTTGATGTGACAAAGAAAGTCCCCAACTAGAGCCAGTTGTTATCCGGTTTTTGTGATTTCACTAAAATGTGATAACCATAGGAAATTTTCAAATATCCTAAAAAGCCCTTTTTTTGAGATAATCAGGTTTTCGGGTTTTCATTGCAAAACAACATGATTTTTGGATGCTTCGTGTTGTATGATCCCTGAAACCTGAAACTCGCATCAAGTAATTCTTTCAGGTTTTCAGGTTTTTAGAGCATCGAAACATGCCTTAGTCAAAACATGCTTCATGTCGCATGTCTTCTGATTCTCGAAACTCGATTCGCTCCTTTATATCAGGTTTTTGGAACCATCAAGCATCATGCTTCATGTCACTTGTTTCCCACAACCTGAAACCCAAATTAATATGAAATCCTTTGTGTGAGATTTCTGGATATCCCAAGCATGCTGACATGGCATTAATGCTGAGTTGTCAAGTAGTTGACACACGTGTCAACCGAAGTGTATTAAATGTGAAATTTCTTATAAATACTCAAATTTCCATGTCATTTTTACCAAATGTACTTTTTTACCTCGTGGATTTTCGTGCATGTATCTTCGACCCCGAAACCCAACTCGCCTTCGTGCTCAATTGCGTTGCTCATTTTTTATCATTTTTTGATCTGATTGAAGGTATTTCCCTTTGTTCTTTGTTTGTGAAATTTGTGGAAGGATTGTGTGATGATCTTCCTAAATCCCTCTTTCTTTTTAGGGTTTTGGGTTTTGTTTACTTATTCCTTTTAGGTTGTTTTCCAATCAATTTTCTGTTTTAGGGTTCCCCCTTGAAAAGCTTAGTTTTATTCCTTGGAATATGCTGTCATTATGACAATAGAATAATGTATCAAAGATTCATAGCAATGGAGCGGAATTTATATGTTTTACCCTGACAAAAACCCGATTCCTTCTTTTCGGGTTTTACAGGGTGTTTTGTAGCTTCCAAATCCCGCAGTTTTTTGGGAAATCCAAGGTGTCAGACATTCTAAAATCCCTGGAATCTTCCAGTGTTGTGGGGTTTCCAATCTTCCTAGCATCTTCCAGTGTTGCGGGGTTTCCAATCTTCCCGGCATATTCCAGTATTACAGGGTTTCTAATCTTCCCAGCATCTTCCAGTGTTGCGGGGTTTCCAATCTTCCCGGCATCTTCTAGTGTTGCGGGGTTTTCTAGAGTGGCGGACATCTCATACCTTCTGACAGTTTCAACTGATTGTTGAGACTTTCCAAGTGTTCGACACCCACTAATCTCTAATACTCTCTGTAGTGTTTCGAGTCTCTAGGATTGCTAAGTTGGTCCTCAAACCCGAAGTGTCTAAATCAGAAGCAATCAGTTCACTCCTCCTTTGGAATTCCTCATGTTGGATCCTGGTCCATCACAGGATAAGATGGAAAAATCAGGGAGGATGAAGTATAAATTTAGGAAGGTGGAGTCTCCTTCCTACATTAATTGTTATTACCACATCCAGGATACAAAACTCAGAAACATAGATATGGAAGGCTTTTGGAATAGAGTTAAGAGTTCTTCCCAAACCCCATGGATGAAATCAATAGTTGGCAGTGGTCTCCCTCTTGCAGCAGGTTTCCCCATGTCTACTTAGTGTCTCGAGTTCATCTTAGCATGTGCTTCAAATTATGACTCTGCTTCTCATTCAGTGAAAAATCAGGCGGGAGAGGTCGTAATCAAGTTAGACGGAGGTTACTTCAATGACCTTCTCAAGCTACCTAACTTTGAGGAGTATGGAGACGTAGATCTCAAGTCAGCTCAAAAAGCTTGGGACAATGATCAGGAAGATTGTATCAAACATGTGAATAAGAAGTTCCTAATCAAAGCCAAGCCGGATGTTTCCAGGTTCCCAAGACTTGTTCCTAGAAGTGATTTCATTCAGGAAATCAATGATATCATTACTCTGTTGAGTTGGGTTTTTGGTTTCCCCGAATCAAATGTTTTCCAAGGATGGATGTACCAATTCATGATCATCATTAAGAAGAATCAACAGGGGATTGATTGGGGTACCCTTATTAGTAATGAGATAGATTCTCTGATGACAACAGTCTTGTCTACCTGGGAAGTTTTATATGTCCTCGTATGTCACCTATGCAGTAGCCAGCATGAGGAATTACCCTGGATTGGACACAAAGGGGAACAAGACAGTGGAACATATTTATCGATATTTTCCTCAGTTAACAAGAAAATGGTCTGAAGACCAATTCAGAAGGGTAAATGATGCCTTCTTTTACGAGAACATCTGCAGGTTAAACCCCGAACTGAGGAAAACAAGAGTCTCTGATGAGGCATGGGCTGAAATTTTGAAATGGGGATGTGTCTTCTTATAATTCAAGAAGTTCACTTACCTTCAAGTAGTCATGTACTTAGGTGATCCTTTCCATTTGTCTAAATATCTGGGAGACAAACTAATCTTGATGGAGTTGGTCAGGAAATTGTTGGATTTTCACAAGTTCCAACAGAGTAAACACAAGGCCGCCATATCCTTCCCAATTTCTATTGGAAGTTATACCTGCTCAACGGTGATAAAAGCCAAGAACGCTGTACATAAGCTTCAAGATAATTTGAAAAAGCACATGAAGCCCAGAGATGGGTTTGACTTTCGAGGAGTCCTCAAGTCATATGGAACTCTGCACCTACACGTACCAAACATATAAGACATCTGGATTGATTTACATGATGAAGTTGTTATCCGAAGGAAAGATCATAGTAGGTTGACACTTGCAGAGATTCAGACACTCAGGCTCGCCAACATTCCAGAGGGTACTGGCAATAATGAAAGTATTTTGGATCCTTCCTATGACGGACTGAATGAAGATCAATATGTTTTCCCACCTATTGATTGGTCTATCGGTGAGAAAGCTTCTATTACCGATAGATCAGCCCCGATTCTCACACGCACCAAGGTGTGGCTCACCTCTTGGGGGATGAGTTTCAAAGAAGATAGTTTTTCAAAGTTGGTTGCTTTGGAGGTGGGGCCCTCCAAAAAGGAAAAGGACAAAAGCTCTTCCAAGGGACCTATAAAGGTCAAATTTGTCAAGAAGAGAAGAGAAGAAGAAAGCCCTTCAACTGCTACTCCAGTTGAAACGGTGAACATGCCAGAATCACCGACACCACCGGAAATAGGGGAAATTTCTTTGGAAGGAGAGGTGAGTCAGCCCCTAATTTCACCATTTGTTGACTTCCCAACAAAAGTAACTTTATCTCTCACATCCTAGGCTTTGGCGTCAGGATCTGCGCTTCCTACTTCACAACCACTTCTACCCCCTCTTTCCCCATCCACTTCATCATTCATGGCCAGAATTTTCTCCAAACTCTCACCCCTCTCTACTGGGACCAAAGTAACTACAGGTATGCCCCATCCTACACCTCTTTTCACCGAATCTACTACCACACTAATGACTATTCCCACTCCACCAGTGAATCCCCCTCCACCTGAAAGTATGACACCAACTTCTACAACAGTGGCTACTCCTTCTGGCACGCCTCAATGGTTACTTGAGAAAACTCCAAGGAAAAGGAAGGTGGTTGTACCCATACCAGCCTTTGATTTTAGTTCACTCAAGGCTCCCACTGCTAAGTCAGCCAAGAAACCCAAAACAGTTTCGAGGGTTTTAGTGGATGCTTCAGGACATAAGTTTGCAGAGATCGCCACTCCCACGACGGACAAGACCAAAGAGGACATAGTGGCCTTTGATTATCAGATAACTAGGGTTGCTCTAGGAGAGGTGATGGTAGAAGGAGCACAACAAGATGCACGAGATGCTATGAACGTGCTATGTCAGAAGTTAAAGGAAACAAAGGACAGCAGGGATGAGTTAATGAAAAGGTGGAGCAGTTGACTGAAGTACTACTTAAGCTCTCAAAACCCCTTGAGTCCGTACCATCATCCTTTGTTCCTGTCAGGTTTGATTTCTCATCAGTACCCATAATAGAGAAAATTAATGAAAAGGGGAGAGTGGTCGATGAATGGACCCAAAGGATGCTCTTATGGGGGAAAGAAGTAATCCAAGACACTGTAGAAGTCTATCAATCTTTGGAGAATATACAGAGTGATGGGGAAAATATGGATGATGATTTCTCTCAAGAGATCGGGCACTTGGAGTTGACTTTCGAAGCTCTCCAGGTGCTGAAGCAAATCCCATCATGCATCTTGGTCAAAGAGGGCGTCGTCCCACATGCGGATAAGCATTTCCAGCTGACCAAGGCCATCAGATTTAGAATCAAGATTCTCAACGAAGCTTACGAAAAATTGAGAGAATCAAGAGATCAATTGATTGATGGCAAGAGTGACCTGGAGGAAGAACTAATAAAAATTTGTGTGAAAGTTTTGGGTGGAGATTCGGGTATCCTACCAGTTGATGATCTTTTCAAGCAAATCCAAGAATCAATTCAGCATGAACCAACTCATGGATTTGGCATGGAAATCATTGACAGGTTTGTAAAGATTGAACATTCTTTGGAGACCCTGAGAAAACTCAACAAAAGGTTGAGAAAGCTCCCCAGCAATGCCAGTGACACTCATGAAACATGTGAAGTCTTGAGTGATCATTCCACTGCGCCTGATGAGAATGAGATGCAAGGTATAATCCAGAAATTCCAAGAATTTCAGAACAAACAGGCTCTGTTGGAAGGAGAGAAAGATGAGGAAGAGAAAGACGATGATTCAGACTAAGTCATGATGCAACATGTCATTTCAATCTTGAAATTGACATGGCTTTTTCATTTCTGTTTCGTCACATAGGAAGTAAATTTTGACTTGGTCTCCTGCGTGAGAGTCAAGAAAAATAGGACTCTTGTTAAAAGACTATTTTCTAGGATTTATCCTATTTTCTCTCTACTCTTTTTATGATAAATAAGGGATGCTTATGCATTCCAAAGGGTTGAGATTTTTGGAATATTGAGAACCTTTGTGCAGAAGAAGAACTTTGTATTTTCTTTCAATCATTCAAAGAACAGGAATCGATGTCATTTTTGCAAACTTTGTGTTGTGAGATTCATCTCTCTTAAGATATTGCTCTTATGTTCAGGATCTTAAGTTGTTCTTGGTTTAGTGTTCTCAATCATTTTAAATTGTTTCAAACATTACATTTCATTTGTTATCTAGAACTCGTATGATTATTTCATGATCTGCGTTTGCTCGAAAGAAAGTACATTCCCGTTATTTCCTTTTCGTGATGTGTCCTTTCTAATCCATTTTACTTCCAAAGCAGCGTATTTCTTATTATTGTGGATGTGGCTTTCAGGATTCTGTCTTGACCCCAATGGTTAGAATAGTGTGAATATTGTACGCATTATTTATATTGTGTTTTAGATTAGTAATAAACAGGCAGCCTCACCTGTCTTTGAGGAGGGATTCAATCCCATGTACTATGGTTGAACCTCATATTTCATCTTGACAAAATATCCAACCAACATGTATAATGTCTATTTTTGGAAATTTGCATTTTAGTATCTGTTGTTGATTTTCATTGTGCAAATATGGACACCATTTTGGTATTGTAATTAATATACAATCTTATTGTGTATATATATGATAAGTATACATGATTTAAGTCCCTTAATTTTTGCATTTATTGAACTATTCTATATGTTTATAATTAGAGTGTACATTTATTACACTAACAAACTAGTTTGCAGATGTTGTCTAGTGAACTTTTGCAATGGATAGTAGTTTCACCGTTATGGGCATGTATACAGTTTGGTTCTATCCTTTTTATAGTTCAGTGTGTTGGGATAGCTATTTCATTATCAGATTCACAAGATTCAATTTTGACTATAGCTAATTTTGGTGTGTGTTGTCTAAACATTCTAGATCATGATATTTACAATGGTTGACAATTTCACAAGGACAATGGACACTAGTTATTTTTGGCATGTAGTTTTCTTGTACACTGATCTATTTTGGTGGAATTGATTGTTACAATGATTTTCCTTATCACAAATTATCAGTTGAACACTTTCCTATATTGGGGAATAGGTGTTTATTTTTATCCAATCAATTATTTGTGATGGCAGTTACAATTAATGGGATTTGAAAGTTCACAGTTGTTTGCAGAGATTGGTAGAATCATAGAGTATCAGGGGACAGTTTCCTATTCTAGCAAAACATTGTCTGATTTTACTAATCAAAATTTTATGATTAGATGATAAATAATTTGCAGTGATTTAACCCATAATTTTATTTCTGGATCTTGTATGTGTTTGTGAAATGCAAGATGATTTAGCAACAGTTGTGGGTGAAAAATAAATTTTTGTGGAAAAAAATCATTCCCAATGGGGAGGTGTGATTCAGAGGACAATATGGAACTTTGGAAGTTCCATAAATCTCCATAAACCATGACAGTACGGTAGAGCATTATGAGAGATTTCCAGCTATATCAAGAATGCTAAAAATGGAGATCGTATGCTCAATTACCGCTAGTCAAAGTTTGGTCAAAGTTAAGAGGAGACAAAGTCAAATAGCCAATCTAGATGTGACGCATGGCAAAAGTGAAAATTGGGAAAATGTAAAACATGGTTTTATGACACCGGTCTTTAACACTCATGTTTGGATGGGTGGGCCCCACTATTTACTGGTTAGGGGCCCTCAGCCAGGGTCGGCACACTTTTTATAAGGTGGGGTTCCTTTTCTGCCTTTTCTTCATAGTTACAGTGCCATGATTTTTATTATATATGCCACAAAGTGTTCTTGTAGGATGAATGTGGGATTAGTATTGTAGGCTAATGATATTTTGTATGTCATTAGGATCAAGTTATATTGTCCATTTCAGAGATCTGAACAAACCATCCCACATTACTTGTCAAATCCTTCAATTATCGGCGAGTCACATTATCCAAATGGTCATAAGAGTTCCCACCAGTTCACCAACAAACTCGACATTCAAACCTTTCCACCACCATCCACATGGCTCCTAACAACCTCCAAAGCCACGTGGGTGGTAAAACCAAAACAATGCATGTGTGGCCGCAACCACATTAAACAAGGGT
This sequence comes from Taxus chinensis, assembly GCA_019776745.2. Taxonomy (NCBI): domain Eukaryota; kingdom Viridiplantae; phylum Streptophyta; class Pinopsida; order Cupressales; family Taxaceae; genus Taxus; species Taxus chinensis. The sequence continues at coordinate 102,956,603 of CM034150.1, forward strand.
GGTTGAAGCCTTTTTAAAGGCTAGTCCAAGTCACTAACCTATAAATGTGGGATTTTACCAACAATAGGAAATCAAAATCGTGGAGGGTGGTTGGGGTGGTTCAAACCCCCAACCACCCATATCATAAAAATAGCCCTCACTACCAGAACATTAAGGCTCGATGAGTTATGAAAGGGGCTTAAGGATATTTGAACAACATGTATGTGGACAAGACATAATAGAGTTGCCTACATAAATCATCATTTTTAGATCACTTAAAGGAAAAACCATAGTTCAGATTGAACTAGTGAAATGTTCATAATTTTGATACGCTCTTGATGGTGTAATCCTTTTCCCATTTTGGATATTTTTTGATATGTTTTTTTGTTGCGGAAGTCACTGGAAGAAAAAATCCAAAGGGAAAAACCTTTGCAAGTGATTCAGGAAGGTGAAAGACATACACTGAGCTCTGTAAGGGTATTTGAAAGGTTTGAACACATAGTATTATAGGTTTTGATCTATTTTTGTTAATTGTAAGGGTTATTGTACTTATATTTTAATCAAATTTAATAGATCAGTTCATATGAACCCTAAGACGTAGGCAGTTGATGAACTCCGTAAACAATTCTGGTGTCATCTTTTTAATTTGGTATATTTGTATTTGAATTTTAATTTATTTCCACATTTAATTAGTTAAATTAAAATTCAAGCAAGATTAAATATCAGTTTACGACACTTTTGGATAAATTGGGTAAAAAAGTGAAATCTGAATTTTGGAAGGCTTTGATCAAATAGTGAAATAAGGATACTTAACAATCAATTTTGGATCAATCATAATTTAAATTAAAATAATATACTAGTAAACAGTTGAAAAACTATAAACAATTACTTGTGTTTACAAATCACCAAACCTTTTGTCATTTCACCAAAGTTGGTTACTCCTAACCAATTCATATTTTCTTACACCTAAAATCACTCTCATTCATGTGCTTTCCCCATTGGTGTTCATGTTCCATTATCATTATCATTCTTGCGCTGTCCCCATTATCATTCATGTGCTCTTTTCATTTCTATTCATGCGCTACTATTAATTCTATTTTATAATAAAATGGGTATCATGATCTACCACAAACCCTCAAGCTCGGTTGAATTACTATCAGATACCAAGTCAATGACAATATTTGAAAAGTTGGTATGGTTGGATTTCATGAAAATGTATGAGGAGTTCAACCTAAATATGATAAAATGTTTGCAACAAACCTCTATGAGGAATATTCAAAAGTAAAAGGTACAAAAAAATTATTCAGTTCCTCTATTATTAGTCAAAAATTTGGTATTCTAGAAATAGGAAAATTGGTAAATTTTAGGACTCCTTATTATGAAATAATTCAAAGGTTTTATATGTGGAAGAAAGAGAAGTTGGAGTTAGATTTTGATAACAAAGGGAAGGAAAGGGCATAAAGAGAACCACCTTTTCTGAGCCATGGGCCAATGTGGAAAAATTGATGATTATGTACTTTACTTGTGAAGGCCAGTATGAGGTTATCCTTAGCTCAGTCTTAAGAATTATCATCCATTTGTGCCATGGAGAGGCCAGTGATAAAAAAAAATCAACCTTCCCCAATTATTGTATGAATTTATTTCCTCTGCCACTGAAAATTTTCATTGGGGCTCTTCATATTTAAAATTTCAAGGTCTAATCCACCTCATTTGCAAACATCATTTCATCAAAAGGCATAATAGATTGGGGAAGTGGACTAAATTCCAAAAGAAATACACCCTCGAGCCCTATATGCAACCAAAACATAGAACTCCCTAAACAAATCCCTCAATTGAATCTAGGCCAAAGAAGAGCCTTAGGTCATCCAAACCAACCCATACTATAGAAGAGAAACTAAATGAAAATATCCCCTCACATGAGGAATAAGAAACAATAGCCACAATGAGGATACGTAACCAAACACCTCTTGGTTCTCCATATGCCTATTCATCCCCTCCAAACCTTGTTTTAGAGGAGGAAATTATTAGGAAGATACCCACTACTAAATATTCCCTCTTGAATGTCAGAGGAAAAGCACCAATGATTGAAGGTGATCCTAGCTCACCTATTGATAAATAAATTCGTATTCCTCGTGTTCTATCAATTTCCAAAGTAGAGCATGAACTACATCAAATAAGAGAGATGTTCAACAATTTACAATATTCCCTTCAAGAAAAGGATGCAAGTATTTCTCAATTAAAGGTAGAGAAACATCATATGATTCAGCAGATCCAACAGATAGTGGAGAATAAAGATGAGACAATCCAACAACTCCAGCAGTCATTGGAGGAAAAAGAGCAGAAAATTCAAACAATGTAGCACACAACTAATGAAATCATTGTTGAAATTTCAATATTAAAAATAGAAAAGGAGAAAATAGATCCCATAACCACCATAAATCAAATGGCCCTAACAAATTATGTATTTCTAGAAAACAATATTAAAAGGGATGCTCAAGTGGATGCAACAGTGTTATGAGCTCAGGAAAGTAGCAGATGAGAACAAACTATTAAAGTAAGAAAAGAAAATCCTCCAAGATAATATGACAGTGCTCTACCATTTATGTGAAAAACCCTTGCCTACAGGTCACCTTCCAACTTTTATGCCTTATTCTTGAAAGAATAGTTTTACAAATGGCAAGCCTCTAGGGTTTGCTCTGCTAAATTTTCAGAGATTGATAATGATAAAAAATTCACGGGAGTATATTCAACGTCAGATACAGTTGGGAAATTTTACTGTGTGAATTCTATGTTCACAAATTTTTGTTACCTGGGCAAGTAGAAATACCAATCAATTTGTATGTAGGGGAAGTGCAGATAAGGTCTTTCATCTCCATACTAAGACATTAATCCATGTGGAGGGTTCAAAGAGAAAATTTCACAAGGGAAGAAACTAATGCAGGCCTCCTCATAAGGCGTGATCTTCTAGCACCTAGCAGGTTCTTACATAAATATGTTCCTATATTTATCATCTACAACTGGTGGATAAATATAAACAAAGTATCTCCACATGTGTGTCATATTTAAAGGTGTATGTACTACAAAATTTTAATATGGAATTCTTTACTTGCTGATAGAGATATGAATTACTCCCATAAGTGTACTAAAAGAAAGAGGTTATGTCTCTAACTAACCTTTGGTGTTTAGTGAGAAGAGAAAATGAAATATGTATAATCATGTTAGAAATGGAGGAAAATTGGGTAGGTATGTGGTTCAGACCACCACTAATACTACCATTGCTTCTTAGCTGGAATAAAACACAAGATCAACTAGATAAGATTTATAAAAGATTGAGGGACATAGTGATAGCATTTTTTGGATTTAGAAATCCAAAGGAATAAAAATGGCTGACTTTCACTAATGAATATAATTGTACAAGGATTGTAGAAATCTTAAGTAGAAATCCTTAAATCTATAGTAGGAGGACCTGATAATCCCTAAATTTGGGGGAGTGATGAGCCTAGATAATTCCCATTCAAACCCCATTTTTGTATCATCACTTTGTATTAGACTGGTGTTAGAATTTAGTAATTGATATTGTAGACACCTAAATTCCGCTTTTGCAATCTTATTTCCAAACACACACAAATCACTCTCATTCTTACCAATTATGTTATAATTAGTGATTTCTGATAATTAACTAATGTTTCTTACCATTTTGGCCAATTAACATCACATTTTTGATTTCCTAACCTCTTTCACATTCAGGATGCCACTTTACGATGAATCGTAAGTCAAAATCCTCTTCCAAACAAACCATTAGCAATTATTAGCTAATTAAGCCTATATTGCCCTTGTTTTGGTAAATATACCATATTATTGGCTCAAACCCCTCTTCCAACCACTCAAAATCACCCCATTTCCATCCACAATGTCTTTGCAAGCTTCAAAATTTTATCCTAGCCTCCTAATTGACCCTAAGCAGTTGATTAAGGCTCCTCACATCTTAATCACTTGTTAATTCACTAATCATGATTAGAAAGCCTTAATCATGAGTAACAAGCCTTTAACCTTATTTGTACTTTTAGTCCTACATGCACCAAGATGTAATTTTTCCTTAAAGGAAAAACTATAAATGAAATTAAGTACTACCTTCCAACATTACACCATGCTTTGATTTGCATCTCATATAAGAAATATGATTTATAGCCAAGCTCAATCCTTGCCTAAAGTATTCAATGGGGTTAGTAGATGGGTATCCAATATGATCTTGTAGTCATTTTTGGAGAGACCATTTCACCTCTCTTGGAGTAGCAAAAAACCTAATTTGATTTCCCTCTTAGATCTATTTAGGTCTATAGTAGTTTAGTAATTCATGCATAGTAAGGATGTTTTGTAGATTAATGTTTAATTCCATTTAGTTCACATTCATTGCATGATTTTAAGCTTTGATCATTGATGTTACATTCCTACAACTTAGACTATTGACTATAGGTGGAAATGGTGTTAGCCTTTCCTAGTTAGTCGTAATATTTTCTTTGTAGAGTTTGGGGTGTTATCAGATACTTTTATATATTTAAAAGGAATTTTTTGTGCATAAATATTGTTCATTTTCATCTTGTATATGCTTCTTTGAATGGGTTGATACAAATTGATATATGCACTAACAAGTGTGAAGGGCCTATTATAATCCTAATGCATGACTCATACAGTTCTCAACACATGACTCGCCTAAGCTTAGCACAAGACTCACTTCAATTCCAATGCAGAACTCATACCATAGAGCGCAGGACTTGTAATGGAGTGCAAGTCTCGCGTTATGCAAGCGTAGGACTCATGTTAAGGAATCGAAGGAAATGCATAGTGAATCAAGGAACTAATCTAGTCAGCACATAAGTTACATTTTTGAAGGAACATCTAATGTGTATCATCATCCAGTCAGCATGTGACTTGCACAATTTATGAGATTTCTAATTAACATCAGTTCAGTTGGAAAATGTGAATTAAGTGGATGAAAAATATCTTAGGGAAAAAAATGATTTTATTCCCCAACGGAATTAAACTTCCAGTCACCACTATTTAATAAACTCGAATGTATGAGTTTTTTAACTCTACCAATATATAATACTTCAATTAGGCGTTGTTTAAGGACTCCACCCGCAGTTAACAGTATAAATCTAGTCAAGATGTTACATGCATTTTTTATTTTAAACGTGTTACTCCCTATTAAGTTATTATTCTCATACAATTTTGTAGTTAACTATTAGATAACTATTGAAAATAACAAGTCCTCTTGTACAGGAACTGAACTTTGTTTTTTATAAAAGGTGTTTGTATTAGAAGTACAGTTAGTTGTTGAAAGGAAGGAAAATATTGTATTGCATTATTGATTAATAAAGTGTGTGGTTCTGAGTTCAATCTTACTAGTGTAATTTCAAGTCTAAAACTGGATCAGAGGGAAGGAGAAAGGGTCACTCCTCCCCAATGTGAAGAGAAGTATTGCATGTTTATTTAATTTCTTGTTTATTTAGCATTTCATTACTTGCAAGAATTATAGTATTTTTTAGTATTTATAATTATCTTTCTATTTCAGCATTCTTAACTCTTTTAATCCATAGATTTAGGAGTCTATGTTTATTTCATCAATCATTACTCAGATAGACAAGTTTGTAGGGATAGTATTTGGTTAAATATTTTTTTAATACATGCTCAAATACAATTTTAACTGTGTTTTTTGTAAACATCCTCAGACACCGCCCCGGTATTGAAAATCATTGAATAATTAAAGTATGAGTATCAACAATGCTCGTCACTCCACTAAACCTATGGTGTTTGTATAATGTACAAGGGAGGAATTTTCTTAGAAGGAGGTAAAGAGGAGAAAGGAAAATAGAGGGAGGGGATTAATGTTTTGAGTAGACTTATAGATTTCACACATATTAACCAGAGTATATCCACAATCAATAGGAAATACTCAACCATGTAAGCAATAGCAAGACTAATAAATTAGAGACACAAAGTTCCTTATTAGTTATACAAGCTTAAAATGATTGCAAAGTTGGAAAGTAAAGAGAGTATGGAAGAATATAGGCAAGGAGATAGAAGAAATATAGCTTTATTGCTTGCAGGAGTAGTGATACAAATCCCAAAAACTATCAACAATCAATAAATGCCAACCCTTTGGAATGGAGAAACCATTCTAATTTATATCTTACAAATGTCTCTTCCTCTCCCTCCATGTGAATTTTCATCTCACCACCGCTTGTGACATTTCACATTCCCTTAAGAATGAAATTAAGTCCTTTTCCTATTTTTGAAAATAGACTTTTACAATACAACATCAAGTCACTTAATTGAATAAGACGAAAGGGTGAAAAATTACATTCCTAATGAAGGAATAGAATGATAGAGAGAGAGAGAGGGAGGAGAGAGAATAAGGGAGAGAAGTATAAATCCAGAGATGGGAAATCTCCTGCTGACAAAGAATCTTCCTCTAATGGACCATTGAAGGAATGCTTCATGAATGAGATTCTTGACCTCTGACCACCCATTGTGCTAAAACACTGTGATTGTAAATGTTTCCTCATGCGAGATGCAGATACACTCCAAGGTATTCAATGGGTGTTCAAAAAAACATTAAGTGAATTGCACCATGTGAACTCGAGATAGTTTCCCGATCATGGAAATATGATGATCCTTTTTTAACACAAGGTTAGATTCAAAACATGGAAATCATCACCTTCCTCCTCGTGACTCCCTTGAACTTCACAATTCACCTCTATGAACACTACCCAAATGATTCAACCATGATGACCCCCTTCTGTGACTATTAGGATGAGTTGAATCATCCACTTTCTTACATCTAAGTGTACCATACATAATTCACCTTGAGATTAATGCTTTGGGATCATGTGAGGGTTTTATTTCATATTTTAACCCTGAGAAAATTTCTTATCCTTGCAATTGTGATTCGGTCCTTTCTTATTCTTGTGAATCAACTCCTTGGTTATGATGACAATTTTGTTACTGGTGTTTAGATCACAATGTTGTGCATATGCCAGGAAACATTTGGTTCTCTGAAAAGATAATGGGCAGCCTCCTTCCCTAAATAATCTACTTGAGAGTATATTTTCCTCCACTTCTTCTCATGGCTCATTCAACATTCTAGCTTTCAAGTCTTCCAAGTTCATGTAGGTGACATCATTATCCCCCATATTGTGGTATTCAGTGATTGGTGTAGAGATTGGCTCCAAACTTGAATACTTGACCTTCATGATGGAAAAAGGAATTGAGATGGTGGATTTTGATTTGATACAAGTAACTTGATCCCATTTTCAATACTTTATATTCACAACAATTCCTATCTACGAGGGTTATTTTTAGTAACTTTTCACAATTTTCACTTTTTGGTGATTTTTTACTTGTTTAGACTAACATGGAAGCTGAGAGTTTGTTGTTTTGGAAACTTACTATATTTATACATATGAGACCTTTCACAACCAACTATTTTTACATGGAGGTATTCTGGAATTCAGAATGGAACGAAATTGGTCTCAAAAAATTAGGTTTTGTCTCAAGACCTTATACTCCTGATTTCAAGGAATTTCATTTACCATAACTCATAAATTTTAAAAGGCAACTATATAGGATGTAAATTTCTTCTAGATAATGTAAATTATATATAGAATCAATAGTTTCACTTTTATAGTCAATCTAAAGGCATTTTTGGGACGAGTGCACTGACAATTTTGGTGGAAATCAGGTGCATGGTTTTGGAGATATGAGTAAAATTCATTTTCTGAGCTTGAGGGTTCTGAAAAATTCCAGCAACATCATTGTGAAATAATGTAGTTTTTTTGTGGGGGGGGGAACACAACTCTTAGAATTCAAAAATTACTAAGTGTTTTTTGTTTGAATTTTATTCATTCATTTTTACAGTATTTTAACTCAACTTTAGCTCAACATGTCAACTCAGGGTTTGAGGAGGGTTGGAGTGTGGTTACACCCTTAAAAAATAGGGTATAGGAGGTGTAAGGGAACATAAGGGTAAAATAATTTCACTTTGCACCAGATAGTGACAAGTGGCAGGTTGTGATTTAGTGTGAGGGAGATGCAGGGGTTGAAAATGGCTTCTAGGAGCTAAAAACTAGTTTTTGATGTGACCTAGAGTTGAGTGGAAGGATGAGGAGTGAATTTTGGTGTCCCCTTTGTCCCTTTTTCTAGTGGATAAATCCTATGGGACACCATCAGCTCAAAAATGCATCATGGGGGGTATTTTCATGAGGAGGGGAGAAGTAAGATGTAATTTGTCATGTTCCTAGGTGTAAAAGTGACGATGTGCAAGTTGTGAGAAAATAAACCTCATGAGGGAGGAAAAATTTATGTCCCCCATGTCCCTTTTCACCTTGGTGAAAATTTCAAAGTGACACTCAGCCTCCCAAAATATGTCATACATCTTGGGAACATGAGAAAGGCGACTAGGTTGAGTGAGTGCAAGTTAAAAGTCTCCTAGGTGCGAAAGATGCAAGTCATAAGTTATGAAGAGGGATCAAACATGGGGGGGACACTTTTTTACTCCCTATTTATTTCTTAGGACATCACATGCTTATAAATTCACCAAGGGTTCTGCTCATCATGGGAAGGGGACCTGGGCACTTAAACACTTCGTATGCCTCCTCTAACACTCTGAGTTGCACTTTAAGTGACGAAACATCATGAATAAAGGGTTGAGCACACTTTGGTGTCCCCCATGTCCCCTTTACACCTTGGGTATAATTTTATGTGACACCAAGGGTTAAAACGTGTGCTCAATCATATTTATTATACCAATGCCATCTGCCAACACCATTTTAAGACGCGGGGAGTGTTTTTCTGCCCCAGGAGCATTGAATGGTGTTTTAGGGTAAAACCTTATAGTTTTTTTTTACTCCAAATCACCTATTTATATCATCCAATCTATTATAGGGATCCAATTATAACTAAAATTTTATTTTTATATCCTATTCCACTTTTGGCTCAAAGGAGCAGTTGCAGCGTTTTGATAATCACATGAGATCTTGAGGACTTAGACAAATTTTTATGTTTGCATCATGTGCAGGGTTCCAATATCTTTTCATTTATTATTTGATGATCTTCCAAATCCTCGTGACACTCCCATAATCTTCATATCAAGGTGTATTTCTCTGTTAAAGCCTTCATTCCATGTGCCCAAAATGACCTGGTTTTGCTCAAGTTGTTCCCGACATCAATTATCTCCATAGATTTTCCCTAAATTTCCTTGGGTCACTTCATCGTTCTCTTGTACAAATCCCATATGGCTTGATTCTTCCCTATCAACTTCCAGAGTATTTCTACATACTACAATATGGCTAAAAATAGTCAATTTAGTGTTTTGAAGAGCACTATTCTACCTTGGAGATTGATATCATTGTGAAATCAACTTAGATTCATTCCCCTGCACATGAAACACACTTGAAAATATTGTTATCGCTTTCCTCTCGGCTGGAATGAGGGTGAAACGGACCTGGAGGGGTTGTGTGAGTTGATAGGTTGGTCGAAGGAAGGGTTCATAGTGACCGGGAAAATATTTTCAAAGGGTGGGCTTAGTTGTCATGGCCAAAATTTCAACTTTGCGTGCTAGACATTTTTAATGACAAATTTAATTCAATAATAAATAATGGGGGAAATATTCCAAGCATAGAAACTTTTTGCATTGATTTTATTTCATCTTTAAAGGAGAAAAATTTTAGTACTAGAGATATAAATTGAAGATAATTCTTGTTTGGAAGGGAGTTTGGGATAATGTTATACATAGATACAATCCACCTATATATTAGAATTCTTTGTGTATGAAAATAAAAAGACAAGTTCCCAAATAGTTTTTCAAATATAGGGATATGATCTAAGTCCAAACACATGATATAGATACAAAGGTGCTCAAGGAGCACTAGTGTCATAATTCTAGAGGATAGTGACCCTAACCTTAGGATAGTTATAGGTTTCCAAGGCCTACATCTAAGATAAAGATATGTATCCTACTAGGATTAAGAAATGAGATTAACCAAGGGATGGATAAATCCAATGGGCATAGTATAATAATACAATGTAATAAATAAAAGAAAACATACATCTACTATGGTCTATAGTAATGAATGACCAACATACATGTGCAAGATAAAATACTAAATAGGGTTAGAAATACTTATATGTAGTGTGTGTGTGTTTGTGTGTGTGTGTGTGATTACTAATGCATAATCCTCCCTAGAGACAACAACACCGAGAGAGAATAATCATGGGTGGAGAAGGGGAAATCTCAATAAGAAGATATTTTTTTCTAACTCACTATGGTGACCTAAAAATGCACAAAGGTAAGATCCAAGACTCTGAGTCAACAAATAAGTTTAAAATAGTGAGAAAATGTATGATCAAGAAGTTTAGTCATGTATGACAAAGTAAGTATTTGGTAGTGGTTTATCAAAGAAAGGTGGTGTATATATTCCTGACACCATTTCCCATGGATGATGGCATTAGCTATGGAAAAATAGAAATAAAAACCATTGCACATGGGTGATGGTTTCAGCCTTGGGGGAAACCCTAAGGTCAAGAGCTGAAAAACATGGGGAATAGAGTTTAGAAGTTAAATGGAGGTGAATGAAGAAGGTCCAAGGTGATTGAAAGCAAGGATAATATCATGGAAAAATCATGAACAAGTAGATATAATGGGACAAGTGCACATGATGGGTGTAATGTGTGAAAAAATGGAGGAAATGGGGCAAGGATAGGGTAATTAAGGTGTGATAGCAACATCTATAAAATGTTGTGTTCTATTCCACATGACCAAGTCTAATCAAACCCCAATCCTGACAAGACCCTTAAGGCACCCACTTAGGAGGAGAATTCATCAACAACCCCTATATAAAAGAAATGGTTAACAAGAGTAAAAAAATATGGTGTATATATATGCCCCAATCAAAGATCATTATGTGTCACAATAGTGAAATGTGAGATGGCCTTTGGAAAAATTTCTATGTAATATGTGAAATTGAAAGGAAATGTTGAAAGTAAAGCTAGAATTGAAGTGGTGTAAAGAAAACATGAAATTCACCAAAATGAAATATACCAACCTCTTAATTACATGTTGGTGTCTCTCATCTTGCATGTGGTAGGTGAAAAAGCTTCTTAGAACCCTGAATAAACAAATATTGAAAAGTAACACTATAAAATAATCAGTAAAATAAGATATAAATCACCTAGCTAGGAAGGCATGGGAGGGATGTGGCCAAGAATCAAAATGAAAAAAAATGATGATTTTTGGTTGAAATTCGTAGAGATATGTGCATTATTTTAAAATTATAAGATCGCTACCATGAGCATGGATAATTTACATAACGTTTATAGGGTTTGTCAGCTGGAAGATATGAAGGTTTGAAGAGTGGAAGAAGATCACATCAAAAACAGTTATTGAAAAGTAACACTATAAAATAATCAGTAAAATAAGATATAAATCACCTAGCTAGGAAGGCATGGAAGGGATGTGGCCAAGCATCAAAATGAAAAAAAATGATGATTTTTGGTTGAAATTCGTAGAGATATGTGTATTATTTTAAAATTATAAGATCGCTACCATGAGCATGGATAATTTACATAACGTTTATAGGGTTTGTCAGCTGGAAGATATAAAGGTTTGAAGAGTGGAAGAAGATCACATCAAAAACAGTTATAAGAATTTTTATTAATAGTAAAGGGAGGAATTCATTTGTCACTTTTCTAATTGAAATTAAGAGAAATTGATCTTTGATATTTACCTAATTTGAGAAATTTTAGTGATGTGATGAAAGTACAAGGTGGTAGACGAGGTGGCTAAGACAGGGCACACGAAAATGTGAATCCCATGGTAGGTGTTGTTTTTAAATTGGTAATGGTTAGTTAGGACAAAAGGGAAATTTTAGTTAGAAAAATTTATGCCAATGACTATCAAAATGTAAATTGGGTTGAGGTCTAGGTGGGTTTGGGAGCATTTTGAATTTTGGATTCATTAGGTTAGGTTTTTAAATTAATTGCTAAGAACATCACAGGACCATGAAATATATGTCATCGAACATGATATGATGACCAATGGCATTTGACCAATAGGTCCAATGGTGTAAGGGGAGGAAACATTTTCTCAAGGGCTAATGGAATTTATCTTGAAAGGCCTATGTAGTCTAAAAATTTGAAATTTTGATGATTTATGATGTATGGCGTTGAGGATGAATTTGAATTGTGATTGATGGGTATTTGTTGGTTAATATTTTGTATGTGTCATAGAGGATTCAACTTTTTAGATCAGTATGTGTGGCGTGGTTACCAGAGTTGTGTGAGTTGTCCACACATCACATTACAAAGTTATAGGGCCATAGTTTTAGAGGTATTATGCAGATCGTGTTGATCTCATTCGATCCAAATTTGATAAAGGTGTTTTTGTGCCATTGGAATTTTTGGTTTAATACCTTCAAGTGGAGGGTTGATGAATATATTATAGAGGCTAGAGTGAAACTACAAGATGTTCATAGAATTCTATGGCTACATATTCAGGGAGTCTACATGTTTTTTGATGTTCTAACAAGCACTGTAGAGAGAATGGCATTGGCATGGTGATCTATGGGCGGTGAGGAGTATCATTTAGGATCACTAATGGTCCATTTGAGCACCATATTTGTTACAAATATTATAGATATTTGAAAGGATATTATTGGTATTATTGTGGCACAGATCTTGTTCCACAAGGCAAAAGGAGGAGTATCGTTGTTTTTATTAGTAGCATGCATGGATGCATTATATTTTAATTGATGGGAATCCACATGGGTACAACTGATGTATGATTTATACAGGATTTGAGTGACACAATAGAGGGTAGTGGTGCCCATCATAATATTGTTAGCCCATATTTATAAGTGGTTGTCAATGTATAGGCCTACAGGGATGTCGTTACAGTGGGAGAGAGGTCCAATAGTTAGGAAAATTGTGGGATATAGATAATTGATATAGGTGAGATGAGAGAATGTAGTGTCAGATCCCTATAGAGGGACATTGGATCATTTACCTATTTAGATTACTATGGTGGTAGCTAAGGGGACCTTGGAGATTACAGGGAATTACATGTGGTGGGTGGAGATATGCCCAATGGATAGAGTTTTATTTTAGCCTGGGCATCCAGATCATGTGGTATCCCTACCTCTTCTAGATCATTGATCATGACATGTAAGAGAGAGAGGGAGATCAAGACTAGTGGTATCAGTGCCACCATTTTGGCCACACCAAGTTATGTGTGCACCATATCCAAGTGGTAGGTGATAGTTATAAAGGGGAGAAAGAGGTGCAAAGGGACCTTAGGTGATAGAGGTGGAGGAAATACCTAAGAGATAGGATAATAGGGATGAGGATAGGGTATACATGCCTCAGAGATGACACCATGAGTGGCATTTATGGAGACCAAAAGGAGGGTATTTGTTATATACAGGTTCCCACATAGTAACTTATATGATGGGGTGGTCAAGGAAGAGAGAAGAGGCTCTAAGGAGATCATCGGTGATATTGGTTCCCTGAGATAGGTGGGAATGATTGGTATTCTATCGACCAAGATATGAGGAGGTGGAGGCACTTTTGGGAGTTTAGGTAGACAAAGTTGTCGTAGTGGAGCATCCCGATGAGCCAAGTGAGATTGGAAGTTAGATTGTTTGATTGTGTAGATTGTGATGGTTGAAATAGATGTTGGCTAGGTTCTTAATGAGGTGTATGATTTGTTTATTTTTTAAAAACATACCACATATGAGTGGTACTCAATGATTGATGGATAACATCATGAAATCTTGGATGGCATCTTGGACCGAACAAATAAGATTGTGATGGTGGATCCATTGTCAACAATATACAAAGGCTCAATGAGTGCATTTAGACTTTTGGGAGAGGTAGTTTGTGATCTTAAAATCTATAAGGATGATCTAGTATTGGCAAGTATGGGATACATGATATCATTGGTGTAAGGCATTCTCCAATAATATGCAGCATTGCGGTGAGAGATGGAAACAAAAGTAATAGATGCACATGTAACAGTTAAATGTCAGGTGGTTGATGCATCCCACATTGCATCATTAGATGTTCATGTGGTTAGATAAGAGGGAGAGTCTTTAGGGGATTTTTATAGAGCCACATCCTAGGCATGATCTCTATGTGTGACTAGTCAAGCACCATCGGCTCAAAGCATGGTCAAACTCCATCTGAGGGATGGTTATTGTAATTTTTTTAGAGATAGATTATATATGTTGATGTATCAAATGATTTATTTTTATTTTTATCTAATGAAATAGATATTATTTTAAAACCTAAAGTATTAAATTGATTCATTTTGATATATATATATATATATATATATATATATATATATATATATATATATATTATGAGATACCTTTTGGCAATATCATGTGTGTTGATGTTGATTTTTATCTATGATTAATTTTATGATTCCATTTTACTAGGTGTGCATAAATATAGGAACATTGATGACTACGAGAAATTAAATGATAAAAGGTTTTTAAGATAGAGTAGGTAAAGTGTGTAAAATTAAATGGGATGGGGACTAATTATAGGGTCATGTCAATTGATAAGAAATAAACCCAATTAGGAGATAAAATTACCAAAATATCCAAGATAGGAATCAATGGCCATAGGAACCCAAGTGGGAGATATAAAACCCAAGCGAGAGATAAAATTACCAAAATATCCAAATAGTAAGCAATGATCATGAAAACTCAAGTGGGGGAGATAAACTCAAGTGGGATTAGATAGGAATAAGATCAATTATGTTAATATGTATTAATGACGACATGTGAATGATTAGTATGCATCGTTGATGATGTCAGTTATGTTGTGTAGGATTTGATAAAGAGTATGAATCATGAGGTCTTGAAGGTTGTCTTCTATGATGGTGATTCCATGATGGAATTCTGATCTTGTAGAGAAGAGATAATGTTTTATCTTATCAGATATTTCTATGATGAAATGACAATAGATATCATCAATGGATGGATGGGGGGAATGATGATTCTAATGAGAATAATATGGTGGAATAAAAGGATGTGGTGAAGGGGATCACACTTGATTCTTAGGTGTATGAGGAGAAGTTTATAATACTTGATGCTTGTGGGAGAAAAAGTGTGATGAGAACAAAATATTAGTGCTATAGAAGAAGGTTATGTGTCTTTCTTTTTTTGGTCTATCTTGACTTCTACTTCGAGTTTCTTCATATTTTGTTGATAGGATCTATAATTTGAAACATCATTCCCATGATCATCATGCCATATGTAGTATGGTTCAACCATAGGATAGATAAGATCCAAAATGGAAAAAAAGAGCTATTTTTAATGTCATTAAAAGTATACTCATCAAAACATGTTGAGAAGTGGAAGGATAAGGAGGGGGATATATCAAAAAAGGTTTTGTAGAAGGGATATCTAAGGGAGAAAGTTTTGGTTCAGGAATCAGATCACCAATTAGGGTGTTACAGTTGGTGATCTCATCGTTAGATTTAAATTCATAATAGGTGTCATCATTATCCATAAGATTGGATACCTCCGAATCAAAGGTAATTTGTGTCTTGTAAGGAGATGGTGATAGTGTGGATATTATGACTTAAGGTAGTTTGTAGTGTGTCATGTTATGAAAGGATTTTAACATTCTTATGCTAGGCATATCTTGATAATAAGGGATCATCTGGAGACTAACAATCATCATAATCAGGTGTGGTGACATCAACAACACAAGAATTATTAATAGTCTTAGGTTTAGTGATATGTTCTATGGGAAGATGTTTAGTGTGATTAATAGTGATAGGTACATGCTCGATATCCTTATTATGTGAGTGAGGTCATAAAGTGGGAGGTAATTGGGAGATAAAGGCATTAGAAATATTAGAGTTATTAATCCTAAGGTTAACTTCATCAAGTTCATTATCATTTGACTTGAAAATGTTAGGCAAAGTGCAACCATAACCTTAGGATGACCACTATAGCCATGACGAGAATCCATAGGGTAATTGAGGTTTTGATATTCCAAAATGGCATGGTAGGAAGTTCTTTGAGGAAGGGAATTTTTAATGTCCCGCATTTTTGGAATGTGTCAAAGTTCCAAGGGTTATTGTCTCTTAGTACTTTATAAATATCTCTTAAGTGCGTGAAATTAACACATTGGTAGGAAAATGACGTGACTTCATGCATGTGATGATTATATGGTTTCCCTAGGAGGATATTATATGGTAATGGGAATTTGAATACCATGATTGTGACATGAATGGTGTGAGGGGCATTATGATAGGAAGTCAAATGTAACCCATATGGGAAAATTTTCTTGTTAGGAAATAAGGGATAAAATATCTAGAACAATCCCACACAAAATCACAATAGTAGAAACTAATATGTAGAAAGATATTAAAAATTTGAAATAAAAGTGAAAAAAATAAAAGTGACACAAAGATAATATTTAATGTGGTTTACCTAATTTGGGCTATTTCCACCAAGAATCACTTTCTCATATTTTTATTACAAGCCACCACTTTCTCTTAATACAATACCCAGATCTATTTAGATTTGTGCTTAACAAACTCTTTTGAACTCACACGCATCTACAATGATATATCATCCCTATATCAATAGGAAACTACTTAAGCAGTTTTACAATACCATGGGTACTGTTGATGTGGAATCATGACACCCCCCAAATGAGACAGTTTATGGACTGGGGCATTCAGCACGATTGCACAACGTGGAGCTATCCAGAGTGTGGGACATTAGGAAAGGGATATCTCTCCAAATAAGGTTGGTTCATGTTCCTAAACTACCTACCACAAACTACTCCTAATGTAGGAAAAACTACTCACTAACCCTAATCTAAAACTTCCAATGGGATAGGGAAAGAAGTATTACATAAAAATAAACCTAGACTAACATTGGTGATACACCAAGAAAGGAGTGCTAATAACTTCCCCTTCCTGCAAAATAATGAAGGAATGAAAATAAGAAGGGTGTTCCTACACCACAACCATATTACATTCAATACATCATTCCCAAAATGCGCATAACACATCCAAACCCTATAATGGACAAGAAATACACAAATCCTATAGACATAATGAGAGGCAAGGAAAAGTAATGAAAATAATGCAAGGATTGACAACTGAATCACAAACACCTTTTTATTACTCTAAATTATTTGCACAATACATAGTTATAGCAGGAAGAGGAATGAATCCAGTACATTATTTGAAGGAAGGCTTGAATCCCCAAGAAGAAATGGGGTGCATGGGAGAAGAAAGGTGATCAAAAACCTTTGCTTGTGCAAACCCCTTACATATTTATAGCAGAAATTTGAGGGGAGGGGAGAGAGAAATTAAATTTGAAATTGCTCCAAAATCTTCAAAAAACATTATTTTAAACCTGCAATGAGTGCCTTTTGATCTTCAAAATCTTTTCTCCATTAATGGGGTTGCCTTGTGCTTGAATAAACTGGTTGTGATTAAACCTCTAGTCTAATATAGCCCATGTAGCTTCATGATGACCTTACCTTTTCACCTACCTCCATTAATGACTTCACCTACTAGTGCATTGCTCTACCATTTTTGGAGGTCAAACACCTAAAATCTAATGGTGTCATACTATAGATCCCGAAATTACCTCTCCAGTGACTATAAATTTGTAATAAATGGTGGAGTAGGGAGTAAGATATTGCATTTTTACCCTAGATGCTTGACTAGATTTCTCTTTCACTTGACCTCCTAAGAACTAGATTTAATCATTGTCATTTAAATCTCCTCTTAAACACCTTTCTAGAAAGTATAATTTTGTGGTATTTGGATAAAATTTTCTCAAGATAGGGGTGTTTGAAGTTGGCTCTATTTTTGGGTTTTCTAGCTCTTGCAACTCCACCAAGTTGCTTTCACATACCACCGAGATATCTTGTTGGACACTGAGATCCATTTCCGTCAACACAAACCTTCAAACTTGGCTTCACTTTGGAACTCAATGCAACATGCCACCTACCCTCCTACTCAGCCTTAATGGCTCGGTCCATGATGATGACATGAAAGGATGTTTAAATACATTAGCGGGAGTGCATAGTTTTCAGAGTTTCGGAACTCCTCCTTTCAGGATTGGATCTCCTGCCACTTCGAACTCTTCACCCATACATTCCCAAATACCAACCCACTCCACCTCCGAATGTATCCACCCCCAAATTCCAAAATCTTCAGACTTCAGGCTCTGACCTTTTCGAAACTCGCAAGCCCGACACTTCAAGCTTCTCACCCCGCCGAGACTGAAAAAAACTCCCAAACCGACACTTCTCCGAAACTTAAAACCGACTCACCGTAGACCTCGAATCGATCCCAACTCATCATCATGACATGTCACCCATTTTTTAGGGTTTCAATCTTCGTCAATTCAGACTCTCCACCGAGCTCACTTTGGGATTCCCATTGTCTCAACCCCAAAATAGCTCACCCCGAATCTCTGAAGCATAAAACCTCTGAAGTCCAAAAGACTTTGGCCTTTGGCTTCCACTTCCCCTTTTTATTAGCTCAACCTTTGAGCCATATTCTGCAACATACTCGGCCCCAAACTTAGCTCCTATTTGTTCATTCGACAGGCTATCCCCACTTCGAGCTCCCAACCACCTAGCTTGACTTTTCCCATCGGCCTCCCGCTTCCTTCACCATTCCCACGGCCAAATCATTTACAAACTCATGGTTGTGGCATCTCCCCCTGAAATGAATTTGATTTGGCCGAGCTTGGGGAGCTCAGGCTTCCATCTTCAACATGTAACTTGTGTAAACTCATAGAGCTCGGTTCGAGCTTTCCCTTCACTTTCTCATGCCCCTGATCTTCATGGCGAACCCCACCCATCCGCAGACTGTCAAGCTCCACCTATTTTCTTAACCTTTCACTATGACTCACCCGAGAAAGTTTCCTTTATTTTTTCACTTCCCATTGCAAGCTCACACAACCCCCATGTGCCCCAACATTCATTATGTTGAGCTTGATTCAACTCACCTGAGTTGGGCCCGACTTGTCCCGTTTGATGCAAGCAAGGAGCTCGGCGAGCCATTTTTTGCTCGATCTCCTATCAAGCCCCTATAGGGCATTTAATGTTAATTTTTTTATTTTTGAGGGGATTTTTTGAATTTCCTAACTGAGGGAGAGGGGAATGAACATCCAAACCCCTAAAACATTAAGATTTTCTACCATGGGCATTTTCGACAATTGTTTGGGGCAGGAGGTCATTTTTACATTGCAATGGGATTTTAAGTCTAGTATGACCCTGAATGTTCCGATTTAGCTTGAATGATTCATGAATGTCTAGAATGCTTTTTAAGACCTTAGACACCACCTATGACCTGTTTGCAACATGTGGGGCCCACTTGGGGCATAGGATTGCTTTGGGACCTTGTTGGGCAATTTTTCCTGGGGGTAAAAATTGTCAACATGTACCAAAACCATGGGCCAAAACCACCCCATAAACCTATGGGTCAAAAAAACCAACAAGAAAACTGTGGAGGGTGTAAAATACTTTCAGTGTACAATCTTCAACACTTCCACACATGAAAACATGCTCCACGACATAATAATATCCCACTTGGATATTGGTTTTCCTCTGAGAAAGCTTCTCAACCCTTCATTATTATCTGTGAACACCAGCCAAAGTTAAACACAACTTCAGTTTCTCCCTTATGACCACCTTGGTCATCATGTCTGCAAGATTATGATTGGTATGGATCTTTTCCAGCTTCAGCTTCTATTCTTCCAAATATGTCCTATTGGAATGGTACCTTAAACATATATGCTTCATCCTAAAGTGGAAAGAAGAGTTCTTATCTAAGTGTATAGCACTCTGACTATCACTATACAACTTACCTTCCTCCTGCTTATTCCCCAACTCAAGCAATTGTTATAACCAAATCATTTCTTTGCTTGTCTCTGTAGCAGAAACATATT
Source organism: Taxus chinensis (assembly GCA_019776745.2). Taxonomy (NCBI): domain Eukaryota; kingdom Viridiplantae; phylum Streptophyta; class Pinopsida; order Cupressales; family Taxaceae; genus Taxus; species Taxus chinensis. The sequence continues at coordinate 102,976,582 of CM034150.1, forward strand.
CAAGTTCTTTGGTTGAGAAAACCACAAGCTTCTGTATTCGTGAAATCCAACTCACTATTGTCCCACTTATAGTGAAAATATAACATTTTGTGCTCCCCATGCTGTCTACATATCCAGCCATGTCTGAATCTACATAACAACGTAAACTGGTGTCTGATCCACTGTAACATAAAATTTTCCCCACGGTCCCTATCAAGTACCAAAGAATCCACTTTACTTCCTTCCAATGATCTTTACTTGGATCACTCATAAATCTAATCACTGCTCCCACTGCATGTGCAATATCAGGCTTAGTGCACATCATGACATACATCAAATTGCTAATCACCGATGAGTAAGGTACTTTAGACATCTGGTTTCTCTCCTTCTCTGTCTTAGGACACAACTCCTTTAATAACTTGAAATGGCCTGCCAAAGGAGTCCCAACTAGTTTAGCATCATGCATATTAAACCTCTCCAAGACCTTATTAATGAACTCTTTATGAGATAAAGTCATTTGACGTTCCTTCCTATCCCTAGATATCCTCATACCAAGGATTTTTTTAGTTGCCCCAAAATCTTTCATATCAAAGGAGTCACTTAGCTACTTCTTGAGTACTTTTATTTCCTACATGTTCTTTCCTGCAACCAACATGTCATCCACATATAGACATAGGATAATATAACTGTCATCCTGAAATTTCTTTATATACATGCAATGGTCAGAATTAGATCTAATATAACCTTGCTCCATCATGAAGCTATCAAATTTCTTATACCATTGACGTGGAGCTTATTTCTTCCCATACAATCTCTTGTTCAGCTTACACGCCATCTCCTCTTTACCTTTGACCTCATATCCCTCTGGTTGTTGCATATATAGACCCTCCTCCAAATCACTATGGATGAATGCAGTCATTACGTCTAGTTGATCTCTATGTAAGTATTTTGTTGCTACTATTCCAAGAACAGTTCTAATAGAAGTCATTTTTACTATAGGAGAAAAACTATCATCAAAATATATACCTTTTTTCTATGCAAACCCTTTGACTACCAATTGGGTCTTGTATCTTTTCTTTCCTCCTTCCTCTTTAACTATGTACACCCACTTTTCTACAATGTTATTTTTCCTTAATGTAGCTTCACTATATCCCAAGTTTGGTTCTCCATGAGAGATTGATGCTCCTCATTTATGGCTTGCTCCCACTTATTCTTGGTATCTACTTGCATTGCTTCATCAAATCTCTTTGGGTCTCCAATGTCAGTGAGTAATAAATAATAAAGAGAAGGAGCAAATGTTCAAGTTCTCTTCATTCCTTAGAAGAACTCCTCAAATATAGGAGTTTGGGGTTCCTGTTGAGTCACTTTCCCATCCGAAAGATCCTTTACCACTGCATATTCTTTCTTAGAGTCTTCCCTGTTTTTCTGAAACTATTGCTTATACATAAATTTCTCATTAAAGACCACATCCCTAGATCGAATTATTTTCTTGTCTTTAATACTTCAACATTTATATCCGAAGTCATCACCACCATAACCAATGAAAGTAGATTTTTCTGATTTAGCCTCTAGCTTTGTCCTATCATCTTTGTCAATATGAAAAAACACCTCACATCCAAAGACTCTAAGAAATGAGTAATCAACTTTCAGACTATACCAAGCCTCTTCAGGTATGTCTCCATCTAAGGCACTTGAGGGTCCTCTGTTTATCAAGTACACATTTGTGCTCACTACTTCTGCCCAAAAAGAAAGAGGCATTCCTACATGTAACCTCATACTCCTAGCTTGTTCCATTATTGTCCTATTCATCCTTTCACACACCCCATTTTTTTGTGGAGTTCTGGGAACTGTATTTTTCCTGTGTATTCCATTATAAGAAAAATAATCATCAAACTCATTACTACAATACTTCCCTCCATTATTTGACCTAATAAATTTTATCTTAAGACCTAGTTCATTCTCTACCAAATATTTGCATTTAACAAAAGTGTCAAATACATTATATTTGTTTCTAATACAATATATCCAAACTTTCCTTATTGCATCATCAATAAAAGTAACATAATAGTTTTAACCCCCAAGAGATGATACCTGAAGTCATCCCCCATACATAAGAATGTACCAACTCCAACTTACTCTCTTTCTTCGTAGGTCTAACCTTGAGAAAATTTATACGCTTATGTTTCCCATATACACATTTGTCACAGAACTCCAAACTTATTTTTGTATATCCGAGAAAATTTTTCTTTATGATCTCCATGCCCATATGGCTCATATGACAGAGCCTATAGTGCCATAATGTTGTATCTACATCTGAAGACACAACATTACAAGCATTAGTACTATCAATGGTTAAATGCAATGTTCCAACCTTATTACCTCTTACCACCACAAGAGTACCCTTGGTAACCTTTCAAGAGTTCGTTGTAAATATCACAGTACAACCATCACTTCCCAACCGCCCCGAAAATGTAAAATTTTATCTTAATGTAGGCACATTTCTGACATCCTTCAATAGCCATGTATTCCCATTCTGTAACTTAACTTGAACATAACCTTTCCAATTATGCTACAAGGCTCATCATCACCAAGACAAAACTTGTCTAAAATCCCCTTGAACATAATCAACAAAATCATTCCTATGTGGAGTAGCATGGAAAGAATCCCCTGAATCTACAACCCAAGATTCAACAATATTATGCAAAGAGAGCATCAAAGCATCTTAGTAGACATTACTTTTTGCCACATTCACCTCCGTATTTTCTTCATGTCGTTTCTTCTTGTCTTGAAGCTCCCAACATTCCTTCTTTGCATGCCCAAACTTTCCAAAGTGCTAGCATACCATCTTGCTTTTGGATTTTGACCTTGCCCAATTTTTCAATTTTCCACGGCTTCCTCTATTCTTCTGTCTCCCTCTAGTTTCCACCATCAAAATAATTCCATGAAGTATAAGATTCACTGGAGATTTTTCTTTGCATTTCCTCACTAAGAATCACCCTTACAATGTCCTCAAACTTCAACTTTGAGTTAGCTGGAAGCAAGTTGCTTACCACCATTACCAAGCTATTCCAACTCTCATGTAAAGAGAAAAAAATTAATAAAGCCCTAACTTCTTCATCAAATTCTATTGTAACCAAATCTATCATATTCACAACCATATTACAATCATTCAAATGATCTACTACTGAAATATTCTTAGAAATCTTGATATTAAACAAAATTTTCATTAAAAATATCTTGTTAGAGGTAGAGGGTTTTTCATATAACTTCCCTAATGCATCCATAAGTTCTTTTGTAGTATTTTTTTTTGAAACATTAAATAATATTGAAGATGCAAGACATAGTTGGATTGTCCCAAGTGCCTTCCTATCCAATAAATCCCATTTCACATATGTCATGCTTGTGGGTTTGTTCCCTTTCTCAGGAAATGGAATATAAAGATCCTTCTGATAAATGTAATCTTCCATCTGCATCTTCCAAAGACGTAATTTTTTCCTATTGAATTTATACATGTTTGATCTTTCATCATCTTCCATAGCTCCCACTCAAGCTAAAACTTTCCCTACGATTCAACACTTAAGTAAGCCAAACCAAGCTCTGATACCAATTGTTAGGAAATAAGGGATAATATATGTGGAACAATCCCACGCAGAATTGCAATAATAGAAACTAATATGTAGAAATATATTACAAATTTGAAATAAAAGTGAAGAAAATAAAAGAACAAAATACAAAGACAGTATTTAATGTGGTTCACCCAATTTGGGCTATGTCCACTAAGAATCACTTGCTCGGATTTTTATTACAAGCCACCTCTTTCTCTCAATACAATACCTAGATCTATTTGGATTTGTGCTCAACAAACTCTCTTGAATTCACACTTGAACTCACACGCATCTACAATGATATATCATCCCTACATCAATAGGAAACTGCTTAAGCAGTTTTACAATACCATGGGTACCAAAACCATGGGCTAAAAATGCCCCATAAACCTATGGGTCAGAAATCTCACCCATATGAGAAGAGCACACTTCTCAAGATATCAGGTACATTTTTTTAGGCTAAAAATAGTGTGCAGTACTTTTAGTGTACAGCCTTCAACACTTCCACACATGAAAACAAGCTCCACAACATAAAATTTATATGATCTTATCCCTGACACATGCTCCTAGTAGATTTTAGATTGTTGATAGATTAATTGAGTGTCTAATACAATGAAAGGAAGTAATACAAGTGTTATAACCTTCATCTATGAAGGGTATTACAACCATGGTGTGGCCAATCTAGACTGAGTTAGGGGATGGTCACTTACATGATAGAATCTCATCAAGGATCTATAATTGAGAAGAAATTGAATGCATGATGAGTGGTTAGTGGAGAGATTGATAGGAATATAAAAATGTTCCCATGGATGCATGATACTCTCTTTTAAACCCTATAGGGTAGACCCCAAAGTAGGTGGAAAAAGAATGTTCATGGATAAAGGTGTTGACAGAAGATGCTCACGATGTTGGGGTGAGGTATGAATGAGTTTCAAGAATAGGATTTGACTTGGAAGGTGAGAGATTTCTATGATAGGGTCTCAATATTCAAGGTTGGATTGTGCATTAGTTTAAACCTAGGGAAGGTTAGTCGAAACAGGTTGTGAAGAAGAGGGGTTGGCAAAGTTATATATTTTGAGCAATAGTTGGTATTTCTATAGGATCGGTCATAGTAGAAATGATTCCATGGGTTTTAATGGTGTAATAACTTTTAGAACCAAAAGTAGATGCAATTATCCATGCAGGAGTGTCTACATATGAGCCTATCACATTCACCTAGACTGTGCAATTAGGGAAAGAGGATTTTTCATGAGGTGTTTGATATGATTGACATGGATAGATGAAAATGTAGGATTTATCTTGGGATGAGTAAGGGTAAGGGGGATCACCTCAAGAGATAATGAATTTTGTACCATCCATATGAACCACACTTTCTACGGATGCACTAGTAGAGGGATATGAGGTATCAACAACATTGGTATCCACATTGTTAGATGGAAGGGGAAAAAGGTTGGGTTTTTCAGATTTGGAATGATCTGGAATTGGGTAATTGTATATTTTAAGACATTTATTATCTTAATGGACTATTTCATATTGATCACATTGTTGGGTTTTTGCATGCCTTAATAGCTTCATCAATCCTTTCTTGATTTATTGCCTCATGATCAAATTTATTGCCAAGGAGGAAGGTATAGGCAAAGTGTCAAAGGGGATGATTGTTATCATAGGAATATCCCCAATTGGTATGTCACTAATAAAATTTTCTTTCATAATGTCATTACAAAAGATATCGAGAAGTAGCTACAACCATGGTTAATGGTCGGGTGGATGCCATCACAACTTCTCCTTAAATAGAGGTTGGTGACAATCAATACAAGAGGGGTATAGAGTTGTTTTGTGATTTAGTGACAGAATGACCAATGTTATGGATAGCCTTGTTAGAATAATTTCTTTGAGGAAGATTATATGTGAATCTATCATCAGTGGAGAGAGTGAGTCGATATAACCATCATAAGTGATTGAAAGGGTTATGCTCCCAATTTCTATGGAAGTAATTTAGGGAGGGAGATGCTCTCTTTAAAAGGCTTGAACGATATTTTTATATATGAGACGTTTTGCAATGGTAACTCCATTATGTCCAACCAAATGGGAGGGGTGATCTTGGTTTTCATGCTCCAAGAGACCATTTGAGGTTGACTAACAAGTTGAGCTAGATTAGTTTGAAGTTTCCAAAATTTATTTATAGTCATAGTCTGTTGGCGACTTAGATAGTATATGATGCACATGATAAGTTGGGTAGAATTAGTATTTACAGGGGAATTTTTGTTAGTGGTTGGATAATATTTTTATCCATTTATAGGAGGCTCAGTTTGATTTATACTTGCAACCAACTTATGAGAAAGATAATCCTCAATGTGCTTGCATAACATTTCAGGTAACTCTCATACATATTTAGGAAATTGTTACATAAATTTTTCATAATAGAGATATAATAAAATTGAGGTACATCTCTGTGTTCCCCTTCTTCTTCCATTTTGAATACAGTGTTTCAAATGTTGTATTTTTTCTATATATTTTGAGGTGGAGGCTTTAACTTCCTAGCATTAGCTCCTATGGCAAGACATCCGGTGTAGTGATGAACTAACTTGGGAAGGGCATCATTCTGATAATTATTAAATTCACATAGAAAAGTATATCAAAAGAGGTAGTAGAAACACTGATTAAATACTCCATAGTCAAATAGAGATGCCTGAAAGAGGATTACTGGTAATAATTTTTTTATGGGATTGGCCAGGAAAAAAATTACATATGGGTCGATGGTATTAAAAAAGGATTAGATACAAAATAGAAGTATTTATAACAAGATCGACTGTGTACAAATTTTTCATAAGGGCTAATGGTGCTTGGAAAGATCGATTGAATTTCAAACATGATTGATCATATAGTAGGGTTTTGCACAAGGGCCAATGGCATAGAGAAAGTAGGAAAAATAAGAAAATATTGAATTTGACATAATTGGGAGAAGAATGAGATTCACGTTGGGTTCGTTAGAGTGTATGATGGGGAAAAGATAGGTTCCCATCTTAGATCTCAAATAAAGGCTCTGATCAAAGTATAGACACATGATGTAGATATAGGTTTATAAGGATTATAACTAATATAAAGATAAGTATCCTACTAGGATTAATATATAAGAGTAAATAAGGGGAAAATAAATCCAAGGATATAATATAATAATACAATGCAATAGAACAAATAAAACATACATATACTCTAGTCTATAGTAATGAATGACCAACATACAACATACATGTGTAAGATAAAAGAGTAAAGAGGGTAAAAAATACTTACTTATAGTGTGTGTGTGTGTGACCATTGAAGCATAATAATCCCTAAAGACAACAACACTGAGGGATAATCACCATAAGTGGATAAGGGGAATGTTCAACAAAGAATATTTCTAGTCCTAACTCTCTATGGTGGCCCAAAATGCACAAAGGTAAGCTTAAAGACTTGAGGTCAACAAATAAGTGTAAAAATGTATGAAAATTTGTGATGAATAAGTGAATTTATGTATGGAAAAATAATTATCTTGTTATGGTTTATCAAAAATAAGGTGGATTCTACATACCCAAAGTTGTCACCCATGTGTGATGGTATTGGCTATGGAAAAACCAAAACAAACACCATCACCCATGGGTGATCAACTTTGGGAGAAACCCTAAGATTAAGAGGTGAAAACATAAGGAATTGAGGCCATAGCATAAATGGGTGTGAATAAAAAAGGTCTAGGGTGACCAAAACCAAGAATAATTTTTTGCAACAAACATGAACAAGTAGATATAATGGGACAAGTGGTAATGATGGGTGTAATGTGTGAACAAAGGAAAGAATAGGGTAATTAAGGCGTAATAGCAACATCCCTCAAATGTATTGGTCCATCCCACTTTGTCAAGTCAAATCATACCCCAATATTGGTAGGACCTTTAAGGCACCTTCTTAGGAGGGGAATACAACAGCAACCCCTACACAAAATAAATAGTTAGAAAGAATCAAAAATATGGTGCATAGACTTTGTCTTACGATCATAAGAGAGTAAAAAAGGAAGAATAAAGGTATATTCACAATTTTTTTCTATCTCCAGAGTGTCATAAACCCAAGAATTTATCTGAGAATTGTTAGAAATAGAAATTCCCATGTGGCATGGAATACCTTAGAGACTTCATAGCAAGGATCTATTAAGGTAAGATAAGTAAAAATTTAAACTCTTAAAATGAATTTTAAAAGTTAAGAATGTCATACAATGGAGTTGGAGAATATTGGATATAAATAAATCATTTAGTACATAGAGTTAGAGTTTCTAGAGAAACCATAGAAGAAAAGTTTATGGTAGGAAATTTTTTGAGATGTTTGACATAAATATGGTTATATATTGTGATCACTCTAGATGAGTGTAAGGACATGAACAATGTAAGTGTTGGTGAATTAGTGGGTTCTCCCTTGTTTTATGAGGATAAGATAAGACTATATGAGGAAATTCTAAATGTTCTTCAAAACGAGAAGTTGAAACCAAGGAAATTAATTAGAAGGGTAATGGTTAAGATAACTTCATAAATAAATTCAGGATAAACCTTACTTTTCATTATTTCAAAAAACCGTGACACTTCATAAAATATTGTAGAATACTAAAAAACTAATAATCAAGATAATCAAGAGGGTGAAAATAAGACATTTGAGGATAAACACAATGAGGAACAAGATAACTTGGAGAACTCAAATTATTGTCTCAATTTATATCTACAATTTTATAAATTGTAGTGACGAAAACAAGGCATACAAGTTTTATAATCCTACTAGTAAACCCAAAGTTGTTTCTATAAATTGTATTTTTTTAGATGATATATAGTTGATCATGATAAGATTTCTAAAAGGTTAATGAGTGAAATTAAAAACCTCTTGAAGAATATTTTTAAGGATTACAAATTCCTACACAAGTTTCTAGTTCACTAGGAAGAAATACCAATTCTTCCCCAAGAGAATAGTCATCCATCTACATCAACACCAATTAAGTGAAATATTTTGTTGAATATACATCAAAAAAATAAAATGTTCGATCATAATTATGATAGTATTATCACAAGTCTTCAATCTCAAGAAGGTAATTTATTTTATGATGCTTATGATGAAAATACTATGTTTGTATTTTAATTTATGGGTAGTGAACCTAGAACTTATACAAAAGTTAGTCAAAGGAAAGAGTGGGTTGATGTTATGAAAATTAATATGGATTCAATTAGAGTAATGATACATGAACTCTTATTCAGACTCAACTGATAAGTATTTCATTGGAATCAAGTGTTTCTACAAGAACAAAGTTTAGAGTTATTGGGTTTCACTAGTTTATAGATTTATATACAATCCATCAATAAAGCATTTTTAAGAAATGAAAAGTGTTTTTAGATATGTAAGAGGTACTTATAATCATGGTATTCATTTTAGATCATAAATACCACTATATATAATTGTATACACATTCATATTGGGGAGGTTCTCTTGATGACATGAAGTTTACTTCAAGTTATTACTTCACGTTGGGAAGTAAGTTGATTTCGTGGTCATCAAATAAATAAGCTATCATTGCAAATTATCTTCTATTGAATATTAATAGATATCCCTTACATTATCTTTCATACAATTTATTTGGCTGACTCTTAGTTGATTTTTAAGAATCTCAACTTGAGCCTGCACAAAAAATTGTGATAACAGTGGGGCAATAAAATTGTCCAAGAATCCAATTTTCCATGCTATAACTACACATATTGAATTCAAACATCATTTTATCAGAGAATAGGTCAATGATACACATTTTTTCCATGAATATTTGATAATTTAATATTAGATTATATTTTTGCCAATGGATTATTGAAAAAGATTTATGGAATACTTAAGAAGATGAAAGGCATTTTACCTTTTTGCATCAAAGGGGGAAATGTTAAGTATAATGCCAATATGGAACCTAATTAATTACTATTTGAATTATGTTTTTTTTTTCATTTTTAGAAGATTTTTTTAATTTATTTTTTGAAACATTTTTTAGTTAAGTGGAAAAAATCTATTTTTAGACATCTTTTGTTTTTAGCAGGAAGTGCAAGTTAGAGGGCAATTCATTGGATGTGCTTTTAACTAAGGTCAAATCATTATTTCTAGAAACAAGAAGAACCATTTGAATCCTGGATGCAGAAGCACCATTCATTGGCTGAAATATTTGGCCAATATTTACCTCTGATAATAGAAGTCCATACACTCTCTTCCTTGACCAGACTCCAGCTCATTTTAGACAGCATTGCTTTATTCATTTTGGTCCAATCTCTTATACCTAGACCTCTAAGTTTTTTGGGGGTGCAAACCTTTTCCCAGGCAATTAGAGGAATTCTATCTTTGGGTTCTAAGACACTCTAGAGAAATCTTTTTTGGATACTCTCCAGCTTACTAGCAATTAAGGAGGTAACCTGTAGGTAGACATTGTATAAACAGGTAAATTCTGAATCGAGCATTTGAGGAGGACAACCTTGCTAGCTTAGGATAACAGAGAACCTTTCCAACTTTCAAGTTTCTACAAAAACCTATCAATTAAGAAATTCCATTCAACATTTTTGGGTTTTTCCACTCCAATAAGCATACCTAGATGCCTAGTCAGGGGGGTTTTATACACAACCAAGAATTCTAGCAATTTTATTGCATCTTCTTTCCGGGGTGTTGATAAAGAAAACCAAGATTTTGCCATAATTGATCAATTGGTCTGATGCCTCCTCATAATCACCCATTAACTGTTTGAATTCCATAGCTTCTGGGACAAAATCTTCACCCACCAACATAGTGTCATCAACAAAATGTTGGTGAGTAACCATGTTACAGTTAATAACAGGAGAAATACCTCTGATCCTCCCATCCAAGGCAGCCTTATTAAGGGCTCTACTGAGGGTCTCGGCCATAATAATGAAAAGAAAGGGAGAAATAGGATCACCTTGTCTTAATCCACATGTGTTGTTAAAAAATCCATAAGGAGTCCCATTAATCAGGACCGAGAACTTTGTTGTGGAAATACATGAAAGAATCATCATCTTGAAGTCTTTATCAAAGCCAAAACTAGTTAGAACCTTCAGGAGGAAGGGCCAAGAGACTCTATCATAGGTTTTCTCCATATCAATTTTAATAAACATGGCTTCCTTCTTATTCTTCTTAACCGAATGAAGGGTCTCCTGAATAGTGACTATACCATCCTAGATATATCTTTCCATAACAAAGCCTCCTTGTTGTTCATAGATGATCGAAGGCAAGACAAGCTAAATTCTTAAAGTAAGGATTTTGGAGCACATTTTGCAAACACAACTACATAGGCTTATAGGTCTAAAATTTCAGAAATCTGTACGATCACGATTCTTAGGGATCAAGGATAGAAAAGTGATGTTTAACTCTTGAAGCATTTTTTTATTCTTAAAGAATTCTTGAATAACATTGCAAGTATCTTCCTTCACAATCTCCCAGAAAGTTTGAAAAAAGAGAGCCAAAACCCCATCCGGTCCCGAAGCTTTGTCAGGATTTAGGGATTTCAGCATAAATTCAATTTCTTCCAAAGAAGGGATTTTGGTGAGCATGCTATTGTCATCTTCATTAATCAAACGAGGAATATAGCCTAGAAACTTCTCTTCCTTAATGTTATTGGAAGCGCTGGAAGAAGCCAAAAGCCAACTTAGTTTCATTATTCGTACTGTATTGAGTTTAGTTGCATTAGAATATTTACATTTAGAGCAACTTGATGTCAAGACATCTTTCCTTCATGGTGATTTGGAGAAAGAGATTTATATGCAATAGTCGCTTGGTTATGAAGTCAAGGGTAAGAAGAAACTTGTGTACAAGTTGAAAAAGATCTTGTGTGGGCTCAAAAGCCCCAAGGCAATGGTATATGAGGTTTGACAGTTTTATGCATGAGCATGGTTATATGAGATGTGAATCTAACCATTGTGTTTATTTCAAGAAGCTTGAAAATGGAAGCTATATTATTTTGTTATTGCATCTGAATGATATGCTTATTGTAGGATCTAGTATGTAGGACATTCTTTAGCTTAAAGAAAAGCTAGCTCATACATTTGCAATGAAGGATTTAGGATCTGCAAAGAAAATCCTTGGCATGCAACTTCACAGAGACATACAGAACAAGAAGTTGTATTTGTCTCAGGAATATTATATCAATAAGGTGTTGGAAATGTTTAATATGTAAAATTCAAAACCTATAAGTACACCTATGGTTGGAAACTTCAAATTGAGAAAATATCAGTGTCCTATATCACATGAGGAGGTTGAGTACATGGCACAAGTTCCATATGCTTCAGTAGTTAGAAGTCTTATGTACGATATGGTTTGTACCAGACTAGACATTACACATGCAATGGGAGTTGTGAGCATACTTATGGCCAATCCAGGTAAAGAGCATTGGAAAGCAATCCAATGGATTCTCAGGTATTTGAGAGGGAAATCCAACATGCAATTATGTTATGGAGGGTCAGATACTTCCTTATGCGACTATGTTGATTTAGATATGATTGAAGATTTGGATAGTAGGAGGAACACCACTGGATTCATATTCATAGTAGGTGGGACGAAAATTAGCTAGATTTCGAGATTATAGAAGGTTGAGGCCTTATCTACTACAAAGGCTGGATATGTTACACCTAAAGAGGCTAGCAAAGAGATGATATGGATGAGCAAGTTCATGGAAGAGTTGGGAAAGGAGTAAGAGGATTGTAAATTGTACATTGATAGTTAAAGTGTGATTCATATGGAAAATAACTCAGTGTTTCATTCAAGAATGAAACATATTCAGTTGAGATATCACTTCATACAACAAGTGTTGGAGGATGTGCAGCTGAAACCAGACAAAATTCATACAAATAAGAACATTGTAGATATGCTAGCGAAGTCGTTGGAAAAGGAGAAGTTGAAGCTACACTCCACTTATGTTGGTCTTCGATTTTGAGACTTGAAGAGGAAGAAACAGGCCAAGGAAAGGATCCAAGGATGGAGTTGTATGGTACAATGCAACAATTTATCTCCAAGTGGGAGATTATTGAGTTATGGAGCTTAATTGCTTCACAAATAACATGCTTTACGAATTTGTTGGAATACACAGTAATCGGCATCGGTCGGGTGACCCTTGTCGATCACATGGGGATCAACATCGGTCAAACAAGTAGGAACTGGTATTGGTTAGGGTAATCGACATTGGTTACCTGTGCGTGATTGCTTTTATTTAAGTCGCGAGAATTAGATCCAACCTTTGATTAAAAGGTGATCTAATGGTTTTAATTGCATAGCTAAGTTTCCCTAAGTATGTATATGTTTATATAAGCTTGAAAGCTAGGGTTACAAAGGTTAGATTGTGAAAGGTTGATCATAATTGTAAGAAGGGATTCTTAGAGAGAGGAAAAAAGAAGCTTGTGAGGAAGAAAGTACTGTACATCCAAGAGGTGTGGAAGATTGCAGATCTTCATTGTATATCCTCTGTAAAGCTTTAAATAATATATTAGTTGTTTCTTGGTGGACATAGCCCAAACTGGGTGAACCACATTATATCTTATGTATTGTTCTTCTGGTTTATTTTTGTATTTATTGCTTGTATGCTTAGATCTAATATATATGTACAACTGGTGTGATTAACCCCAACACTAGATTGGTTTGTGTCTTTAAGGCATGATCCCATACCACCTTTCTTTTTGTGTATTATAATACTCGTTCATTAATATAAGATCTATTTCATAAAAAAAATGCGGGGAAGGGGTGAAGAAGAAGGGGATTGAGGGAGGAAAATTTCAAGGGTGGAGAGAATATTGGAGGAAACATAAGTGTTCATTTTCTTTCTTTTGATAATTCACATGTAGACCATGTGTCATTTTTGTGAACCGATATAAAGAGAAAAGGGGTGTGATGAACAAATCCTTGAGGCAACATACTTTGGAGATAGCTCTGAAAGTAAGCCATTTGTCGTTCAATACTCTCAATGTCAACATGTGTTTGTTGTAATGTTAGCCCTTGTGTTTTGTGGATGGTTAGATCCCACACATTTTTATGGGAATTCATTTGCACTTATCACAAGAAATTACAAAGATAAGGACATGCCAGGGGGCTTGGCATCCGATGTCGAATTAATGTAGTTATAGAATTTAATAACCACAAAGCATGACAAGTTAAGGGATTTTCTGCCAGATTTATAGATAATAGATTTAACTTAGTTAGGTGAACCAAACAAAAAATTCTTAATTGTATCCCCCATGCCTCAAGGGATAGGTTACCCTTGCATTTACATAGTCAACTGGGAGGACTCGCCCTGCATTAGCGCACCACGAAGTTTGTCAAGTCGTTGGGTCATTAACTCTTGTAGTATCTAAAAAATACTTAATTGTTACCATCATTACATCGTCTTATATTAAATTTAAATCTACATTTTATTTTACTAGCCATTGAACCCTATGCATAAGTTTTAACAATTAAAAATGTCCAATGTTACCGAAAAATTATAAGAACACAAAAAAGAAAAAAAAACGTGTCTAAATTGTAATGGATTTGTATTCTAGTTGATTTTCATTATAGTCAACGATTCTTGGTCTCAAGTGCACACTAATATTTAGATTAAAAATATTTTGTAACTACACCATTACAAACTCAAAAATTAATAATTGATGCAAACGACTATCTTATTTAATCCAATGTTTGTTGAGTATTATATTCATCTTAATAGTCGCCAACCTAAAAAGTCTTACTTTTTAATGGCTTTGTGATTTTTTGGGATTGCTCTAATTACATTATTATGTGTTTTAATAACATAAGCATCGAACTAATACAAAAATACATGCAAACAAAATGAAAAAAAATACTTCACAAGAGAAAAATGTGATATATTAAGAGAACGTGAGCAATTCTCTTCTTTCTTTCAATAAGTCACATATGGACCACTTGCCATTTTTGAGAACCACTCTTAAGGAGAAATTGGGTGTGATGCATAGATCCTTAAGGCAATGTACTCTGGAGATAGCTATGAAAATAAGCCATTACCATTCAATTTTCAATGACGACCCTTGTGTTTTGTGGATATTTAGATCCTGTGCTATTTTGAGAGGAATTTACTTGTGTTTGTAGTGAGAAAGTACAGAGACAACAACATGTCATGCAAATGTAGTTGTTGCATTCAATATCCACAAAACATGACAAGTCAAGTGGTTTTGTGCTAACTTTATAAACAATAGATTCAAATTGGTGAGTGGATTACAAACAGACTAAATAGTTACCATTGTTGCATCATTTTGATCATCTTATAATAAACTTAAATACAAATTTTATTTTAATAACCACTCAACCCTATGCACGAGTTTTAACAATCAAAAACATCTACTATTGTAGAAAAAATATAAGAACAAACCCAAAAAGAAAAGAAAATCACATCTAAAGTATAATGGATTTGCATTCCAATTGGTTTTCATACGAGTTGACAATTATTGACCTCACTTGCATACTCATATTTAGATTAAAAGTAATTTGTAATTGTGTTGTTATAAGATTAGATATTAATAATTGATACAAATAATTGTCTTATTCAAGACAATGTTTGTTGAGTATTAAGTCTATCTTAATTGTTGATAACCTAAAAAACGTCACTTTTTAATGGTTTAGTAAATTTTTAGGATTACTTCAATAACATTATTGTTTATTTTAATAACATAAGTGTTGAACTAATATAACAAAGAATGTAAACACAACGAAAAATTGTAAATATTTCACAACAAAAAAATTGTATATTAAGAATAAATTTCAATACATATTATAAGATTCGCAACAAATTTGATAGTTCTAAATATTATTAATTTAATATATGTCAGATATATAGAAACATATTGGACATTAACTGTCGACACACAATCAATCAAAAAATGAACTAGTTGTTGTAGAAGCCAAAATGTCATAGTAATATTTACAAAATTGAATCTTCAATGTCGCTCAAAGATTTAGAAGGAAAAACATGGGTGCACATATTCACCACCCTAAGAACTTACATAAATATCATTTGAGATAAAGATTAAAGGGATATGCCTATATATTCTTCCCTAGTGATAACAAACAAGAAAAACAAAAGATATCACTAATTAATATTTGAGTGTCACCCTTATGAGATGGAACAACATGAAGTGTAGATATCACATGACGACCATGGTGGTAGTGCCCATCGGAACATTCATCAACCACATTAGTGTCCTAGGGGAAGAGATGGGCCCACGATGGAGGCATTTATAAAATTTCCTCTACCACCACTGCAAATAGAAAGCTTGTATATGTAACCTAGCAATTTTACCATTTTCCCACAACGCCCTTCAACTCATCTTGCACCTTCCTCTCCCCTTTAGCATTCATAACCATTTTCACCTACTCTATTGATAGTTTCATTTCCTGCATACCATTAAAACTTAAAACAATCATGAACATGAATGAATTCCCGACCAAGAACAATGAAAATAAAAATAGAGAGAAAAATAAATAGTATAGTGTGTTGTACCCAAATAATAGAGATTATCTCCTTGGCATCTAGCTTATCCTCTATTGGCTAGGCTCGTATGCGATGATTATGCATGGGTGGGGAGATGTGCAACCCTCTAGGCCCACGAATGGTATGTGTGATGCTAATCTCTCCATTATTATACCTTGTAACCCACACATAATCACTTCCATAGCACCCACCAACATTCCGCAACCACACACAACCCAAACTGCAGCAACCAAAAATTTTGATGACAGAAGTGGAACTTTTTGTCATCCTTTATTTACATACATTAAGTAAAAGTGAGTGCCAAGTTCCAACTATACATAACACATAAAATTGAGTGGTGTGTGATGGTGATAGAAACCCTCTACATGGTGAGGGGTGGCCTTATCTGAGGTTGAATGAGGTAGTTGTGATGAAGGTGAAGGTGACACATTTCAAAGACATCAGGAAACAATCTTGGAGAAGATGTTTAGAAATGATCAAAGATCCATAGAAAAAGATCAAAGTGTGGCCTAATACTTTCAATGTCACTGAGGAGGTAGAGAAGCAACATCACGAGCTTACGATTATACTACCATGACCCTTTTTGGGGCTAAAGCCAAGTTCAATTTTTGTACAGATCATGATAACTAGTACAACCACATCACCACCACCCAAATTCACAAATTGACGAATGTGATACAACAACACTAAATTTCATTGTATCCCAACTAGTACCACCACCAAATGACATTAGAGGTGATGGATTTGGATTTGGAATCCCATAAGAGGCACAAACTCCCCTCTAAATCAAACTGTCATGGTGTGGTCTAGTTGGATCAAAATGTAGTTCCACTTCTGCTACAAAAATTCCCTCTTTTTTTGGATCAAGTAACCACTACGAGACAAACCACCGCAACCAGAACTATGATATACAACCATAGTGTTAACATTTTTTTAGCAAACAACCATGCATATCCATCATAAAGAGAGGAATGACATAAAACCACCAGCCCCCTCCACCACCAAAACTTGTATATCTCTCTATTGTAAGAACATGAGTAACATCAAGGTTCATCAACGTTAGGTGAAACCGTTGTATTTTCTATCGGTAACTCTTCATTCTCTTCTCATTATAACTCATCTTGTACCACCCTACCTTAATTTTATAGCATGTCGCCAATCCTTCCCAATCTACCATGATTTACTACAATATAATCCTAGTTGGGTGTGACATGTAGACGATGTAAATTGACATGTACTATAATGCAACTCATATGTTCCTACCTCCAACATTGATCATTTGTATCTAGTTAGTGTTAGGGACCCTTCATTTGTTTGAAGGAATGCCTATCGACATAATGATAAGCTACATATAGTTTTGTTTTAATTAATAATATACCTTTATTTAATAATCATAATAGATAACAACATTAGTCTTACAAAAGAGGTGGAAAAAGTCATGTTGTAGTGCCCATTTAAACAACCACTTGAGACCAAAGAAACAACCTAGGGTTGGCTAGAAAAATTATGGGATATTTTTTTTATTAGAAGTATCTATAACCAGGTTGCAAGACATCAATTTGCAATTGGTAGGTTCCGGAACAAAACCTATTTACCAAAAACACAAGTTTCCTTTCCTTCCTTATATCAAGTTCACAAGGTTCCAATTTTAGGGTTACATGTTTTAGTTAGGTTCAGGGAGTAATCTACCCCCACTCCTGTTCTCTAACATGAATAAAACTTCAACTGGATTGTTCTCCTACTAAATACTTCCAAGATTTCCCTAAATCATTCCCAATGGATAAGAAATTTTCTCACCTTTTCGGTGATATAAATAAGTCCTTCTACCTCCTTACAGGACTCAAGTTATGAGTGGGCGGAGTTCCTAGGGTAAAATTTCCCTAGAGGGACACATGGCAAGAGGAGGGGAAAAGCCCTTGGGATGGATTGGCAGGTCGCAGGGCGGCATTGTGAACTTTTCCAAATGCAGCCTCAAAGGTGAAAAGTGCTTCGCGCCCCCGTGGGTCCCTAGGTGGACACTTGTCAGGTTCTAACGTTGAGCAGAGAAGGGGGAAGGGAAAACGGAGCGGCGGGTCAATTTGGCACTTTGCGCCAACAAAAAGGGAAAAAGGGGGAAAAGAAGTGCGTGGGTCCGTGCACCCACTAAGGGACAGAGTCCAAAGGGGAAGGTGGGGAATTGGGCCGCGGGGAGAAGTTTAAACTTTTTCCAAAGCCAAAACAAAAAAAACAAAAGGGAGAAGGAAGGTTTGCCCTCCCGCCTCCACTCCCAAAGTGCCACATGGCACACTCCTATTGGCCGCGGTCCGGCGAGGCCAAAACATAAAATTTCCCAAAAAATTTTAAAAGGGGTTGAGTTTAAAATGAAACCACGCCTCCACCAAAGCCACGAGGGGACACGTGGCGCCCTCTAATTGGCTGCAGGTTGGCGGAAGGATAAGTGGAAATTAAGAATCTGTGCCTCCGCCTCAGCCCCTAGAGGACACGTGGCACCTTCTAATTGGCTGCGGGCCGACGGAAGAAAAGTCAAAATTTTCCCAAGGTCCAAAATTTCTAAAAAATTTCCTAAGGTTGAAAAGACGGGAAATTTTTGGCTTGCGGGCCCGCCGGGGAAAATTTTCCCAAATTTTCCTGCCCAAGCTCAAAATTTTATAAGTGCCCTAACTTGAGCTAGAAAGCTCAGTTTTGGGAAAACGAGGACTTTTTGGAAAGATCTCGATGCTCTCTTTGCATAGGAAGCATAAGTTTCACTTTTGCTAAGTTATTGAGGGTAAATTTTTCAAAAAGGATTTGTAGGCTTTTAATTTGTGAACTGGTAATTTGTAGCTTCATATTTTGGTTAATTTTGGACTCCTCCTTCACTCAACATGTCAAACAGACATGGAGGAATGGTCTATGGAGAGTTTAGAGTGTTTTAGTGAAGATCAATTTGTCCAATTTATTCAAGTTGTATTATTTCCCACAGTAGACGGGAAAAATGGCTTTGAAAGCTCCGAATTTATAGGTTCATTCTTGACTGTTTTTGTAAATTTGGGTTCCTTAAGTCTTCCTGAGTATGAATTTCAAGGTTTCATAACTTATTGTTGAGTATAAGTTTGAAGTTCTCATTTTAATTAAAATGTACATTGCCAGATTTAAGTTTTAAGACAGTGAACTGTTTCTTTTAAATTAATTTAACAATTTGTCTTTGAAGATGCATATGGTTACTAAACTAGTCCAATCCATTTACATGATTTGGAACAACCATTCATTTCAAGTTACAATGCATTTCTGACTTCAACTTTTAATATACATTTTGCAAGAATATAACATTATCTTCCAATTCCATGCATTCCTTCTTTCTTTTATTTTCAAACAACAATCAATTTCAACAATAATTCAAAATCAGATGTGCAATACACTTTGGAGAAGGGAATGCATTCTTTCATTGATCCTCAATACAATTTTACAACTTATCACTTTTCCCATTTGATTTGATTTCAAATTACAAAATATAGAGTAAGGAATATCATTTACATTTTCTTTCCAAAACTAAAACAGAGAAAGTATAATTCTTCTTTTATATTTCTCAATTCAAATTTAACTTCACATTACAACATTTATACACTCATCCATGCAAGGTGGGAAAGGTTACAATGAATTACTCAAAGGAAAATGACTATCAAACTATAAATTTCTTCTTTCTCCAAACAACAACCTGCACATTTTCTTCTTATCCAAATGCTCACAACAAAGAGGGGGAAAGGCAACGCTCTCCACCCAACCAAGACATCCAATGAAAGGATAAGTCTTCCTTCATCATTGGCCCCCGAGTCCCAACCAAAATACAATAGAAAGTGCAATTCAACCATGACAACAATTGGCTTCCACACACAACATTTTTTCACATACACATTTTCTTTTTAAAACACAAAACAACACCAAAAGAAAACAACAGTTCACAACTGTATATAAAACATATCAAAACAGAACTCATGATTGATCTTGTAAGCCAAAGGAGTAAGGCTTATGGGGGAAGCTACTTATGCCTCCCAATTGGGAATTGGGCATCCACCAAATACAAACCGCCAAGTAATTCATCACACACATTTCCTTATGCCCCATATAGAATCCCTCCTTATGCCCCCCACATATTCTCTCCTTATGCCCCCCATAGATTTCCTTATGCCCCCCCCCCACAAAGTAAGAAATGCAAGCTATTTCTTTTCCATGGTGGATCCCAAACCCAAAAATTCCTCCACAAAATTCTGATGCCAATGACATTCCCTTATGCCCCCCCACAAGAATTCCCCATAGCCTTCTCCTACACCTTCCCTAAGGCAGTCTACCTAACCAAACAACAATTAAAACAAAGCATGCATTTTCCACACAACACAACAAGAAGATAACCGAAATAAAAGAGAGTTAATTCCCACCTCTCCATGGTTGTTTTGCTTCCAAATAGTAAGCTACCAATTCCAAACATAGTCCAAAACAACAAGCTCCCAAGCAAGAAAAAATTTCTCCAAAACTTTCTTCAAAAACAAGAGCTCTCTCCAGAAAAATGCGCCCCAAACAAGAGTGTAAAAAAGTTCAACAACCCAAAACAAGAAGAGAGTTTCAAATATATAGAAAAGGGAAAGAAGAGGATGATGTGGATCCATGTAGGATGCCACATCATACATCCTCACATTCAAAACACAAAAGATAAACTCCAAACTCCAAGGCTCATAAAGAGGTGGGTGAAGAATGACAAGTTACTTGCACACTCAAAAACAACCCACACCTCAAGGGACAACCATTAAATTAAAATGTAAGAAAGTGCAATTAAAAACATGCACAAAAGAATAAAAATGCATTATAAAAGTCACAAATCACATCCTCAACCATAAGTATGGTTGGTAACATAAATTTAGAGGCATGGGACAAGTTTTACTTGCCCCACAAGCTTCCAAAAACAGCCCCCAAGGTCAAATTCGAATTTCCATGGAGGTAGAGTATTTCATACTCCAAGAGCTGACTTACACAAGCTCTTACACACCTTACACATCCCTTAAAAATTAATTACAAACAACCAACAACTTTAATAATTACTTTCCCTATCCCAATTTGATTTAATTAAACTTTAAACATATGATCTCTGACATTAATCCATCACAATCAATTAATTAAAAGAAGAGAACACTTACAAACAAAATACATACTATAATAATTAAAAATTAATCATAAAAATAAAATACACAACCCATGGTCACATATAAAGATGACTCCCCCCTATGGGAATCTCTAACAAAACAACACACAACACAATAAAACGATTTGTCATGGTGACCGTGTTGAATTCACCTAGAATTCTATTTTGGTTGGTCTCCGATCCCCCGATGTTTTGTTGTGATATATATATATTTTTAACCTGCAAAATGTAAATACCTCCTTCAGCCTCGTGGTCATATCAAAACATCCAATATGATACAAAAATCACAAAAATTAACTACACAATGAATCACAACAACATCGAAGTCACTTATTACATCATTTGCATTTTTAATCAACAAATATATCCGCATCATAAAATATTCATTTTCTAGATCAAATCATAGTATCCAAAAATCACATATCCGACAACATCCATAAAATATCCATGTCCAATAACATATCATCATCCACATGTCAGGTGTCTCTAATAATCATCATGCATCATAATCAAATCAAAATCCACAATAATCCATAATCCAATGTCTAACAACATACTAAATCAAAATATAGTAATGTCTATAATGCAATCCATAGTATTAGCATAAGCATCAAAAGGTGTCAAAGGGAAGTGAGCACTACACATGCCCCATAATGTAAGTCACATTGAGTTAAAAATATCCTTGAAAAATATGTTGTGTTACATCATCAATACAATGTCAAATTTGAGGTTGTTGATTTTGTTTGGATAATAAATAAGTGTGAAGGGTGGGGAAGGAGTTACTTTACTTATTCCAAGGCATGGTTAGAACAAGATGTATTATTCAAAATATTAATTAAAAATAAAGATTCAAATCTAAATACACATATAGAACATTAAAAAATAGATCAATTAGAATATATGTTAAATATAGTAAGATGTGATGACTCGTTTGGAAGTTGATATGGGTGTTGCAAAAGGATAAAATAACTTGAAATATTTTTTAGATGCTTTATCTCTAATTCTAGAGTTGTATTGTGCATAGGGACAAAACTATTTCTTTTAGACTAAATTGTTTAGTGGTTTCATCCTATTGGGCAGTTTGGTCTAGACTTCAAATGGCACTCTGCAACTTTCTAAACCTCTGTGAGTAATTAGTATACAATTTTTTGTGGAATATTAGGTCTTAAAAATGTGTTAAACCATATGTAATAAAAAAACTTGACTCTAATATATAGAGTAAAACCCCGACAAAAAAGTTAATGGTTGGGTTGAAGTGCAATTTATACACCACATATGTTCGTGCTACTCTTAAGAGGCATCAAGCCGCACGTAGTTCTTCACCTAGAGATGCGACATAATATTATATGGATACAACTATATTTGATTACTCAATCACGTGATAATACTTTGTAATGACTTAACTATTTATGCTCAACTTGGCTTTGAGGGATTTTAGTTTGGGAAGCTTGAATTTTGATCCTAGGTTGGAGTGCTTCAGACCTATGTGGGGGTTACTCCTAATGTTTACGACCTCTATTGGGAAATTTATGTGATCTTTATATTCTTTTTGAATGATATGTGAAAGGTGAGTATCAAAGTTTCTAGGTGAATGTATGCACTAAAATTTGGTAACTTGTCCTTGAGTAATGCCAAGTTTGACCTTGTGTGCTTGCTAAGACAAATACTCACATTCAAAATCCAATATCCTCATCTCTTTAGCCACTCTTCAAAATTATTATCTTTACACTATGCTTTGTCGTTAATTCTAGAAACATTATTTCATCTAAGCAACACAAAACATCTAATATTCATGACACAACTTTCAATTTTTATGTTTCTATCTCCTGTCCAAATTACAAAACATCATTTTAAAAGTACTCAAGGGTTCCTAAATATGCTCAAATCAACTACACATCATCTAGGACATTCCCTACCACAAGTCTGAAGCACTCAACCATGTCAAAGAGTTTAGCTTAATCTATCTACAAGCATGGAAGATCATGAAGCCAAGTCTTAACAAGAGAAAAGTCATTCCAATGTTTACACAAGGGTTTCAATCAATGAGGGGGTAAGTGCACATAGATGAGGCACACCAGATCTCACTATTACCATGTTGGGTACATTCTATACTACGTAAATAACCCACAATATTGATGTTAAGAGACACGAGGGAACTCCTAAGGCGTTGGTTAACTATACACACTTTCACAAGCACCTTGATTAACTAAAATGTGTATTTTATATAGTTAATATAAGAAGTACAATAGTGAAATAAATGTCTAAACTAAATTAGGAAAGTGACCCAAGTAACTAAGAAAGTAGATTTGTGAAACCCTAGAGTACAAAGAGAGGTAGAAAGAACACAGTTGATTCAATGAGCTTGTTGGATTATGTCGCAAAGATGAATGGAGAAATAGGAGGAGGAAATGACTGTGTCGAGGTCCAAAAAAGTGCATATCTGGGAAATTTACGTGGACTGGGGCACCTGGATAGGTACAGGGGCGCCTGTGGGTGCCCTGGTCTATGAAAAAACTATGTAAATCTCATCTGAAGTGTCACTAAGTGATAGTCTATGTTCACTTCCTACCATACTAGCTTCGCTAGACTGCGCAATATGTCGTTGGAAATAATAAATGAAGATGAGACTTGTAAAACCCCAAGACAAGCATCAAATCCCTAAAAAATAAAGAGGCATATGAAGGGATCAGACTGTCCTCAACGGCCATAATGGTGGATTTACTAACTAAGCATTGCACTACATCTCAAACTTGAAGTAGTTCTGTGTGTGTGTGTGTGTGTGTGTGTGTGTGTGTGTGTGTGTGAAATCATGCCCTAGGTGGTCTTGTGCTAGTCACACTTTGTTAATGTAGTGAGCAATAATTATGTGTAGAAATGTAATAAAATGGTGGATGGAATAGAATAAACTTCCCTCATATGATGTGTGATGCAGATAAACCAACCTTGTCCCTTATGATAGAGCTAGATGGATGCAAATGATCTCTAGATACCTTAGATGAAATGCAACCTTAGGTGATGATAGTAGTGACTAGTGCTTGGTCCCTCATTATAGTCTCATAACTTTGTATTTATATGATACTCTTGATCTAATTTCGTAATTAACCCCGAAGGAAGAGGCCGACCACTAAAAATATAGAATGCTAAAACGACTAGAAAGTGCCCAAATGATGGAGATAAAATGGAAAAAGGATCAGGGCACCCCGACTAGGACTAGGGTGCCCCAGTCAAGGCTAAAATGACGTAAAATGACAAAAATAGATTGTGCATGTATGTGCAGGAGGTCGGAAGTGACGATAAAAATTAAAGTAAAATGGCCAAAAGATGGGGGTTAATTAGTACTTTCTTCACTCAAAAACCATATGAATAGTAATATGAAACCAATACTAAATAATACCCAAAGTGTGTGATTTAGTGTCTACACACCTAGAAGAACTACACGAGGCTTAATTTTTACAACAAAAATATGTAGTTCAACACTTGGATTGGTTTAATGGCTAGTAGTTTGACCGCCAAGGGTGGTTTGGCCTCTAACACACACACACATGTTTTTATCCTTTTATTTGCTAATGCTATGATGAAGGGTCATGCAGGTTGCTAGGGTTTCTACTTTGTTGATATTTACACCCTTCTTAGATTAGGACTTATATGTTTTGTTAATCTAAACTTAATTTAGTGAGGTCATATTTACACTAAATGGATGTAGGCTAGATATAAGTGGATTTTTTTTATTAATTAAATTCCAACATTAATTATACAATATCAAAATAAAATTTTGAAGCATGAAATTCATGATATGAACTTGAAAACACAAGGGAATGAGTACACTTAGCTTGTTATAGAAAATTACAGGAATTTCTAGGACCGTGCAATGCTGGAACAAGGAGATCTGAACTTGGAAGTGTTTTAGAACTTAAACTGTAGTTGTTAATTATCTTAGGGCAAGACCATACCTATCTTTCAGGACCATACCATATAGTCTTGACCCTTCTGTATAGTCTTGGAATTGCTATGTTTATGCACCTACAATTTTCTGTGGTGGTTTCTTGCTTGGATTTGTCTATCGATATCAAACCCTAGTTGTTGGTCATGTAGTGAAGTTCTCTACACATGTTAAACATCATCTCAAGCCCTAGCCATGAATGAAAAGTCTTTCAAAACAAACATTATTTGGGTTATGGGAACCCTCGTGCATCACCAAATTTGGCACTACTCCAAAGAGACATCAAACCACACGAGGTTCTCCACCTAACATGTGATATTTAGATAAATGAAACAAAATTGACAACTTCTTTAGTAATGGTTTCTTTGATTTTGGCTCTTGCTAAAATACTTGGAGGAGGGATATTTAAGTGCTTGTAAATGAGAGAGAATGTTGTCTTGACTTGATAAGAAGCTTTACACCTGATGTGGGTGCTACCATAATTATAGTGAATGTGTTATTGCAAGTTTTAGGGAGCTTTGAGTTCCTTTTGCAAGTGTAGGAAATAAGTGTATCAGTACATTGCCAAGGGATTTCCAGATTAGAAAATGGGGTAGTGTTTACTTGCTTATATATGGTTCCGTAGATGATTTATCTAAGAAATGTTGACCTAGATGAAGTAAAAGACCCAACAAAGAATGTTAACTTGAAAGAAAATTTGGAAGACATGTCAGTTCAAGACCGTACGAGTCTTCCAAGACCAGATATAAAATCTTGACCAAATTGTATTGCCTTACCCTAGGTAGAAAATATGCCAAACGAAGCTTGAAAATTGGTGCCCAGTGTCTTACTATGGATTTTATGTATTTTTCTCTTAGAATTTGTTGACATATCAGTGTGAAAGAATAAACAATATAAATAAGGGACCTCAAAAAGTGCTAAGTAGGAATGAAGAGGTGGTATTTATCATAACAATAATGCATTGTCAAATCAAGTGTTGTTAAAGTGAAAATTACTAAATTTGAGTGTCTACATTTCCCCCTTTTAAGTATGAAATTAAAATTACATGTTTAAAAGAAAATACACCTGAGTATGTAAATGCACCTTATTGTTACGCAAATTTTTGTTTCACATTTTTCTATGTTGTGCTTGGTATTGGCATGCTCCATGATGAAACCTACAACATATCGTGTAGTCAATGTCCATGATAAAGAATTGAACTTTAACTCATACATAACCAACAATGTGAAATATTCGCATTTGTATAAAAGTTAAATGAAAAGATGTAAACAAGGAATACACATGTTTTCTTGAGAAGAAGATAACATTGTGTTTTGCTTGTGCTTGAAGGTATTGCATTGTTGATTTTGTTGAACTTTGCCGAAGGATTGGGGGTGATCAGTCCCCATTTTGTGTCAAGGAGAAACTAGAGTGTTAGGTGCGTGTAACCCAATATGGAAATTTAATGAAAAGATAAAAATAAAGAGGTAAAAATGCATCCCCGTAAAATGACATGTTTGAGCTCATGACTTGATTTGGTGAAGTGATTTTAGATCTCAGCGTAAATGGTCTAAACTGCCTTATTAAGCCTGTCACATAAGTCTGAGAAACAAGAGTGAAAGTGTGATTTTATACAAAAAATCCATGAAATTGAGTGTTTGAGGATGAATTGTAGGTCTCTTGTGAAGTTTCCAAGGCTTTGGTTTGGTATGAATGTGAAGTTTTGTGTGTTGGAAGCCTTTAGGACAAAACTAGTTTTTGGTGTCTTGACACTCAGTTTGAGATGTCTTAGAAATACATGCATATTTAAACCTTATACCTTGAAATGAAGCATGATTTTTGGTTTGAAAATTTGCACAAGGAGCTTAGCTTTCCATAAAGGTTCCATAGGAGCCATGAAGGGGTGTTTTAATGAATGAATTTGATCATTTTGTGAGGACTGGTTTTCTGTGCTTGCAACCCCTTTGAGACCTTGTCCTAATAAATATTTCATGGAGAGAATGAATATGTTAGAGTAGCTCAAAATCCTTTAAGGTGATCCAAAGGTCACATAAGACATCCTAAAAGTATCAAGATTTTTTTAAAGCTCACACATTTGTGTTGGTGAAGAAATCTTGTGACTGTGATTTTGAGTTGCCTTGATTGTGAACTTTAAGATGAGAATAAGAGATGGAATGGAGTCTTGTACCCTAACATGTAGCATCCTAAGCACGTTATGATGTATTGGACATCCTAGAGATTCTTCCACCTTTTTTGTGTTGCATGACATGAACCTAGAGTGAGTGCATGCATCCAAAAAGAAGACTGCATTTTTTAAGTCCATACACCTAGTAGAGCATATGAGCTCTAATGGAGGTTTGTTGAGAAAATGGTGACTTGTAGAGTGTATCAAGGCTTTAGAAGGAAAATAGAGGAGATTTGTAACAAACTTGATCCTCCATAATAATTGGAATGAGTTATATTAGCAAGAAGACAAAGGACTCTACGTTAAAAAGAAGACAAGAAGGATTGAAATTGTTATAAAAGAAGTTGTCAACATGTTAGAATAAAATTGGAATAACATCAGACGTGTCATAGGTGCAGTGAGTTTAGGAATGATTTCATCTCTACATAGGTGTTAGAGGTGGCATGATAGGTCAAAGAAGGTTAGTACTTGTAACTGACACTCCTGCACATGTAATGATGACATTACATCAATTTTAGATGATGTCACATAAGACCTTGTGTACAAGTTGAAGTGTGAAGAAGTTGAAGAGATAGAATATGAAGTGCAAGAGGTGTAAGAGCATGTTATTCTCATGCATAAGCATTCTAAAATTTCCATGAAAATTAGTTCTTGATAATAATATTGAATGAGAATGAGCTGATAAGAATATGAAGATTGAGTGGTGAAAAGTGAGATTTATCCAAGCATGTGCGGGCCTAAATGAGGAGGTGTAGAAAGCTTCATGGAGAATGAATCAACAGTTGTATGAGCTGATGAAGAGTGAGGTTGTGAGATAGGTTCATCCAAGAGAGTTTGTATAGCAAAATTTGCATGAGAAAGAGATTTTATGACCGTATTTCCAACAGATTGAGAAGATGAGAAAAGAGGTGAATCAAGGTGTGTAAAGGAGGGTGATGATATAAGAGCTGAATATAAGATCACGGTTTTTTGTATTAAGAAACTTGATGAAGGTGATAAAATTTTTGTAAAGTCTAAGTGGCTGCTTAGAAAAGTAGAGAGTTGGTGCTTCTATTCAAGTTGTAGTTTGTAAAAGTAGGGAGTTGATGCTTCCATGTCAAGTAGGTTCTTGACTAAATTGTAGGGAGTTTGCGCTTCTATGTCAAGTGGGTGTTTGACTAAATTGTTGGATTTTATGCGTCAAGTTGAGTGGGTGCTCAACAAATTGAAATCTCTATAATCTTTTATAGGAAAATTGTCCACATAGTGTATTGATTTCAGTGGGTTTTTATCCCTTCAAGGGTTTCCCACATTAAACATTGTCTTCATGTGTGCTTACTTGTTATTTTCTTATGGTTGAATATCATTTTCCCCTCTTGGTAAAGGTTGATTAAGATTAAATGGCTTGCTAAGTTTTTGAAGTCTTTTTAAAGTTTGAAGAAGCATTGATTCACCCCTCCCGTCATAGTGTTTGTGTTTTCCAACAAGGTATCACCAATTTCTTGCATAGAACTTGTCCAAAAATTTTCATGATCATCTAACACACAACCCAAACTAGTTCCCACATATGATATTTCATCATGACACTTGTAACACACCTTTATATTTGCAAATCTTCACAAAACAAGGGTTTTGTTATAGCTTACCTTCATACATGGAACCTACAAATGCCACCAAACTGAGATATGATGAATCCTCTATATGTATGAACCTTCACATTAGATTCCCCAAGTCATTTCATGCCCAAACTCTTCATATTTTTCTATCGCTTTGAAACTAGGGTTCAGGGAGGGTTTAAACCCACTTGGCTTCTTAACAATGGTTCATAAAAGTCTGATGTCCATTTTATCTCATTCCACTTGCTAAACCTTCTTAGCTCCATACCCTAACATCCAAAAAAATATCAGGTCCCCATGTAGAGCACACATGTGTGGGTGAGCATTCAAAATTGACCATCGAGCTGGGAATGACATTTATGAGAGCTTGATAGAGCTCAAAACAAATTTTCATGTATTGTATTCAAAACCCTAACCTCAAACATTACATAAACATCTGAGATGACCTATTTCATGATCTACAATGCTCATTCATGCTTAATTACTTCTGAAACTCACCATGCACCATGGTTTTCCCAAGCCTTCTATCCTTGTCTTCTTGCATTTAGTTCAATAGGACCTTGAACATGCACCAAACATATAAACTATGGCCTTGTACACCTTATACAAATGATATGCAACCTCAAAACACTCCTAACATGCTTACATAGGTATTCTTTGGCCTAATTTGCATCATACCTCATGCCATGCATCCATTAGTTCTAGAACTAGGTCTAGAATGGCTTGTTTTAGCCCATGCCATAATGAAACTGACCTTGATATCACTTTGTGGGAACTCACACACTTTTACCACATCACTCTAAACATGCTAGATATCATAGAGACCTCTGACCACCTCTGGAGCTCACTCAATACACCTTGCATTCTTGAACCATGCACTAGAGCATGTATACACTCCTAGACACCATGCCACTTCACCAATGTAACACATCATGCCACTTCACCATGCCATTTGAAACCTCGGGTTGAATCCTAATTGGACACCCATTTCCATCAATGCCACTTGACATCAATGACAACAAAAATGACACAATGTCCAACATGAAGCAAATAAAAAATGAAGAACAAACACCTATCAAATGTCATAGTACTTGGTATGAAAACAATAAGCCGAGTATGATCAAAAATCATCTGTATAGTAGTGAAGGAGAATAAACAATTGGAAAGAACTTGGGAATCAATGAAAATATGGAAAAAAGGTTCCAAAGCAACAAAAACAATGAGTTGATTAAGTGTGGTAATTTATTTCCACTTAACTGCTATGCGCATTGACACCTCATTTAGATAGATCTAAACACTCAATTGAAGCACGCAAAGCTACCAAGTCTCTCCTTTAGGCTTGCTTTTCAAGATGTTAGCATACATATCCATAACAACCATTATCAAAGCAACCATCCAAGTACAAAACATTGCATCATATCATGAACTCATATATGAAACACATGTAATAAGGAAACATAACAAATTAGACAACAACTATGATCAACTATAAAAACACATCTCCATACTTAGATATATCAATGACCATAATCCGATGATATTTATCCATTAATCATTAGAACAACTACATAATAGGAAGATGATAGATAACATCCAAAACATGTGTCCATAGAGCCATGCACGCCAATATAACAGACAACATAACACAACTACATCATGAGTGTTTTATACAACAAAGTATAATAAGTATATATAGGGGTGGGGACTTTCCCTTCACCACCCATGCACGTCCTATCAATATGTGTGCTCAAAATAGCCATGTGTTAACAATTGCATGCTTTTACAAAACTTCTAATAATAATATATTTCCTGATAATATCCTACTCTAATCCTATTAATAGATAAAATTATGCATGTGATTTCATCTTTAGTTTGCATGTACTTTCTCCAAAAATAGCCAATACTTGTTCACCAAGGTATCCTTTGCATGTTTAATACTCCAAGTCTATTTTTAGCCCATCCTTGGAAAATGGCTAAGTCCTCAATTTGTTTGACCTCCTGTGCAGTCCCGTGCACAACCTTTCTCATCTTTATGCATGATCCTTATCCTCCCATGCACGTGCGTGTGCATTCCTTCTTGTTCTCACACTTTGTCATTTTCCCACTCCAACATTACCCCACACTAGGTATGTTATCCGTCCTCAAAACACCAGAAATTGTTTTGCAAAAGAATTGTAGAGAACTCATCATGAATTAAAGAATGAGGAATCAATAAATATAGCTTGCACCAAAGAATAAAGAATCGAGTTTCCTTAGGTGGAAGAAGGAAGGGGAACTCCTTATTCAATATTTTCTCTAGCTCCTTCCACCCCGCTAGTTCCTTACATGCCTGCACCGACACATTATCAACAATGTCAGGGATGTCTATAAGAGTTAAATCATCGATCTTCCCCTTTAATTGTTCAATTAAATGCTCCAACTACTTTTATGCATCATTCAACACATCCATCTTACGCATAATATGTGGGAAAAGTTCCTTCATCCTACCCTTAAGTGAGGTTTTTAACATATTTATCACTTCCCTCTTTTGTTCTACCTCGGTCAATATATTTTCCCTTTCTGCCCTATTAATTTTTCTCTTGGCCTATAATTCTTTTAACTCTGCTTCATCCCTAACAACAAGTAATCCTAAAACATGATCGAAGTCCTCACAGTGATCAGTTACAAATTTTGCTACTTGCGCAACCTATTTAACCTCCACTACCAATGCATCATATTGCATGAGGTGCGCTTCAACCTTTCCTTACCCCCTGATTTTGTCGCGCTAACACTTCTTCTACGGATTCTATGGCAAGAGGTTTCTTTTAATGTACCATCATGCGCACCAGGTTTTCTAGACAATGCAAGGCTGACTCATATCTAGTTTAATCTCGAGGAATCATATATGAGCACAATAACATAATTGCATCTGCGATGCTTTCTACCTTTTTGTATGCGGTGAACGTGTGACCCTTTTCTTCCCGGACCTCCTGTTTCAATTGCACGGTGATCTTATCATTCTCCTTGATCTCTTTATCCCTCTATCTTATCTCCTCATCCTTCTCCACCATCTCCTTGCACAAATTCCTTATGCGACAATCCTTATCAAATATCCTCACTCCAACATCCACTGATAAGATAAGCCTCCATTGGTGTAAACTTAAGTTGGGTCTCCATTGGCGATTGCGTGCTAACCTCAAACTCTGACTCTTCCATGTGCGATTGAAATGTCCAAGAGAGAATATTTCGTGTGTGCGACAAGGCTTCCTCCTTCCTAAAGAATTACCAATAGAAAAATTCCTCTGTGGCCACTATACTTTGATATCTTGCACACAACACCTTATTTGGATCAACATCATACTGTATCATAGGGCCCTGGGGTATATGTTTTACCTTCCAGTTCTTCCCATGGGTCCCTTTTGGGAAGATAAGGACAATATTGATCTCCATGTCTCCTGATTTATCATCACTCTTCTCCTCTTCTCCAGGATTTACTTCCTCTTCCACTATGTGCTCCACCTCTTGCTCGATTTGACGCTCAACTTCAAGTTCAAAAATGTGCTCAACAAGCTCCTTCCTCTCCCTTAAAATGGGTGCCTCAATTTATTTCATCTCCATCTCCATGATTGGGATATCCTCATGATGCGTGTTACGCTCCTCCGTATCTAATTCCTCAATAGTTTGTACTTGGGGACTTAGCTGTGCCACTTCTTCTTCCTCATCTCTTCCAACCTCCTCCTCTTGTCTCTCAATTTTTTTATGTCTTCACTAGACACTACCTTCCACTTCTCTGTGACTAGGGACTTCTTATTTGTTACTTGTTTCTTGGGGCTCGCATTTGGTTCTGACTCCTTGCGCGCAGGTGTCCTCATGGTCGTGCTTTAAACTGGAGGTTCATCTTCACTTCCTTCCTCTTCCTCACTGATGGGAGGGGTATCCTTTCACATTCTCTTCTGCCCCATAGTCTTCTTCTCCGTAGGCTCTTCTAAGATGGTCAAGTCATCCTCTTCATATCTTCCATCAATTATACTTGGCTTCAGATAGATATAGATTTTTGCAACTTCCACATTAGCTATCACCAAGGTAATAAACCTAGTTATATTGATATCATTTGATATCAATGTTTCTTCATACACACTCTTCTTGGGGTAGACAAGTATTTTGTGCAATGTATGATGCTCATAGTCTATCTTATCTATGTCAATCCGTATTTTACGTGCTTCTGTGAATCTGTTCACATTAGTATGGAAATAATGCATTGTGAAGGTAAATGGTAGTTTGCACCAAGGGCTTTTGGTTTCATCCTTCAAGGTAAAACAACCAATGCAGAAGTTTTGATAAACATCAAACTCATCTTGTCCCTCTAAATGCACAAGTAATTCACTGAGAATGTGCCATTCTTCCCTGAACGCATTGTGCATCCTCTTATACCATTTATATCCTCTTTCCTTGTATGCAAGAGTGATGGTTTCAAAAGTGTAATCAACAAACCTTTCTACAAGGGATGCATCTTCCTTGGGGAAATGCCACATTTTATCATTGGGCCCATCTGGAACCTCAATTTCCAAAAATAGAATGAGTAGGAGGATATTTCTGAAGGTAATTTTATCCCCTGCACATGTTTCTTTAATCATCTCCTTAGCTATGAACCTGTAAAGGTTATAAACCGTTCCATCAGATATATTCTTCATAACATGTAGCCATCACTTATTCACTTGTCCCCATCGTTCCTACCCATTCAACTTAGTGAGTAACCACGTGACCATTCTGATCATAGGATCATCTAGCTTCACGATATCCATTGTGTGCCCTCCCCTTAGATATTATAATGCTTTGGATGTTTTTTTCACTTTGTCATCATCTTCAAAATATATTAGAAGTTCATTCCTTGTGCTCCGAAGGCTAGTGAATTTGTTAATCAATGGTGCAGTCAGGCACATCCTCCTCCTAGTGAAATAAAAGAAATCCTCATGAATGTGTGACTTGAGCCACTGATATAACTCTAGCTTTCTAAAATAAGGGAGTTCATATAACTGGAGAATCCCTGTGTTCAAAAAAATGTGCTCTCCCTCATCATCAAAGATGGGCTTGTCATCTGTAGTCCTTTCCCCTGTCTTCTAGACAAGTTCTACTTCTATCTCTCATGCATTTGAGTCAGTACGATGGTTGTAGTCACTGACAATCATTTTGTGCACATGCGAAACCGAATCCTTTCCCATTAACACTCCATCAGGGTACTGCATCTCTGAGTACCATTCTTCATGTATGTCTTCTACCATGGGATTTTATTTGCCCTTTCCCTTTCCTTTCCCCTTCGGTGATGTGGTTGTTGTTTTCATAGGTGCCATTTCCATGTGCAAACTCAAACTAGAGAGTATTAACTTCTTGTGCTTTAAGTGCCCTGAACTTCGTGGTTTAATTTGTTCATGTGAAAAAATATTTACCTTTGGTTCACTTTCCTCCAATCTATGTCCTAACCCTAGAAACCCTAACTAGAAAAGACACAACATTTGTAGACAAGTTCCCACATTGTCCCAAGTTGTAACTTTCTTCCAAAGGAGATTTTTCTCACCCGGTCATGTCCTTAATGTGATCTGGTTCAACAATTTTCTAACTCTGTACTCAATTTCACAAGGATTCACACAAATTTTCTCTTTAAAAATTTACAAATTCTTCACAAGGTAAGGCAAAAATGAATTTACTCCAATGTCCTTTTATAGATTTCTAAATTTTTACCACATTAAATGCTCGTCACCTACCACCATACAACAACTTTAAATATGTTTTTTCTTTATTTTTTGCACATTTTCCACTATTTCCTTCCATGTGCTACAGTCATAACCTTTCGGGGCACTCACTACTTCCCAGGTTGTTGATCTCCTCGTGTGCACTTCCTTGCATCATAGTACATAAACCTTTGTGCCTTATACCAAATAGTTCACCATGCCACTACCTACCTCACGTTATACTGCGTGACCATTCTTCGTACGTGGTTTTTCCATCCTGAGAAATTTCCTTATTATCACATCCTTCTCATTCCAAACGACACCTTTTTCCTCTTTTCCCACATGCGCACTTTGCAACCATCACCCCACATTCTACTAGTATTGTGCGCATAGATTTATCTATTTCAAATTTCCTTCGAGCACCCACCAAATCTCTTTTCAACATGCATTTCTTCCTCGCGCACCCCACATTAAAATTATGTGTGGTCCTCTGCACATGAACTCAATAGATTATAATCAACTTCTTGCATGCAAGCACGCTTATTAAAAAACAAGGAAATAACAACAAAGCATAACAACGACTGGAAAGAAACACATGAAAGGGGAAATATAATATAAATGGCAATACTACCTTATTAAAAACACTAAGAAGATTTATTTATAGTAGGGCTTCATCCTACTCCCATTGAAGTAACTGGGAAACATGGTGCCATCCAGTGCCTGCAACTGATATGCGCCTGATTCGAGTATCTTGGTTACTAAAAAAGGTCCCAACCAATGCACCTTCAATTTCCCTGGATGACACAGAAACTTGGAGACACAGAGAAGGACCATATTTCTAACTTCAAATGTATTATTATTAATGTGCCTATCATGCCATGCCTTATGTCTCACCTTCTCAATATTTTGGCTCCAACACGCAATGGCACTCCTCTCATCTAACTGCATTAGTTTATGAATGCGCTCTTTAACAACCTGTTCATCATCAAGTCCACCTGTACACGTAGTACGTAGGGATGGTAGCATGAATCCATCTGATAGTACTACTTCTGTGCCAAACACCAACTCTAAAGGTGTGGCCTTATTCAACCTTTTATAAGTAGTCCTGTATGCCCAAAGTAAAAATGACACTTTGTCATCCCAATTTTCCTTCCAACATCACATATTTTTATCAATGTCTATCCCAAAATATTATTGAAATATTCTGCAGTGTCATTGGATTGTGGGTGATAAGGAGTAGTCTTATGGTGTGCCACCATAAACTCTACTAATAGAATTCTTATTGTATCATTCAAGAAATGGGTTCGTCTATCACTTGTCAAGATTAATGCGAAGCCATACTTGTTAATAATGTTTTAGCATAAGAACCTTATTGTTGTAGTTGTTGTACAATCCTTTGTAGGTGTTGCCTTTGCCCACTATGTCAAATAGTCTATGCAAGTAATAATGTAGCGTGAGTCAGTCCTGCGTGCAGGTGGAGAAATTGGACCTACAAAGTCAACAAACCACTTCTCAAAAGGTTCTGTGTTCGCAATGGGTCCCAACGACATCTCATCTCTATGTCTAGGATTTCTAATGCATTGACAATGATCACATGCTTTCACATATTCCTTGGTGTTCTTATACAAGGTATCCCACCAAATTCCAGCCATAAGGATCTTGCGCATGGTGGCATCACCAATGTAATTTCCACCTGCTATTCCTCCACGAGCTTCTTCCATAATAGCTTCGTACTCATGCTCAAGAACACAATGGCGCAAGACTTCATCATGACCCAACTTGTACAAATCTCCACCAATTAACTAATAAGACACCATGTGTATTGCAAGTTACTTCTTCTCTAATGTCTTCATTCCTTCTGACGCCATGCCAATATGTAAGAAGACAACTATGTCCTCTAAATATATGGGTGTGCGGTTCAATCTAAACAATTGCACATCAGGCATGGTATCTTCAATGTTTTGTGCATCCTCACCAGAATCAATCCTTGATAATTCCTCAGATCTAGAATTACTCTTGCCTAGTTTCACAACAACTATAAAATAAAAATCCTGAAACAAAAGTATTCATCTAGAAATACACCCTTGCAAGACAGGTTTGTTGACTAGGTACTTGAGCGCCATATGATCTATATAGAAAATAAATAGGGTCGCAAAAAAGTATTATTTGAACTTATGGCAGTGCGTAGATCATAGAAAAAATATTCATGCTCTGTAGTTGTGTAATTTTTCTTCACGGGTGTCAACTTCCTACTTGCAAATAAAATAGGATGGTCCATAATTCCTTCCCTTGGTTGTGTCAAGACTGTACCAATGGCCATGCCAGAAGCATCAACATGAACATGAAAAGGTTTTTCCCATGAAGGAAAGCGTAAAATAGGTGTAGTAGTCAACCTCTCCTTCATTGTTTTAAATTTTTGATGTTGTGCATCACCCCAATAAAATTTCCCTTTAGCTTTGAATAATTCTTCCAAGAGCACAAAAATCTTCGCATAACCTATTATAAATTTCTTGTAACATCCTGTGTGCCCCGAAAATCTACGCCCCTCACTTTTATTGGTAGGATCTTCCAAGCCCAAGATCACAACTATCTTGGCTGGGTCTACCAACAATCCTTCTTCACAAATGATGTGCCTGAGCAAGGTTCCAAAGTGTGTAGTAAAGATTCACTTCTTAATGTTCAGAGAAGTGCTCAGCTATCTGCACCTTTCAAACTTAAGTTTTAGATTATCATAATGATCCTTGATGAAGCCATATACTATCCAATCATCCAGATATACCTGCAAGAATTTATGAATAAAATCCTGAAATACCTGTATGACAATGCACGAGAATACTATTGGTGCATTTTTCAATCCAAAGGGCATGACTATATATGTAAAACTTCCCCATTCATTGGTTAAAGTTGTCTTCTCCTAATCTTCTTTCTTGATGTGTACCTGGTGATAACTTGAAAATTTTTCTGTAAAAGAATATATCTTGAGCCCAACAAATCCTTCAAGGATTTCTTCTATGAAAGGAGTGGGAAAAGGATTTAGATTCTTCAATAGGCTTAATAATTGTAGACTTGAGCATCTTATTAATTTACTCTATTACCTTCACGCACTGGTTAGGATTCATCTTATAAGGCATCTTCCTAACTGGGCACGCATCTCTTTCAACTTGATCTTCATCTCACCTAAATAAGGACGTACACCCTTTAATTCATGGTAACCTCACGAAAAGATATCCTGAAAGTCATGTAAGAGCTTAATGATCTTAGCTACTTCTTGTTTCGACCAATAATCCCTAATGATTGCTTCGTTAGGTTCATCCTCCATGCCAATGTTTACCTTCTTTATTTTCATGGGATCATGGTACACGCGTGCCTTCTCATTGGTAGAATCCATGACCTTGCATGCACTTTCAGTGTATCTAACATCCAAATTGTCAACTTCCTCATCATCAATCATATAGAACAATTTACCCTTCTCTTTTTCTTCCAGGTGAGACCCATCCGTACTTATTATGTCTCCTCAAGATCAAGATGCACCTCGAGATCAGGTTCCCCAAACAGCTCTAACATGATCTCTTCTACCTTTGCACTATACCCCAATGTAATTCCCTTTATCGTCAACAATGCTTCATGGAATGGAGGCTTAGTAGAAGAATAATCAAAAGTTTGAATCATACATGCAGTCATCTCTTAGTAGTTTTCAGTTTCTCTTTTTATCTCAACATGGACATACCAGACTCGTTCGCATTCACGTAATGTAGAGTAGAACTTATGTACCCAAATGGATGATGGTAAAGCCTCCTGTTCATGCTCCTGAGGTGGTAGATTTGCATGAAGTATCTACCTATCATGCTCTACTCCAACACATGGTACATTCTCTTAAATCTATTCCCTTAGCAATGAGATGATATTCTCATGGCATAACATCTTACATACCTCCTTTAAGTCATCTACATCTTTCTACGAGAGATCAACATTCTTTGCATGTTCTCATGCGTGCGCCTGTTCTTTTAAACAATGTATTTCACCTTGCAGATCCCTAATGAACCCCATAGTTTCTTGATATACAAGTCCTTCAGATGCACCGCCTCTAGATACTTATCATGTATCACTTCCTCCTGAGTAATGAGAGGCTTAGCCTTCAGCGGCTCATGAGTGTGTGTTGCCTAGACACACATTGTAACTAGCATGGGTTATGGTTGTAATTCTAGATTAGTGTTCTTCGACATCTATTGATCAACATTAACACATTGTACCTTGATCATCCCAGTGCCCTTGTCCTTTTTCTTGTTCTTACTCATGTGTTCATATAAATCCGGGTAATCCTCCAACTTATGCAGCTTCCCACACCATGAACAAGTTGTATTGTAAGGGCAATCTAGTTGGTAATGATCAGGGGATCCACAAGTGTAACAAGTTCCTCTAACAAAACTGATCCTACCAACACCATGACCTCAACCTCGATATCCTCTCTGGAAGCTTCCATTCCTATTATCTCCATGGATGTGCCCTTCATTATGTTTTCATTCCTGTTCCTTGGATCCGATCGCCACACTAGTCTAGCATACTCCTGTTTAAATGGATTTGTGGATGTGATCAATCAATATTTAGTCAACGGTCTCGTGAGTTTGGGACTTGCAAATATTACAGTATAGGGACACTTTTTATTGGATCACACGCTGTAAAAGAGGGCAATCCCACACATCATAGTTAAGGTGAAAAACCTCACAATCTAGCAATAATGCACACACTGACCTACGTGGGAAATTATCTTAAGTATGTATGTCCACTATGCATCTCATGTGATGAGTTGGCAGAGAGCTTCTCCAATTGTTTTTCCATGACCACAATCTATGCCTCTATGAATGGGCTTACTCCACTATCAACACTTCCAACACCTTCAGCGCATAGAGTAGCTTCTAATGCCTCATGCGGATCCACATATGTCTTATAAGAGAGTGACCTATGGAATGGAGTCATCAATCCTCCAACGAACCAATGTGCATGCTAAATAGGATGACTATCATAAGAAAAATTATGTTACCTCAATTCCTATTATCTCCATGGATGTGCCCTTCATTATGTTGTCATTCCTACTCCTTGGATCTGATCACCACACTAGTCTAGCATACTCATGTTTAAATGGATTTGTGGATGTGATCAATCAATCTTTAGTCAACGGTGTTATGAGTTTGGGACTTGCAAATATTACAGTATAGGGACACTTTTTTTTGGATTGCACACTATAAAAGAGGGCAATCCCGCACATCATAGTTAAGGTGAAAAACCTCACAATCTAGCAATAATGCACACACTGACCTACGTGGGAAATTATCTTAAGTATGTATGTCCACTTCACAATTTGTGTACCATATTCCACTATGCATCTCATGTGATGAGTTGGCAAAGAGCTTCTCCAATTGTTTTGCCATGGCCACAATCTATGCCTCTATGAATGGGCTTACTCCACTATCAAAACTTCCAACACCTTCAACGCCTAGAGTAGCTTCCAATGCCTCATGCGGATCCACATATGTCTTATAAGAGAGTGATCTATGGAATGGAGTCATCAATCCTCCAACAAACCAATGTGCATGCTGAATAGGATGACTATCATAAGAAAAATTAGATAAATGATTCTTAAAACACACATCATACTCCCTCATGCTTTTAGATAAACCTTAATTTATGTCCCTAAGCACATTGATGCTCAAATTCCGGGATGTGAAACTCTAAAAAAAAATGCAATGCGCAAAACATTGTAGTCAACCATAGTTTGATGTGAATAATAATTCCACTAGTAACTATGTGTACGCACTTGTAGTGTAGTGGAAAATTGACTAGCCTTCCTATCTAAGGTTGGAATTCCCTTAGAGTGCCAAAGTAGTTCACACTTATGCACATGCTCTGCTACATCTTTAATCCCTCTATACTCTGGTAAATGGAGAGACATCTCATAGTAAACTTGAGGTGTTGGATATAATGGTTGCTGAGGTTGATGTTGGGGTTGTTGAGGACGTGGGCCTTTCTGCCAGATCCAGAACCAGAACTAGAACCTCCACCTATATTTTCCCCTCCTGATCTGCCCAATCCTCCTGATCCTCCTGTGCCCCCTGTGGTGGGCTTCAGACTAGTTGACATACTCCCTTATGTCCCAGTAGTGGCAATAGAATGGACACCAATGGTTTGCATGGTCACACCTGCTACTGTCGTACTTCCAAAAATCTGTGTGCCGACACTTTGTCATGATGATGCACTTGAAAACAACCCTACAATCAAACTTACAAACAATGGTGCTGACTATGTTACCATGGGCATGCTATTAACCTTATCTCCTGAATTCAACACAAAACAATGTTTACTCATATCAACTTGTTTACATGCACTATCCTACTTCTTAATTACTACCTCTAGATATGGAACACCATGTTAAAGGGCTAGGTGGGTTCAGATGCATGACTTAGGCCCTCATTCTCTCCACTGACACATTCTCATTCAAATTCAAAGGGTATTTTCTACTGTTCTTTCCTAGAGTTGGGAGAGCCTGATGATGCACCTCCTCATTTTCTATGAGAGCTTCAAAACCTTTGCAATCCATCATCCTCCTCAAATCTAGTGCCTCTTCAATCTCCCATTTACATGTCATGTTCCTCTCTCGCACTTCATTAAGCTTGATATGTCTTTCCTCTCTCTTCCTTTTTGCCTCCAAGTATGCCATCTTTCTCCACATCTACTCTTGCCCCTGCGTGCGATGGGGGTTTAGCTAGCCATGGGTAAGATTTTTAAATCCAGTTCTATAATCAAAATCTTGATCAATAACATTATAACGCGCAAGTAATATCCTCTAGGCTTACACAAGAATCTGAACTCAGCTTCCTCTGGGCACAAATAACTAGAAATAGTGTACTCAAATGTGTAATGGCGTAACACTCTAGCCCACCAACGATCAACAACTTAGTCCATTCCACATCAACATCAACAAGATTTTGGTAATCCTTTTACATCCAAATTTTCGACCTATACCCCAACACTTTCCTAATGCATGTGCTATCAGCCACTCATACAATTATATTGGAAAAAACCTAAAGAACATCTCATAGAACTCATGATAAAGATTATCTTCTACCCAATGACATGCATTGAAATTAGGTCCAGTGTTATATCTCTGCACAAATTGATCCTGACCGTTCTCTACCAAACTTTTAATGCTCTCCAAAGTCAATTGATACGCCATCTGTAAACAACATCCGGACAGAAAATTTGAAAAGAGGTCCCAAAAATGAAACCAAAGTGGAGTCTTTTATTTCCACTTAACTGCTATGCATGCTGACACCTCATTCAGACTGATTTGAACGCTCACCCAAAGAGTGTGAAGCTACCAAGTCTCTCCTTTATGCTTGCTTATCAATATGTTAGCATATATATCCATAACAAATATTATCAAATAAACCATCCAAGTACAAAACATTGCATCATATCATTAACTCACATAGGAAACACATGTAATAAGGAAACATAACATATTAGATAACAACTATGATCAACTGTAAAAACACATCTCCATACTCACATATATCAATGACCATAATCCAACCATATTTATCCATTAATCATTAGAACAACTACATAATAGGAAGTTGATACATAACATCCAAAACATGTGTCCATTGAGCCAAGTGTGCTAGTATAACAAACATCATAACACTA
Source organism: Taxus chinensis (assembly GCA_019776745.2). NCBI lineage: Eukaryota > Viridiplantae > Streptophyta > Pinopsida > Cupressales > Taxaceae > Taxus > Taxus chinensis. Next base: position 103,018,970 of record CM034150.1, read on the forward strand.
CTACATCACGAGTGTTTTATACAACAAAGTATAACAAGTATATATAGGGGTGGGGACTTTCCTTTAACCACCCATGCACTTCCTATCAATAGGTGTGCTCAAAATAGCCATGTGTTAATAGTTGCATGCTTTTAAAAAACTTTTTCTAATAATAGATTTCCTAATAATTTCCTATTTTAAACGTATTAATAGCTAAACTTATGCATGTGCTTTAATATTTAATTTGCATGTACTTTCTCCAAAAATAGCCAATACTTATTCTCCAAGATATCCTTTACATGTTCAATAATCCAAGTCTATTTTTAGCTTGTCCCTGGAAAATGGCCGAGTCCTCAATCTATTTGTCTTATTGTGCAGTCTCATGTGCAACCCTGCTCATCCTTACGTGTGCTCCTTATCTTCCCGTGTGCATGTGCACATTCCTATCTATTCTGAAACTTACTCATTTTTCCACTCCAACATTAAGTGGATCATCAATTGCAATAAAAATCATGTGAGATTTATCAAGAAATTGAGAAAGGGATCATATTTCAATAATCCCATCAATCAGTTTGTAGAAGAAAGACATTCAACGGTACCCGCATATGGGTAAGCATTCAATTTGAATTAGTGCTACAATGAAAGCGGGTTGTCATGTGAATGTAACATAGGTGATTTATGATGTTTAATCATATTTCCCTTTTTTGTGTGTATTTACTTTCCTGTCTTGTGTTTCCTTTCCTTGTCGTGTGTTGGTCTTGTTAATCATGTTTGTTTCTTTTCTTGTTGTTTGGTGTAGTAACTCTATTTCCCAATGAATACATTGATTTTTTATTCACCCAAAATAAATATGAGGTCCTCTATTTCCCCTTGTGGGATAATGTGTTAGAGTTAGAGCCAAATATTTTCATGTTAATTGACTAATCCAAGAATTCAAAACTTGAACCATGACAACCAAACCATACTGTGAAAACATGTATCAAACATTTCTGAATCCCTCTCTTGGTCAGTATGTATTATGTGTGATGATCATATTTACCTTTTATTTTATCCCAATTCATTTAATAAACATATATAATTTTTCAAAAAGGTGTAAAAGGGTTCATAATTTCATTCAATGAAGTCCAGTAGAAGACTAGTCCTTCGACAAGCTTAGAATGGCCAGTTTTGGCCATTGCAGGGCCTATGTGCATCCTTAAAGAGGGTTATGGAAACTTCATAAACATCCATTAGTGGTATTGGGGAGCCTTAAATTTATTGGAATTAGTTCAGGAAAGTTTATGGATGATTTGGTGATTCAGGGGCAATTTGTGTAAAAGCGGGTTTTCAGGTGTCGGGAATGAACAATCAAATTATGACCACGATATGAAACCTGTTCCATTTTTTATAATTTTATTTGAAGTCAAAATAATATAACATTTAATATCAAAAGTCAATCTAGAGCTCTGGGGGTGAATATTTCATGTTTCTAGGCTATTTTGGGTAAACCAGTGTAAATAATGGCTTTCCAAATGGGGTAAGGCACATTTTGGTGTCCCTCTTATCTATTTTAACCCAAGGGGATAGAGGGGACACACAATTTCTCCCTATGACATTATTTTTACCATATAACCACCCAAGTGTAGTCAAGTTAACCTTGGTTGAGTTTGAGGTGAGTGTTTCCCATACTTAGTCAATTTTTTGGTGTGCTACATGTCACCACCTTGCTCAAATGCACATTTTAGTGTCCCTTGTGTCCCTTTGTAACCAAGGGGACATAAGGGAAAATGAAATGTGCTTCATGCCCACTCTTAGGCCCTGTGCACTCACATGACCCTTCGTCAGGCTCTCTAGGATTATTTTTCAGCTCCCGTGCTCAACCACTCAGCCCCTCATGCTCAAGTTGACTTTCCAAATGGGGTTAGGCGCATTTTTCTACACCTGATGCCCCTTTTTCCACATTTTACTCTAAAAACCATAGTTGAACCTCAATCAAGATCATATTTAATCCAGGTTTGATCTATGGTCAACATGACATCATAAAAATGAGATAAAACACATTAAAACACCATTTTTTCTCATTCGTTTTACACATGATTCTATTCCTCCATTGTTTCTATTGTCACACCTTCCAACCTCCATTAATGGATACCATGCCATAACATAAAAATGACCCCAATTAGTTGAAATAAATCCCAACCCTATATATGCGTTAACAAAGGCCCTATATCTCTCTTTCTGGCCTGTCAGTTTTAGTTCAACTGGGCGGGCGTGTATTCTAGTAACTAGTTATAGAGCTGCATATAGATAGATGGGCCACTAGAACTGAAAATACTTATATAGCTTGAGGATCTGGCAGGTGAAATCACTTGAAAATTGGAGCAAACGATCCTAAAAATATAGTTTCATCTGAACCATCTTTTACCACATGAAAAAGATGGTTTTAAGGGATCTTGAGGACTGTTTCTTGTCAAACTTCTTCCCTCCTTGAATAAATTTTCACTCTCCCAAATATTTTATGGGCGAAAATCTCCAAAACTTAGAGTGGAGGATCCTACAAAAATCTACTTTTGTCTAAGATATTTCTTTCTCGATGGGGTTGCTGATTTTTGAAGGTATGGAGGACTGAGTTTTTCTCAATATTCTACCCCATCTGATGAAAAAATAATTTTCCCACTCATTTAGATGAATGAATCATTTAAAAATTAGAGCTGAGAATCTTGGAATAAAACCCATAATTTCAATATTGTTTTTGTTGTAATTTGACACCTGTAGTGCTCTTACTAAAAATAACATGTGTTCATGACAAGGCATGTATAAGAATAACAAGTGGTAAAATGAGATGAATTATTGGCATTTGTGTTCCCCTGAATAGGAAAGAAACACCAGGAATTGAAAAAAGTGTAAAATTTCTAAAAATAACAGTCCTAGCTAGGACTTGCTAAAATAGAAAGTTTCCAATTTTGACTCTGAAAGTTATAGTGGTTCCTATTGTTCTTATATTGTTTCTTTTTTCCATCATCGTGGGGTCATGAATATGTTCCATGGCTCCAATAAGAAAATTTCCCTCCACAAACTTTCAAATGATCCTAAAGCATCATTATTGTCACATTTTTGTCAAGAAGCATATGAGCGCACATCAAGGTGTAGCAGTTGAAACCAGTAACATTATGAGGTCGACAAAGAGTTTAAAAATACATCAAGAGCTTAATTCAAGTTCAAGTCACCAAGAGGACGATCATCATGAGAATAATTTGAGAAGCTCACTGTGAGTGAAGATGAAGGCTACCTCAAACAATGCATACCTCAAGAAGTGTTTCTAAACACTCATTCAATAATCTGGAATGTTTGTACATCTTGTAGAGTAAGGAAATTGTGAACATCATGCTTCAAATTAGAAAAATCTCCATTAGACAAAGCTTCATCTTCATCAGATCAGTCAACCCTTCCCTCTCTCTCTCTCTTCCTTCTCTCTCCATGTTCTAATTTCTCACCAAGAATGTACTTTTTTATATTTCGTCCTATTGACCTAAGTGACCCTCAATTAAACATTGTAAAATTCCTTTTTCCAATAATAAGAAAAAGACTCACTTCCTAGGAATATGAAAGGTCACAAGTGATGGGAATAGGTGAAAGGTCATGTGGGGGGTATATGAAGAGACATGCTTGCAATTATATAAATTGGAATGACTTATCCATTCCAAAGGGTTGAAATTTTTTGATTGAATGTATGTTGTTGATATTACCACTTCTACATCAAGCAATAAAAGTTCCAATTCTTCTATTTTTTGTCTTATGTTCCTCTACTCTCTCTTTCCAACTTTGGATACATGATAATCTTGTAAAACCAAGAAAGGTGTCTGTGCCTTTGATAAACGAGTCAATGGAATTCTGTCTGTATGATTTTTTGGTCTTATCTTTGTTTACATTGTTGTGTTCTTATAATTGAATGTGGATCTACTCTGGTTATTGTATGTGAAATTGCTAGTGCCTACTCACAACATTAACCCTCTCTCACCTTATTCCCCCAACTCCCCTTTACCCATCTTCACTATGAATTACTCCCACATGTTTAGTGGAGTATTTTAGTGTAATCCCCTACCTAACAACCACCCATGACTTTAGGTTAGTTTACATTTAGTAATGGGATCCCCCCATACATAATAAGGATGGGCTTAGCTCTGTGATCGTTGGCAGAAACCAACAATTTTCCTACACGAAAACTTATTTCGCCAATATTTTTTTGTGACTCTGTTAGGGAAGATATTCCCTTTGTGCACCCATAAAAGATCTCTGAAAATACAAAAAAAATACATATTCCAAAAATCCATAAAACTTAAAAAATTGAAGAAATACCAAAAATACTATTTGAATGTTCATGAATCCTTGTTGCAATCGTATTGAAAAATCTACATTTTTCCAGTTTCATTCCTTTCTAAGTGCTTCAAGAAAAAATAGCAAAAATAAGGTACACCTGAGATGATTGTGTAGGTGCAATTGTTGATCCCGCATTTGAGGAGCAATAAAGAGCTGATTTTAGACTTGCCATTATACAGGTAAGAAGACAAGTTCCTGAAAATATTCTTGAAGATCATATTGAAGAACGTGTTGGTCCTCAATTCTACACCCTTTGGTGGCCTGACATCATTCTATAGGAAGGGGGATGCTTGGATGGTGGTAGACCGAGTAATATATGTCATTTTGTATCTAGGGAGGGGTATAATAATTTCCTTGGGATCAAGGCTTGAGGTGATTGAGGGGCATGTACAAAGGGGATGGCCTCATCCTACTACTTTTGGTCTTGCCTTGAACTAGAGTGAGAGGACCACAGGCTAACCTAAATGTAGAGGGGGAGATAAATTGTTTGTTCCTCTTGATATGTTTAAATGATGGATCAATCTGGGATAAGCATGGTCATGAATACAACACTCACTCTCATGAGTTGTCACAAAAAATGTTGCATATGCTTAATATACCATACACATGTTACTATAGATAGTGAAGCTCAGTTGCTCTTGCATTCTCTTGATAGTAGAATTAAGACTAGAAGGCACCTTCAATGATATTTAGAGACAAAGCAACAAAGTAATAAATGAAAGTTATTATGAGAGGGTGGGATCAATTATGGTAGTTTTAACTTCAAAAGGGGGGGATTATGTGATGACAAATATTTTACAACCAAATACCTGATACTTACTGAGACTGTTTGCTATTATGGATAGTAAAGAACAATTGATTAAGTAGTAATAATTTCTCCAAAGGAAGATTTGCATTCATTGATACCCAAAAAATGCAAATCTTCGACATAATCTCTAAAATACTTGACACAAAATCTCATGCAAGTATTCTAATAAAGTATTTACTGCTTTTATTCTCGTATGCCCAAGATTCACTCAAAGGCTAACAAAAATCACTTAAACAAAATGGTTATAGTAAAGATTTTAGAATTATGTTCAATATTGTAGAGCAAATGCTTACATCGCATTATTGAATTAATCACCAAATCAAAACCATTAAGGATTGATCTAGTGTACTACACAAAGAAGCAATAAACATAAAATTGTAGCAGAAAGTACAACTCAATCAACAATTCAACATACAAAACCCAGAACACAGAAATCAAACTCATAAGTAGACATATTCTATTCAAATCTTAAATCTCTTGACAAGGTCACATAAAGGAAATGCTCTCAATGTTTGTCAATGGCTGTACATTACAACCACCTTGACTCAAAATCTTGAGATACTAAAAATCATATGTATTTCACAGAAGGAAATGTGCAATATTACAATCGTATCTTTCAACATTTTCAAAATAGAAAAATTTAACCCTCCTTTTATATGAGGACAAGCCCCCATATTTATACAAATTTGGTGAGTTCTTACAATTCGATTTCCCCCCCAAATAACAAATGAATCTCCTCTTTGTTCATAAAGAAAGAAATTTAATCAAAGCGGGAATGTACTTTTTCTAATTGAAAATATCTAATTTTCTGTTAGTATTTTGGGATCAATTCCATGCCTTCACGACCACGTATTGGTCTCTAGTTGGTTGTGGGGTCGATATTTTCCTACATGTCTGCTTCCTTTTGTTTTTTTTTGTGTTATGTGGCTTTGCGCATAGGTATGTTCCATTATGAAATGTGAGCCAATAAGAAAATTCCACCTACCTTCAACTTTCATAGACTATTCTCTTACTTGTACTGATCACTGTGAAGTATAAACCAATGAGAAATATCCAAGCTACTTTGGATTTCGTAGTGTCAGGCTCTCTTGATTTCATTTTTTCATTTCATTGATTGTGGGGTTTGGCATTCACATCGTGAATTCTATTTGGGTAGAATTCATTGTTGGTTCCACAGAAATGCTGCCACATATGGTGCCTTGACCTGTGAGACCACCCAGACCTAAAGCCCTTTGAAATCCAGCTCATTCCGTGGACATTACGTCTGTGGGAACCCATCCGCTCACCTTACATCAGAATGGTGATGCATGTCCACCGTCAACCATTGATCTTGCACCATCTTAATAACCCCCAACTCCAACATGTTTCTTTCTGATCACGTTGACTTTTTCTGCCCCAATGTGAACCCGAAATGCTATCAACCTTGGTTGATTCCTTGGACCTCATGTCCACCAGGTGCATTTTCCTTGAAGTTCACTTGGATGATGACATGTTTCCTTCTCTGACTGCCTCGATCTGCATCGTGTGTCACCTCTAGCGTGTTTTCCAAACGACCTTTCAACCTTGTTTGGTTGTTTCCCAAACCCAATAGAATTATCCATCATGGCTCGTTCCAGGGATTTGATGTCCATGAAGCCCAAAGCCTTTGAGGAGAGATGGAATGGAAATGCATGCCTCCACCTTGACCATTGATCTTCTTCCGTGTGGCCCATGTTTGATGCCTAGTGTTGAAATTGACGGCCAAATGAACGTCCCATGCTTGTTTAAATGTATAAGTGCATTTTAACCAGTCTCTAAGGAATTCTTATGGAGTCAGTCCTCCAAAATTTCTACTGAATAATTTTTTATTTATTTTGACAAGGTGAAAAAATTCTCACAAATTCATAATTCTTGTTTACTCAGACTGATTTTTGAAGCAAGGGGAACAATATGAAGCACACAGAAAGGTTACATCTACATAGAGTCTAGGAAAAATACCAACTCAATCTAGGGGTTTGGATTGAGCACCAATAATGGATTCTGTTCAGGGATGGGCACTCCCTTGTGGTGTCACAAAAACCTCTCATAAGATGTCAAAACAAAGACCAAATGCCTAATCCATTGGGTAAGGATTCGGGGAAACAAAACACACAAGGCCCTCCAAAATGATACATAACATTCACACCAGAATACTGACATATCACAAAACCTAGTCACTATAGACCAAAGCATAAAAAGGGAAATAACAACATAAATAAAGGTAAAAACAATACAACAAAACCATACACTATATAATGATCATACCCGATCCTCTAGTTGAGTCCAAGAAGTGTTTGAGATGTCTACCATTGATGGGAGACTCCAATAAATGTCCCTCCAATTCTTTCATAAAGAAAACATGTTATCTAATCTTGATATCAATAGAATAAGGTCCCATCCATAGGGCATAAAACCTTCCATATTTTCCCGTGTGTTTGTGTCTGTTGTCCCATAATAGGACTAGGTCTCTGACATTGAAAACTCTTGGGGTGACCTTCTTATCAAATATATTATTGAGTTTTTCTCTAGACTTGATATGTCTTTGGTGGGACTCTCATCTTTCCTCATCCAATTTCATAATTTGATTGACCCTTGTCTCATATGGACTTCTTCTCCATTTTCAAATTACTACATGAATTGATAAGAGGAAATTTGTAAGTGCAAGGGAAAAAGGGATTGAATTCCATAAAATAACTCAAATTCCAGTAGACCTCTTAGTAGTAATTATGTCTGCCCATAATGCAAACTTTATTCGTTCATCCCATTTCTTCTTATTGGTCTCTAATGTTCTTCCGAGGATCTTAAACAGGTTCTTATTGCTTGATTCAACTTGGCCATTTCCTTGGGGATTGTAATTTGATGCATACACAAAAGTAATATCATATTCATGGCACATAGTTGCCAATGGTTTAGCTTTGAAGCTCATGGAATTTCTGGTAACTATCTTGGCACGAACCCCAAATCTACAAATTATGCTATTGAGAATAAAATCCATGACTACTTGATGAGTTGCCTTCCTGGTGGGAATGAATTCAACCCATTTGGTAAAGTAATTAGTGGCTACCAATATCCACTTATGACCAACACTTGAATAGTATGATATTTCACCAATAAAATATGTAGACACAAAATCACACACTTTGGGTAATTATTTAGTCCCGGTCTCATACTACTATTCATATGGTTCTTAAGTGAAAAATATTACTAATTAACCCATGTCTTTGGCCATCTTGCATTGTTTTCTGTTGCTACTTTCGATCTTGCACCCGTAATTTCCCAGTCCGTACTTTTATACTACATTTTTCCTATTTCTAACTAGGGCACCCCAAGCACTCTGGTTCCCTCTAGGCACTTTGATCCTCTTTGTAATTTCCTCTCACTTTTTGGTCAATTTCTAGCCATTTGAGCTTCTTATATTTTTGGTGGTCGGAATTTTTCATGGTTGATTATGAAATTCAAGCAAGAGAACCATATAAATATAAAGTTATGTAGACCATAATAAAGGACCAAGCACTAAACACTTACTATCACCTCTTAAGGTTGCATCCATCCAAGGCTTTTGTTGCTCCATTTGTATCCATCTAACTCCATCACAAGGCACATAAGGCTGGTTCATCTACATCACACTACATAGGAGGGGAGTTTATTTTATTCCATGCACACATTATTTACATTCTACATCTAGTTGTTGTTCACTAGTCATAAAGTGCAACATGCACAAGAGCGCTTAGGGCACAATTCCACACACACACACACAGACACACAGACACACAGAACTACATTAGGTCTTAGATGTAGTGCAACACTTAATTAGTAAGTCCGCCATTGTGGCCACTGAGGAGAGTCCAAACCCTTCATATGCATATTTGTTTTTTAGGGTTTTGATGCTTTGATTGGGGTTTTACAATTGATTCTTCTATTGAAGGTTTACCAATGACTTCGGTGATCACAGAATGACATTCATGCAATAAGAAGTGAACATAGGTGAACATTCAATGACACCTCAGAGGAGGTTCTCTAGTCATATCCATAGACTAGGGCACCCCAAATCTTAAACCAGAGTGCCCCAGGAAACCTAATCCCTTTTCTAGGCTCTCCAGTCCAGCCAGATAGCTCAGATCTTCCTTTTCTCAGGGTCCTGTGTGGTGGTTTCCTCCTGTTCAGCCAATCTCCACTGCAACACAGTCCTGTGACATCTGCGAATCAGCTAAGGCATTTTTAACCCTCTTTGTGCATTAGGGTTTCATATTTTCACTTACTTAGTTTACTTATATATTTTCATTTATTGTATTTATTCATTTATTTACTAATTTTATAACATCAGATTAGGCTCATATATTCCATTTTAGTTTAATCATTTTGGTGAACCCATCCTTCGATTCCACCTTCTATTTAGGGCTATTACCCTCATCTTATCATGGCTCACTCTTATGGAAATTTTACTGAGGAACTTCATTTCAAATCCCTTAATGATCATATCACATCTGAGCATCCCCAAGATTTATACTTACTCTTACACGTTACTTGTGAGGAAGCTACAAACTTGGTGAGCTTAGCTTGACCACTGCTATTAAACACACTTTGGCTATCTTCCACTTCCATGATAATCCCACTCACTCAACCTTGCCTGCCTACGACTCTACTTTGCCCATTTGCACCTTCCCCATTTCTATTACTAATCCCACCAATCACTCACACCACCTATTATCTCTCGTACATGGAAAGTTTCCTCCATTGGAACTCAAGACCTAGCCACTCTCTATCAAGACCTTTGCAACAAAAATTCATCAATTACAACAAGCTACTTCACATGCATCTCCATCTTTGGGACTCCAATTTATTGCTACAAACTCTATTCACACCTACTATCTCCATGTATCCACTTCCTCCTAATTTTTTCACCCCTAAGCTTCCAATTTTTAATGGGCATGATGACCTACAAGATCATCTTCGAGCATTCCATGTGGCTTGTTTGGACTTGTTCAAATGATCATATCCTTTTGGCTAAAAGTTTCCCCTGTACTCTCCATGATTATGTAATACGGTGGTTTTATGACCTACCTATCCATTTGGTAGTCTATTTCACTCATTTTGTCATGATGCCTTTCTCACTCACTTCTCCATCAACATCAGCTCTAAGATACCTTATGCCCAACTAGTACAACTTAAACAAGGATCTAATGAACACTTTGTAAACTACATTTTGAGATATAAAAATAACTTAGTTAAGATGTCAAACATGCTTACGAGATTCTGAGCTTCAAGATTTATTCATTTAGAGTCTATTACCACCTCTCCAGGAAAGTGTTTTCTTTTATACATCTTCTTCATTTGATCAACTTTTCATACTCTTAAGCTCCACGAAACCAAACTCTTATCCATAGGCAATAGCTTAAATATCAAGAGCAAGCATCATCTTCTACGCATTTTCAGAGCAAGTCAACATTTAAACCATCCAAAACTAAACTATCTAACACGAAAATCACTGTTAACACAATATATACTACCAAAGAGCTTCAGTCGTAACCACCTTAGTTTACATTCACAAAATTCCCTATGGCCCCACATCTTATATTGCAACAACTTCTTGAGAGAAATCTTCTTACACTTCCTCCACCGCTCTTGAATTAGATCCATCACAACCAAAAGGAAGAAATCACAATGAGAATTTTTGATGTGACTATCACCGATGTGTGGGACACTCTACAAATAGGTTCTTCTTAAGCTTTGCACCATCATCCAAGATATTATCGATATCAAAAAACCTAAGTTTCTAGAGCCTATAGACTATACACTAGTCAATGAAAACCGTAAGCTCAAACTATATAATAACTCATCTACCTATAACATGACAAGAAATTATCCTACTCTTTGGCTAACCATACATATCGCGTTGTGCCTCCTCTTGCATCTGGGGCTCTTGACTTTCTAGTTTCGCATACTGACACTTCTCCACTGATCACTTATCCTTCTTTGACCATGACTATCATGCAAATTTCACTTCTAATCACTTACATATTACTACTTCTCTATCAGATTAGTATCTATCAATAATACCAAGGTTGATCCTTCTTGGCCCATTAGCGCACGTTCTATTCCACTTCTCATCATTATTGGCTATTCACTATTGCAAGTCTCATATCTGATGAACAGTTCATATGTTGTAGTCAAACTTCATGTTACGATAAGACCTCTTACTATGTTTGTACCTTTCCTTGTTGGACAATCAGTCAACAGGTTGTGACTTGCTTCTAGGCCTCAATAATATTTGTAGGTCTAATTCTATTTTCTCCATGAAACATTTGCTGTCTAAAATTCATTCATAACAATCGAGCCATTTCTATCGATGGTGTGCATCCTTCTACTCCATGGTCATCATCCCTGCTCTTGCAATGACTAATTCATCCTCCAACTTCATCTTAGTGTGCCTCAGTCTATAGCACATAAAACACAATCTACTCTTATCTCACCTACCCGTACACCATTTCACGCAGCCTCACCACTCTATTAGTTCTAACACATCAACATAGGCCCATTCCTAGGACAATTACAAAATTTTGGCATAAACCTCCACCTCAATTTATTCCATGTAGGTGTCCATCACCTCCACGCTTTTCTTCGCATTGATCTCCATCACCTACACATTTTTTTACGCTACGATACCCATCGTACACTCATCCATCAGCATGCACATAGACTCCACTCACCTATGCAGTGACTGTCTACTATACCATCACTATTAGAGCATGGTCATATGCATTCATCACTACATAAGCATCGAATGGAGGATGTTCGTCCTTCACTTTCTTTGGATAGTTCATTCAATCACACTACACTTGGGGGGCATTACGCTTATCTCTTCCGCCCCTAACATACTCACACGTCTTTCATTAATACCTAACCTACACATATTCATCCACACATTAGTATCGACATTACACGATGACGCACTCTTATGATTCGGTTTACACTTGACTATTGAGGGCATCCTATACACATGAACCTCACACGTTCCTGATAAACACTACATATTCTACATTCTACATTATTCATTCTACACACCACGTGACATTGTCTCATCACTACATCTATTAAAAATCTTACACATCTACTTATATGCACTGCACTCATTACCTGATGACACATTCTAGTCTCACAATCCATATTGAACTGTTGAGGGTATACATCACAAATAGACCTTGTAACACTCACATGTTCATCATTCAATCCTTTCCTCATGCAACATTCCTAGAATAGTGATACACACCGTAAGCTACATCATCACTTACTATACAATCATCGTCACCTATTCGGATCATCATTTAGTGATATACACTTTAGGCTAAATCATCAATCCTTCGATCATCTTGTCATGATATACACTTAGGCTATAACATCACGCACACCTCATATATGTCGCGTATCACCACTACACATTCACCACACTACAACATATAGTTTGACCATTTCCTGATGATGCACTCCCATTTACGGTTCATTTTTTACTATTGAGGGGGCATAAACTAAATGAATCGTACTACATACAACTCTATTCACTAGAGGGGCACGTAAATCCTATCATTCAATCTACATTCCATTTCATCCATCCAGAACATGTTGCATATCTTGGTTGCTTTTACTATTGCTTGAATTTACTTGTACATGTTCACTTTATTACACATGCTAGATAGATATCATGTATGCAATTATATTTATCATACACACATTCACATTCACTTGATTTATAGTTGTGATCACAGATTATACAAGTCCATTACATGTAGCATGGATGCTCAGCGCAATACCTACTACTAGAGGCATCCAATTTCGTACACTAAATGTGTTATTATTTTATGTTGTACTTAACACTTTAATTTATTGGTTATCCACACTTTTGAAATACATTTTATCTTTCTAATGTGCTAACGTGTGCTTCATGTGTAACATTTGTTTTACAAGATTACTTGCCACCATATTTGTCTATTAAATTGTTTGTTCTTTCTTGTCTGTGTTTTCCATTGTGTGTGGGATTTTCTCCTTGTTTGTGTTCACACTTGCTTGTTTGTTTGTGGTAACTATGGCCTTGATTGTCTTGTGACACCGTGAGAGGTGTCCCATGTTTGTAACCCAATTTTGCGGCTTACATTGTCTTCTTGTGTGTCCTAGCCTACACAATGTATGTTTAGCTTACACTTTCATGTTATAAATACATGTTTGTTTTCATGTCATCATTTGGGTTTACACATAGTACACAACACAATACTAATACAATTTAGTTTTCAGTTTTTTTCCATGACATAATGGGTTACACAATGAGTGGGTTCAACAGAGTCTATAGAACTCCATACATAGGGGCTTTTACAGGGCAAATTATCCTTAGCATTATGGGGAGCAGTTGTAAGTTAGAGGTTAAATCATACCTTCCTCTTTATAGTACTTTTGCCAATGGCATCGAATCACCAAAAGAACTAGATGGTATAGAGATTTGTTTAGTTTTTGGAAGCAGTTACAGGTTAGAGGATAAATTAGAATTTCCTCCCTACACTTCTTTGGCCAGTGGCGTGAGGTCACCCGAAAAGCTTGCACGACATCGACATGATCCTTTGTACACTCTTTTTCTCATCACGGATCAAGTGCACATGTTCCTTTTTCATTTTTATACTTTCATTACATAACTTTTACATATATACATGCATCTTTACACATGTTTTTACACATATACATGCGTATTTTACTACTTGAGCATCTTCTCTTTTATAGGTTTATATATATGGGAAGCAAGCAATCAACATCATGCACCTTGACACTAACATGTAGGTACATCACATACATCAGCATCTACACACACACTTCCCTCTAGGTTCACTCTCGTCACCTTTTTACACTTTCACATCTTTAGTCCCCACGCTGTTTATTTTTTTACTCCACACTTTGTCTAGTCCCTCTGCACGTTTTCTACATCAATCTACATGGATATCAAGTACGCATCTTTATCTACTTTATGTTACCAGGTGTTCCGCTCACCAATATAATTTGGGGAAAATGTAGACACAAAATCATGCACTTTGGGTAATTATTTAGTCCTGGTCTCATACTACTAATCATATGGTTTTTAAGTGAGAAAGAGTACTAATTAACCCATGTCTTTGGCCATCTTGCATTGTTTTATGTTGCTACTTTTGATCTTGCACCCGTACTTTCCCAGTCCATACATTTATACTGTGTTTTACCTATTTTTGACTAGGGTGCCTAGCCAGGACTAAGGCACCCCAGGCGCCCTAGTCCCCTCTGGGTGCCTTGATCCTCTTTGCACTTTCCTCTCAAGTTTTGGGCACTTTCTATCCATTTGAGCTTCTTATATTTTTTTTGGTCAGCCTTTTCAGGGTTAATTATGAAATTCAAGCAAGAGAACCATATAAATATAAAGTTATGTAACCATAATGAAGGACCAAGCAATAAACGCTTACTATCACCACCTAAGGTTGCATCCATCAAGGCTTTTATTGCTATATTTACATCCATCTAGCTCCATCAAAAGGGACACAAGGTTGGTCATCTGCAGCACACTTCATAGGAGGGGATTTTATTATATTCTATGCATACATTATTTTCATTCTAATCTAGTTATTGCTCTCTACTCACAAAATGTGACACGTACAAGATCACCTATGGGCACAATTACACACACACATAAAACTACATTGGGTCTGATATGTAGTGCAATGCTCAATTAGTAAGTCCACCATTGTGGCCGCTGAGGACAGTCTGACCCTTCATATGCATCTTTATTTTTTGAGGTTTTGATATTTTTCTTGGGGTTTTATAGGTGATTCTTCTATTGCAATTTTATTAGTGCTTCAGTGATCACACAATGAAATTCATGCAACAGGAAATGAATACTGTTGAACATTCAATGACACCTTAGAGGAGGTTTCCTGAGCATTTCCACAAACCAAGGCACACAAATCTCATACTAGGGAACCCAAAGGTGCCCATATCCCTCTCCAGGAGCTCCAGTCTAGCCAGATAATCCAGATCTACACTTTCTCAGGATCATGTGCAAAATTTTCTTCCTCTTATTCATCTGGTCTCCACTATGAAATAGTCCCATGACATCATTGAATACGCTAATGCCTTCTTAACCCTCTTTACATATTAAGGTTTCACATTTCATTGCTTAGATTTCTTTAGGTTGTATTCCATCATTTCATTGTTTCATTATTTAGTTATTTTACTGCTCCTATAACACTTAGATTATACTAATATATTCCATTTTAGTTTAATCAAAATCCAATCCCTATTATTTAAATGGAGCTTCCATAGACACAAGTTGTAGGGGTAAGGCCCCATAAGCTTCCATTATTCTAGAAAAATGCTTACAACTCTCACATTTTCAAACCAATAAGGCAACATATTTGAACAATGAAGGCCACCAATATCTTGCCCTTAAAATTTTGTGAGCAACAACTCTTCCAGAAAAATGGCCTCCACACACTCCCGCATGAAATTATATAATTATTTTAGGTGCCTCTTCTTCTGTGATACATCTTAGCAAAATTCCTTATGGGTTCTTCCAAGATATCCCATGATTAGTCAAAATATACTTTTGGGAAACTAACTTAAGTTTCCTTCTTTGATTCTTGTCTAAGTGTATAGGATAATTCAGGTTCATAAAGTAATATACTATATCTTTATACCAAGCTGAAGTGCTCACTTTTTCATGAGGGTGTGACCCATATTCTTTAATATTGTGGATCTGCACAACCTTCAAATTTCTCTCTGCCATCAACCTTGTTAAACCCAATCCTTGAACCAATTTTGTGGTTTGAATCTCCATGTCATATTCTTGAATTCTGTTCACCCATCTACACCTTTTGCTTGACATATCCATTTGTGATAGAATGTCTTTTACCATTATATGGGGTACATATACCATGATTTTGGAGCTCAGAATGTAGGGCCTAAAAATTTTAGTGGCATCCACTAAGGAAAAATCTTGCTTTTCCATGATGGAGTATTTCAACTATGATTCTTGCAAATATTTACTAAAAAATGCAATGGGATTTTTGTGTCCCTCTTCATCTTTCTATAGTAACAAAAAAACAATTGTATTCTATGAGGCAAAAGAAAACATCTAGAATGCTTTCTTATAATCATGACTGGTTAAGATGGGGGCAGTCTTGAGTGCCTCATTTATTCCTTTAAATGTTTGAACATCCCCTTCTTCCCATTTGATGACTTGATCCTTTTTCAACATATTTGTGATGGGAGTAGTAATCTTAGCAATGTTGGAGATGAACCTCTTTACAAAGTTTACCTGTCCAAAAAAATATTGGATACCCTTTTTAGACATAGGGATAGGGACTTTATCATTTGCCTCCACCCTTTCGGGATCTATCATAACTCCTTCTTAAGACACTATATGCCCCAACAAATTTCACCTTCTGTACCACAAATTAACATTTCTTTGGGTTCAATGAAATCCCATATTCCCTGCATCTGATCAATATTTTTTTGAGATGTCCCAAATGGTCACTTCTCTTTTTAGAGAACATGATTATATCATCTTGATAAACTACTATGTAATCATGAATGAAACCAAAAAAGGCTACATCCATGGCTCTTTGAAAGGTGGCACCATCATTCATTAGTCCAAAAGGTATCCTAACATAGACATATGTTCCCCAAGGGGTAGTGAAAATAATTTTGAACTGTTCTGATTGTTTCACCACAACTTGGTTATATCCTAAGAATCCATCCAATGTAAATAGTAACTCAGATCTTGTTACCCTTTGTAGTATATTATCCATATTAGGTAATGGGTAATTTTCTTTAAGCGATGCTTTATTCAGATTCCTAAAATCCACACAAAGCATTATATTTTCATTCTTTTTTTGATTGGCACCAAATTCGCCACTTATGAGGAATACCTAGGGGTTGGATTATCCCACCATCTTTTAGCTTTGCCAACTCTTCTTGCATTTTAGTTGCAAGGATGGGGTCGATAGGTCTTTTATTTTTCCTAAAAGGTTTAGTATGAGTCCCCAATGGTATCTCATGCCGAAACAAATCTTCTCTATAGGCCTTCAATTCAAAATAAAACCATGCTAAACACTCCTGATACTTTCTCAACAATGTAGTATAAACTTATTTTTCTTCTTTATTCATACTACTCCCAAACCATACCTTCCTATGTTTTTGAGAAGTTACCAAATTTCACTCCACAACATCCCTGGGTATATGGATAGGCTTTTTCATTACTCATTCTGCACTATCAAAATTTGATTCCAAGGTGAAAATTTCTCTAGGAATAGTATTTTTCTCTAACTAAATTATATATTTTTTGAAGAGGGTCTCCTTCCACTCACATAACACCACCATAAGTTCTAGTCCAATGATTTGATTCATGAACTCATCTTTATAGCTTAATAACCTTTGAATCTGAGCATCATCTTCAAAACCCTACCAATGTTGAATGTTGTTGGGAATGGATGGTCTTATGAGTACCTCTACTTCATAATTACAATAGGGAAATATTGCCTCATTATCATATTGAGAAGCCAAGATATCAAATTTATCATCTACTATATTATGAGCCCTCTCATGGTAAAGGATATTAAAAGAATAAAAATTTTCTATGAGATCCCAAACTACATGATTATACTATCTCAACGTATGTTTCTTAGTTGCATATATTTTTATAAGTTGTTTTACAAGTAATTATGTATCTCCTTTGACAATGATATCCTTAATCTCATGCTTTCATGAAACTCTTAAGTAAAGGAGAATTGCCTCATATTAAATAATATTATTGGTACATTCAAACTTCAATTTGAAATAAAAATTAAAAGAATCTCGATTTGGAGAAGTTAGAACCATTCCAGCTCTATTTCCAACATTAGAACATGATCTATACAAAGTTATGGCACAGGGTAAATTTAAATATTCAAGGTGTGCATTAGCATCCATACAATGATCTTTAGAATCTGCATAGCCTATTAAATTACCTAGATTTGTATCAATAAAAAAATACTTCATTAAGAACATTCATAGGATCCTCAATAAGATGGATAATTTTCTCTTCTCTACGTAACTTGAATAGTTTTCCTTCCATTGGTATAGAGGTGAAGGAAATATCCATCTGAACACTTCCTCCAACACTAGAAGCCTATTTTCTTGATAGCAACACACCCCATTTATCTGGGAAATCAACTATAACCATATTCATAGTTAAATATTTACTAGGATATGAATCAAGTTGTACTACTAAACCTCTGACATACCTAACAACAAGTACTTCTCCTAAATCCATGGCATAACATTTCCATAAATCCATTGTTATTTTAATGTTTAATTCATTCATGACCTTTAAAGACATGATATTACATGAAGCTCCTAAATCAAACATATAATTATGAAGAAGTATTTCATTAACAAATAAAGTAATAAAGTAAGGATCCATGTCCAACTGTGAATAAACCAAGGAAGTACCCAAATATACTTTTAGGGGTTCCTCTGTACTCTTCTAATCCTCTTTCATTTCAAGTCTAGCTATGGTAGGAGGAATCAAAACTATATTTTCATCCCTTTCCTTAAATAATTCATGCTCTTTTAACCCCAAATATTAAAATGCCCTATTTATATGTTTGGGTATTCTAAGTCATTCCACAATTGTGACAATGATATTTCTTTGACTCAAAATTTGGGCCATATCACATGTTGCATATTTGGGTAGGGTTGTATTAAGGGTAAGGATGATGGTATTTTCTGATGCGATGTTGTCATTTACTGTTTGAGTAGAAATAGAAGTGTTTATCTTTGAAGAGATAACAAGACCTTTTTTAGGCATACTTTTATGGGGAGCCCCTTTAGGGATATTGGTTAAGAGTGGTAAATTTTGTTTGGGAGTTAGGATGGGTCCCTTAAATGTCTTATTGTGAAGGTTATAGTCTCTTTCTTACGCAACAACCACATTTATCAATAACTTCTTATCCTTTTTAGAGGGAATTATTCCATCATATTTTTTAATCATCAATGCCCTTATATATTCAAAATCATGGTTAGGAAGTTTAAATTATTGAGCCATATCCATATCGGCATAAGCTACAGGATGAAAAGAGAATACCTAATTAGTGGACGCCCAAAATTTTTCTGTAGTTTTGGCATATATAATATTAGTGTAAGTAACTCCTTGTGTAAAATCATTCAAAAAATCCATCATACATACATCATCAAAATCAGTTTCCTCATTAATATCATCATCTTTAACAAGATGCTCATAAGGGGTGTATGGTAACAAACATTTATCACATGAATCAATCATATGTTCTTTTTCTACTATTGATACCCTTATTGTTAGTGGATCTGGGACTGTTTTGTTATCTCTGAAAGCTTGTTTCTTATATCTTGAACCCATAGTTCCTTTTCCTCGATTCTCATCCTGGTGCTATCCTTTGGGATGATTACCAAATATATTTTGTCCTTGGGCTTGGTGTTGAGCTTGATAATTTGAAACCAATCCTTTCTCTACCCTAGCAAGATTATAAGAAATTTCTCTTACTACTTTGACCAACTTTTTAACCACCTCTTCCAAATCTACAACCTTGCTTGCTTGAGGCTTTTCTAGATTAGTCAACTTGACACCTTCCCCCTTTGGAGGCTTCCCAGCTACTTTAATATTGTTCTCTATTTAGAAAACCCTAGAGAAATCCTACCACATAGTTCTAGGATTTTGTTCCCTCAGATAATAATATGATTTCTTATCAAAGGTATCTAAGTATTTAATCAAGAAATAATAATCACTAAGATTTATATTGTGTGGTAAAATAGTAAAAGTTGTAATGAACCTAGTATTAAATTCTTGCACACACTCATTAGGATTCTTCTTGATATTTTCAAATTCTGATTAAAGAAACATGGGTTCTATGTTATCACCATATTGTACTCTAAATGCATTACTCATTTCCACCCTAGAATCAATTGAATTTGCAAGTAGAAATTTAAACCATTCCCTGAAATATTCTTCTTATGTATGTATGAATAGCTTAACATAAACATCCTCATACTATATTTAATAGTCATCCATAACATTATGAAAAAATATTAGACGTTGATCTCCGCTTATGGATTTATTCCCTAGAAACCTAGGCAACCTATTTCTAATTTCATTTACTTCGTTAGGATAGCCCACCATTCCAAGGATCACTTGGTGGAGGTAGCTCCATATTGTTTTCTGGAGGCATTTCAAAAGGATGATTGAAATGGTGGAGAACTAGGGGTCTCTGAGGTAGAGGAGCATGATCCACAAAATGGAAATACTTCAAGAACTAATTTTCACAAAAGAAAATATTCTCTTCGGTCAAAAATAAGGAAGATGATAAATACATGTGTTATTTGCAAATGTTAAACCTTTTTGAAATAATGAATGCAAATATGTTTGAGCACTCCCTGAATAAGAGTTCTCAGGTATGCTTGAGTAATCTTCCACCAAAGGTGGATCAAATTCGTCATGTTGATCAACCTTTTCTCCTTACTTTTGACCACCTACTAGTTTCAAAATCTAATTCCTTCTTGATTTTGTACCTTTTGGTTTTGGAATCAATCTCATGTTGGGATAATATTTGAAAAAGGATCTTCATCCTTCCATCTTTTCAAAGGGGGGGGAAAGTTAATCAACATGTTGTAAACAAATTTCACTAGTATATCCCAAATTTTATTTGAAAGATGGAGCTGTCACTAATGCCTTACACCATATATGTATAGATTAACTAAAAAAATTCTTGAAAGGATGTATTCACAAACTACAAGGTTGATCTTTGGATATCTTTATGAATTTTGGAAAATACTTTTAGAATAGTTTGTATTTTCCTAATTTTAGCAAAGATATGTAAAGGTATGTATTCTAAAACTTTCTTGGAGTAAAGAAGTCCCAAAAAACAATGCATGAAGTGTGTTGGTAAGATATTTGAACTTTAATTGGACCCAATGCCCTTTAAATTCCCTAGAAACAGTGCGATAAGTGTATTGGTCCTCAATTCTACACCCCCTGGTGGCCTGACAACGTTCTTTGGGAAGGGGAATGCTTGAATGGTGGTAGATCAGGTAGTATGTGTCATTTTGTAGCTAGGGAGGGCTCTAACAATATCGTTAGGAGCAATCCTTGATGTGATTGAGGGGAATGTATACATGGGATGGCCTCATTCTGCTACTTTTGGTCTTACCTTGAACCCAGGTGAGAATAACAACATCGTAGCTTGAATGCAAAGGTAGAGATAGGTTATTTTGTCCCTTGATCTGTCAAATGATGGATCAATCTAAGATAAACATGGCTATGAACACAAAAATTCACTCTCATGAGTTCTCATGAAATTTTTTGTATATGATTACCGTAAAATAAATAAGTTACTGTAGACAATAAAGTTCACTTTCTCTTACATTCTCTTGAAAGTAGAATTATAGCTAAGGGGAACTCTCAATGATAACAAAACAAATATAAATATATTAATGATTGGAAGTTTGTACAAGGTGGGATAAATTACGGTAATTTTAACTTAGAGGGATCACATCATGAAATATTCCTTGTAATAGAGCATTTAACACATAGAGAAGCCTGCTATTCTGGAAAGCACAAAACAATTAGATTAAGTAGTCACAATTTCTTCGAAGTAAGATTTGCATTCATTAATAGTGACAGATGCAAAGCTTCAACAAATTATCTATAATACTCGACATAAGATCTCATGCAATAATTCTAATAAAGTATTTACTTCTTTTAATCAATAAAACCAAAGATATACTCAAAGAATAAAAATTATTACTTTGAAAAAATGGTAACAATAAGGATTTTACAATTAATTCCAATACTGTAGAGTAAATGATCACAACACAATAGAGAACTAATCACCAAAGCACAACCATTGAGGACTGATCTAGTGTACTATATAGAGAAACAACAAACACAAGACTATAGTAGAAAATATAACTCATCAATATATGATTTGATAGACATAACCCATAATACGTAAATTAAACTCAAAAGTGGACATATCTCATTTGGAACTTGAATTTTTTTAACAAGGGAATATAAATAAAATGCTCTTAAATTTTTACAATGGATTTACATTGCGACCACCTTGACATCAGAATTTTGGGAAACCAAAATTTGTACAAATTTAACAAAGGAAACATGGAGTATTCACAATTATATTTCTTGACCTTCTTTAGAAATAGAAAAAATAAAGTTCCTAATATGTGGACAAGCCTCATATTTATACAAATTTGGTCTATTATTGTAATTCAATTTTATTCCCTAAAATAATAAGTGAATCTTCTCCTTGTTTATAATGTGAAGCATGAACTAATCAGAAAGTTTTACACACATTTGAGTTCTTAGCCTTATCAGAGTGCAGATCATAGACCAATGAGAAATCTACCTACACCTTTACAGTGTCATCCTTGTTAGTGTTGTGAAGCATAATCAAATAAGAAAGCACTATGCTTATTTTGGATGTTGTAGTGTTGGGCTTTCTTACTTTTTCTTTTTCCTTTCATTGGTTGTGGGGTTTGGCCTTCACATCGTGGCTTCTATCTAGGAAAACTTATTTAGTGGATTCATAAAATTGCTGACATGTATCTGTCTTGACATGTCAACCTACTAAGACTGAAAGATTTAAGAACCTTGGTTCATTCTGTGGACATAACTCTGTCTAAGTAAAGCTCAACTTTTTCCTTTCTTGGACTTGAAGATCTTTGAAAACCAGCTCATTCCATGAAATTTAGGTCTGTAGGAGCCCATCTTCTTGCCCTACGCCATAATGGTGATGTGTGTCTACCATCAACCATTGATATTTCACCATTCTAATTGTGTTGACTTTGTTTAGACAACCTAGACTTGATGCCTTATAAAATTAAGTAAAGTTTGGAGACTTGAAGTCCACGAAACTCAAATGGCTCAAAGAGGACTGGAATCTCACCATGTGTCCTCTACTTTGAGGGAATTTTAATTTCTTATTAGTGTAGATCTTTGATGGCCATTTGAATTTCCTAGGATTTTTAAATGGCTAAGTCCATTTTAATTGAGTTATGCCCTTTTGGAGATTTATACACCGTGGTTGGATTGCATGCTTTTGGGCCTTTGGAGCTTCATATTTTTGGATAAATTTTTCATTTGGTGATGATAGTAGGTTTTTTTACCTTTTAATAAGATGTAAACATATTCTAATCAACCGTAATTTCAACACTTTTATAATTTTATTAACATGTCCATTAACCAATTCCATTGAATCCTTTCTTTTTTATTTTAAAAAGGCACAAAATTTCTTATAAATTGATAATTTTCCTTTACTTAGACTGAACTTTGAAACAAGGGAAACAATATGAAGCACACCAAAAGGTTACACCTATAGAGGGACTAGGAAAAAGACCAGCTTAATCTAGGGGACTTGATTGAGCACCAACATAGCCAACTGTGGAACCACTAATCCTCATTCCACCTGAAGAATAGGAAGAGGAAGAAATGGCTGCACCTATGCCATGGGGAGAGAATATTGCTCCATTGGCCTTAGCTCCACCACTTCATGAACTTCTAAAAGGATCAAGAAAGAACTTTAGGAAATTCTATGGAGATGAAAAACAATGACATGATGACCATATTATGGCTTTCATCATAGCCTATGGAATTCTTGGAGTGTAAAAAATACAGTTATTCATGGAAAAATTACAAGATGCCTATACTGATTGGTTTTACTACCTGTCATCATGCTCAATTACTAATTGAAAAGGTATGAAAAGTAATTTTTAAGCAAGATTCAAAACTATAGAATATGCACATGCACTTCTTTCTTTATTATAGTAGATAAAGCACACTACGTCACACTACTACTACATTTGGTACATTCTCTACTCTATATTTAGACCACTATATTTGTGTTTGGAGATATGGAATCACACATATGGGGTCGAATTTGATTGCATAGATTATTTGCACATGTCAGGATGAGGGTTATAAAGTTATATTAACCAAATTGAATTAATATTGAGTAAACATTAATGTGCATACATAAATAAATAAATAAATAACAAAGTAAAGTAATTTACGCCATAACACATTAACATAGGATATAATGTGGAAAACCCCAATGGGGTAAAAAACCACGAAGATTATTTCCATTATATTGAGAAACTTTTAACCAGTCCATAACTCCCTTTCTCACTCCTGCTCCTAGTTTTTAACCCAAAATAATTACATGTTTGCGAATATGGCCCATAGCCATATTTAAATAACCCGAAGGGTTATAACCTATTAAGTGACGAGGCACACCCCAATTTAATAATTAGTTAATTAATAACTAATGAAACCTAAGATAGAGTTTATATTAAATAATAAAGAATAACCTATATTCAATATTATTTAATTATAAACAAAATATTATGAACATTTAATATTATGTTCTAACACTCCCCGTTAACATTAAACGGGGATCCATATGCCAACATTACCTGTTTGTACAACAAGATTTACAAATCCATAAACCACAAAAGGTTTAGGCTAGCATATGTCTTTTTGAAGGAATTATAACACCTTCATCATGCTTAACTTGCCTTTTGGTACAAAAGGATTTGGAATCCATAAATCAGAAGTATGATTTAGGCTAAGCACAATTTGTGAGACTATATCCCACTTTTTCTCATGGAATTTTTTTAAAACCGCATCTCTTAGGAGCCTTTTATAACACAAGGACCTCCTTTTACAAATAGATGCAAATCACTGGACTGTATTACTGTAAACTCTATCAGTTTACATAGATCATAAAATATCTTTTTACAATGCTTTATACCAAAACAAAAGTATAACGGAGAAAGAGTCAACAATCGGCCGACCATTAGGAGGTGGCATTGCCATGCACACTCCCCCTCAATGGCAACTATGAAAAACCAAGCATTGCACGGAACTTGCAAAACTTTGCAACACACAATAATTTCGTAAACTTGTCTGCAACTTGATCTTCAGTCAGGCAGTACTAGAGATCTATATCGCCGTAGATAACCTTCTCTCGGATAAAGTGCATATGTATCTCAATATGCTTTGTCCTTTGATGCTGAACTAGATTTTTAGGGAGAGCAATGCAACTCTGACTATCACACAGAAGAGTACTTTTAGCTTCCACGTGCATCTCTTCCAACAGTCGCTTCAACCACATGGCTTCTTTCGCTACTTACATTGCACTTCTATATTCTGCCTCAGTAGAAGAAATGGAGATTGTTGGTTGCTTTTTACTGCTCCAAGTAATGGCACCTGTACCAAACTTGAATACATATCCAGTTGTAGACTTGCGATCTATCACATCACCAACATGGTTAGAATCACGATATCTATATAAATATGCATTGTTAGAAGAAGTATAATGTAAACCAATTGTGCCTTTAATATAACACAAAATCCTTTTGGCTAACTTCTAGTGATCCTGATAAGGCTCCTGCATAAACCTTGAAGCAATCCCTACTGCATAAGCAATGTCAGGTCTAGTAATAGTTAGATAAATCAAACTAGCTACAAGTTGCTTGTATAAAGTAGGATTAACTTTTTCACATGCAGGTTTAGGATTAAGTTTACATCCAACTTTTGTAGGAATAACAACAGGTTTACAATCAATCATATTAAACCTTTTAAGTAAATTAATTGCATATTGTGATTAAGATACTACAATCGAATTTTTATCTTGAAATATATCCATGCCCAAAAAATGATGCAATAATCCTAAGTTTGTCATCTCAAAATATTGCATTAATTTTCAAAATTAAACTGTTAGAATTATTAGTGATAAGTAAATCATCAACATACAATACAACGAGAATGACAACATTTTCTTCAATTTTAACAAATAAATCATTGTCAAACGAACAATTAGAAAAACCAACTTCATCATTTAAAAAAACTGTTAATCTTTGCAAACCAAGCTCTAGGAGCTTGTTTTAAACCATATAAAGATTTTTTTAATTTACATACATATATTTCTTTACCTGGTTCTTCAAAGCCTTTAAGTTGAGTCATATAGATTTCTTCTTTTAAATCACCATTCAGAAAGACATTTTTGAAATCCATCTGATGGATTTCCCAACCATACTGAGCAACTAAGGCAATCAAAATCCTTACTGTGCTCATTTTTGCAACTGGTGCAAGGTTTCAACGTAGTCGATACCAGGTTTTGGAGTAAACCCTCAAGCTACTAATCGAGCCTTGAATTTATCGACACTGCCATCAACTTTATATTTAATCTTGTATACCCATCTAGATCTAACTATACTTAGTTTTTCAGGAGGAGGGACTAAATCCCAAGTTTGATTTTTAATCAAGGCAGAATATTCAACTTTCATTGCATCTATTCATCTTTCGTCAGAAGAAGCTTCTTCGAAAGATTGGGGTTCAGGGTCATACAATGTCATCCAAACATGGAATGAATGTTGACTTCTAGTCATTTTCTAAAGGTTTCTAGGATTAAAGTCTTGAATAATAGACTCAACCCATCTAGGTCTTTTAGTTGTAGAGGAACTAGGTACTATCTCTTTTTCAACTATAGGTTCATTACTAGTTTTTTCATCACATACATCATTTTCACAATTTTCAATTTCAATTTCAGTTTCATTAGAATCATCATGAATAATAGAAACAAAAGATGAAGAAGATGAACAAAAAGGTTTTTCTAAAACTTTAACATTCTTGTTTTTTATAGCTTCTCTTTTTGAAGGATCAAAGATCCTAAGACCTTTAGTTTTGACATCGTATCCTATGAAGATACAAGGAAAAAAGGTTTGATCAAGCTTCTTCTGTTTTGATTTCGGAATGAAGAGGGAAGTAGGGCTACCAAAGATTCTCAAACGAGACACACTTGGTTTTTGATTTGACCGCTTTTCCAGAAGAGTGGAATTTACTAAGGCTTTAGTGGGAACTCTGTTCAAGATATGAACAACGGTGTTCATTGCTTCAGCTCAGAGGAATTTAGGAACCTATGCTGAATGCATCATAGTTCTTGCCATTTCCAGAATGGTGTGGTTTTTCCTTTCTGCAATCCCATTTTGCTAAGGGGAATAGGGAGTAGTTCTCTTTGAATGCCACATTCAACACAAAATGAGTCAAATGCTTTATTGACATATTCGCCCCATTATCAGTTGTAAGCCTCTTAATTTTATACCTAGAAGAATTTTCAACTAAAGCTTTAAATTCCTTAAATTTTGACAAAACATCAGATTTCTTTTTAATGAAATAAGACCAAATCATTTGAGAGAAATCATCAATGAACATGACAACATACAAAGAACCATTAAGGGATGGAACTTCTAGAGGTCCTCAGACATCACTATGGACAAGTTCCAAAGGTTCAAAAGAATTAACATCATGATGACTGTGGAAGGGATTAACAAATTGCTTACCATGTAAGCATCCTTCACATGTTTCATGGTTTTTGGGAAATAGGTGGCAGACCAGTCACTAGGTTTTGTTGAAACATGTTGTACATGCTCCTAAAGTTGACATGACCTAGTCTTTCATGCCACAATTGCATGTCACTTCTTTGAGATGTTAAACAAGAAGCAGAATGAAATCTTTTTGAATGCCTTCAACTATAGTAACATCATGTTCACTTCTAATAAACCATTTATCTTTTAATAGTGTTACACTATAGTTATTTTGAGTCAACTGAGAACAAGAAAGCAAATTCATTTTAAGTTTAGGAACTAACAAAACATTGTTAATAAAACCATTTGAAACTTTTGCTTTACCTTGTCCCTGAACGTCGAGAATGGAATGATCACCCAAGTAGATCTGATCATTACACTCTCTAAGTTCAGATAGGATATCAGATCTAAAGGTCATGTGCCTAGAGGCACCACTGTCCAATATCCACTCATTTTCTTTTGTAGTGACAAAGGTGGCATACAAAGCAATTACATTTGATTTTTGACTATTTTTTTGATTCTTGTTTTGGTTTTGATTTTGATCAGATTTGTTACCCTTTTGGTTTTTGAAATTTGACTTATTATTTTTAAATTTACAATCCTCTTTCTTATGGCCAAATTTACCACAGTAATGACATTTACCATCAAAGCTAACTCTTAAATTTCCTGGTTTCTTATCTTTATTAGGAGGTTTAAAAGTTGATTTTTGGTTTTTGTTGAATCTAGAGGTTTTAACTTTTGATTTTTGAGCGAGAAGTGCCTGAGTGGCATTCTCCTTAGAATCAAAATTTGTCATTACTTGCTCTTCCTGAATGAGGAGAGCACTAAGGGTTTGCAAATCTGGAATGTCTTGTTCTGTTTGATATTTAGAATTCAAAATTGAAATGAAATTTCTAAATTTCTCATGAATATTCAATTGAATAATGAAATAAAGTAATTTATCCTGAATTAAGTTACAACTACACCCATCCAACTGAGACTTAATATTTTTGATTTTTGCCAAATAATTAATTACTTTTTCATCTCCCTTCATGGGAGTTGTCATAAGTTCTAAAATCTATTTAATGATTTTCGATAAATGTGTACCTTTGTGCATCGATTCCAATTGAGTCCAAGCCTCACTCGGACTTTCTTGATTCCCGATATGAAGCAGAAAATCATCCTGTACGCTTTGCAAAATGATGGACATCGCCTCTTGTACTTTTTGTTGATATGCAACGACGTTCACAGTTGTTTGTCTTCCAGTCGAAGCCTTCTCAGTTCCATTTACAAATGCCCATAGTTTACGAGCCATGAATTCTACCTTCAATTGAATCTTCCAAATGGTGTAATTATTCCCATTCAACATCTGAGATTTATCAATTGAAAACTGATTAGACCCCATTTTTGCGTAAATAAAATTAAATAATTAACGAGGATTAAAA
Organism: Taxus chinensis; assembly: GCA_019776745.2. Lineage (NCBI taxonomy): Eukaryota > Viridiplantae > Streptophyta > Pinopsida > Cupressales > Taxaceae > Taxus > Taxus chinensis. Next base: position 103,048,004 of record CM034150.1, read on the forward strand.
AATCAAAGTTAATAGAAATCCCCCTATTGTTGTTTAATCCTCACAATCAAAAAATCAATTAGTTTACGCCAAAAGGAGGTCTGTCAAGTGGATAATCTACACATGAATGTATTAGTATGATATTAAAATTAAATCGAAATGTGAGTGATTTTTTTTAGTTTTCTATCTAAATGACGACGACGATCCAGTCGTCATGTCACAAACAATATCATTTTGAAAAAAAGATTACATATTTTCACTATTTTTCTTTAACAAAGAACCTTCAAGGATTAATTATATTTAAAAGAAAAAAATATAATAATAATATATAAAATTTTTGGAGCTCTGGCTCCTTTATATGTTTGAAATTTCTCACCAACTCGGCCGAGATTATATATGCCATTTCAATGTTAAACCAACATTATACACGTACCACATTATTCCCTTCGAGCCATATTATAACAACTTGCCAATTTATATTATACCGAATCATATTATCTAACAACCGAGCCATTAACCATGCAACTTAACCCCGTGGGTCACTTATTTTTCACTAAGTTTTATATTGCAATGGAAATTTGACGTGGCTCGGCGAGCTTAACCACATCCGCGACCACTTTTAACAAAACAGTGGTGGTGTGACCGAAGTCACACCACCCATCCATCGCAACAAGCTTTTTAAGCCTTATTTATCCCACACCCTACTTCCACAAAAAAAGGCACGCGGTCCGCGCCACATGGAATGAGCCCATGACGCAGGTTATGTCGGCCAAAGGGTAACAACAAGCCACACGTCGACGAAAGAGAGGAGCCGTAGGATGGCACATAGAATCCCCCACGTGTCGCCATAAGAAGAGGGTAAAAAACGTGAATAAGATTATATTGAAGGTGGTTAGGGGTAAATTTTTATAGGCATATACATATGCCTATAGCACAAATTTTAAAAATATTATAAGGTTTTTATAAACAAATATCTCCTTATGATTAAGAAGGGTCCATAAATGGCCATATAAGGTATAGTATTCAAAATATAGGATTTGGATAGTTATAAACTATATTATGAACTATATAATATTTATATTTTCATTTTTTATAAATCATAATTTATAAAAGGGATAGAGTTTAACCTATAGGAATATGATTTATAAAAGAGAACATTAAACCCTTAAGCAAATGTAATACATGGGAAAAAATTCAAATTATACCAAATAACCACAAATTTACATAGGAGACAAGATTTTTCATACCTATTCCAATGGAAAATTGGAAGTCTATTTCCATGGAGCTTGTCTCCTTTTAACTTTGAATTTAATCTTTACCTTGAATATTTTGATCTGCACACATGAAAACTATATAAACCATAACAAAATATTTTCAAACATAAATAACCCTCACCTGGTATTCTTCCAAGTTGATTTCACATGCAAAGGTAAATATTATTCTAGAGCTTTTGTGCACACACAAAAAACACAAAACATTGACCTATTCTGGAGACGGTGGGGGGGTTAAATAGGTTCCCAACCAACTAACCACCCAACTGCCCAACGAACATGACATTTGGATTTATTAAATTATTTAGCCAATACTTTACCTCACTCTGATACCATGTCAGGACGAGGGTTATAAAGTTATATTAACCAAATTGAATTAATATTGAGTAAACATTAATGTGCATACATAAATAAATAAATAAAAAAGTAAAGTAATTCACACCATAACACATTAACACAACATATAACGTGGAAAACCCCAATGGGGTAAAAAACCATGAAGAAAATTTCCATTTATTGAGAAACTTTTTACCCAGTCCAGTAACTCCCTTCCTCACTCATGCTCCATGTTTTTAACCCGGAATTACATATATCCGAATATGGCCTATAGCCATATTTAAATAACCCGAAGGGTTATAACCTTATTAAGTGACGAGGCACACCCTGATTTAATAATTAGTTAATTAATAACTAATGAAACCTAATATAGAGTTTATATTAAATAATAAAGAATAACCTATATTCAATATTATTTAATTATAAACTAAATATTATGAACACTTAATATTATTATTCTAACAACACCTACACTAGGATATCTACATAATGATTTCTACCACTTGAGGTGATGTAATGCAAAAATAAAATTAGTTCAACAAGATTTGGCCACCAAGATTAGTCCAACCTCACCCACACACTTATTTATCCTTTGGTTATCTAATGCTTTGATAAAGGGTATTGCATGTATATAGGGTTTCTACTAGTTACAAGTCATTACAAATTATGTCAAGGTTGTGCAATATTCAACAACATATAATGATACACATTTATAGGTATGAGAAGTTACAAAAATCCATTATACATAGATCTAAATCCATACAGAAGGATACAATAGTATACTATGTTCCAAACAGAGTTGTATGGTCTTGGAAAAGAGTAATTTTTAGTTGTAGTTTTAAAGATAAAGGAATCATGTGTTCATAAAAAATATCCATCTAATCAGCACATTCAAATCCTCCCAACACCATTGTGCAAAACTAAGTACTTATACCTTTTGTGTATTTCAAGAAATCACCCTATCATTTAAACATAATTTTAGGTATACTGTGTTATTCTGAATGTGCATGGTTAATATTAATTTATTAATTTATAATAATCCCCTATAAAAAACCCTTACATCCTATATTGTTTACATTAAACTTATATTTTTTTAGGGTATAAATACATTTATACAATCACATGAAAAAATTGTGTGTAATTTCTCTATAGTGCAAGATAAATGCTTATACATTTAATACCTAACTATTATGATGCTATTTCATCAATATCCTTAAGCCTAATCTTCCACGAAACATGTTCCTTGATTCTCTACCCATGCATTGACCTTAACCCCTTTGTAAGTGGCTTCCCCTTTTGTTCTTGTGTTGCGTTGTGTGTCTCAAAAGTTAGACCCCTTCCCCTATTTATAGGTTTCACAAGTATTAAAATAATATATAAATATGCTTCTATGATTCCAAATGTTTACTTGCTTTGTTGGATCTGAGATGACATGCATTAACCTCAACCTCAACCTTAGCTAGCATGCACCATCAACCTCTTGTGATCCTTGATCATTCGTTGGTCCTTAAGCTTGTACTACCAAACATCCACATAATTATCTTCCAATGTTTCCATGGAATGAAATTTCTTTGCGTTGTGTTTGTTTCCTTTGCATGTCTCATCCATGTAGAAATTTTAAAGGTGATTCCAAAAATTCCCATATCAACATATTCTATATAAAATTCCATCATTCCTATTGTACACACTCCCTTATAATTATTTGAGGCTCTTCATTATCCAAAAGTAGACATTATATCACATGATATCACACCCGAATATCCTAATCCCAACAAGTACCTTGTGAAAGTTTTGTATATGGATGGAGAAAAAATAGATCTAAACTATCCTATAAATGAAGCTAGTTATCATCCACTCTTGCCTAGAATTACAAGTTGTTAATCTAGTATTGTTGTAAGTGAGATTGATAAAAAAATATGCACTAGATAACTTCAGATAATGAATCAAAATATTTCTAGTTTTATTTGCAATAAGTGAAAATAAAGTAAGAGAGAAACTCAATGAAAAAAGTATTCCCTTGTTGAAAAATTTGCTCCACTATTGTTTTTTGAATTAATTAACAAAAACAACTAATATAGCCATTACAACTTAACTTGTCTATTTTACATGACAAGTTAAAGACTAATAATAACATCCTAAAATCCTAAGTTGAATAAAGTCAACAAAATATGACTAAAAATATACTTAATATGACAAATATCTGTTAGAGTAGGTATTTACCTTAGCTCATGTTCACCTAGGTACTTTATTTACCTTTATTGTATTTATCCTTGTAAGCTATGAAAAATACAATACTAACAAGGAAGTAAAATACCAATAATCATACCTCCTCCTTCGCGTTCCGTAGCAAACCTCAGAATGGGCTAGGAAACTTGGATTGAGCCCTGATTTTGTGATATGTAGGTGCTTTTCTTCAAGACGGAGCAAGACCTTCCTGTAACAACGATCCTCTTACTTTGCACTGGATGGGAAAAAGGATTATGAGACTATTTTGGCATTAGGACTAGGCAAAAGGATGTTCTTTGCTCAAAGGATGCAAGAACTTAGATATGACATTAAAGCTTATTCTCCGTGTGTTTAGAGGGAAGGGGTAAGGTTGTATTTATAGCCTGGGGGAGTGATTAACTTAGATTAATTTAAGTAATCATGGTTTGAAAATGTGGGCAAGATTAGGTGAGTGGTTTGAAAATATGGGCAAGATTAGATGAGTGGTTTGAAAATGTGTGCAAGATTAGGTGAGTGGGGGCCACGAAGAATGGGTGAGGATTTGAATTATATTTTTAATTCATAAGTGGAAGATTTTAGGTGAGTGGGGACCACGAATGGTGGGTGAGGATTTGAATTTGAATTTTTAATTCAATAGTGGAAAAACATGGAGAATAATGACATGTGGTGAGGATTAGATTATTTTTTAGATTTTGAAATGGATAATTAATCAAATTATATTTGATTAATTCGAAGTGTATTTTTGTGGGAAATGAGGAAGGGGAATTAATTTATTTAGGATAGATGTGAAATTGGGGTGTCTACATTTGCCCCTCTTTGGAAGGGTACTATGAAAGTAGTGTTCTTTCAAAGAAAGTAGACGGTACGGGGGAAGAATTCAATCTACTTTTTAAAAGGTAGAGCGAATGTTTGTTGGGGAGAATAGAAGGTGGTGAGTGATGGATGTCATAGTATCCTCCAATACAAAAATGTCATGAGAAGATGTGATTATGGATAGATGTGGTGATGCCCCCTCGAGAGGATTGACGAGAATGAAATATACGACAGAACTCTCGAAAAGAAGGGAAATGGATTCGGTGGAGAAGAGGACGGTAATGGAGTGGAAGAGACTGGAATGACCGCACGACACAAATGGAGGAAGGATTCAATCGACCTTGAATGCTAGGTGTGAGGGTGTGTGGGAAAGAGAAAAGGGAATGGATAGGATTGGGGGTTGATTATGAGAAGAGTAAGGGAAATAGGGGATGGGAGCAAAAGGAAGGAAAAAAAAGTAGAAATAAGAGAGAGGGATGATAGGGAAAGAAGGGAATGATGAAAGACAAACAAGGCAAAAACAAAAAAAAGTGACAGAGTAGAGGGTGAAGGGGAAAAAAGAGAGAGATGTGCAAAATGAAGGAAGCAACAGAGATAGCAAAGAGGGATGCGTGGAAGTGAAAAAGTAGGAAAGGATAAATAAGAAGGAGAAAACGAGGTGGGAGTAGGGGGTGAAATAGAGGAAAATAGAAAGAGGACAAAAGAAGAAGTAGAACGGAGAAAAAAAAGAAACTATGAGGGGCGAGGAAAGTGTGAAAAAGAGGAGAGAAAGGAAGAGAAACATATACAAAATGAACAAAAAGGTAGGGGTGGTAGAGAAAAAGGGAAGTGGTCAGAAGAAACGTGAAAATTAGGGGGCAGGAAAGGAAGATAGAACGAAGACACGGAGAATAAGCTTTCATGCCATATCTAAGTTCTTGCATCCTTTGAGCAAAGAACATCCTTTTGCCTTGTCCTAATGTCAAAATAGCCTCATAATCCTTCTTCCCATCTAGTGCAAAGTAAGAAGATCGTTGTTGTAGGAAGGTCTTGCTCCGTCTTGAAGAAAAGCATCTACATATCAAAAAATCAGGGCTCAATCCAAGTTTCCTAGCCCATCCCGAGGTTTGCTATGGAACGCGAAGGAGGAGGTATGATTATTGGTATTTTATTTCCTTGTTAGTAGTGTATTTTTCATAGTTTACATTCTGGCACGCCCGGTTACTTTCGATCTATTACCATTAATTTCCCAATTAGTGGTTTTATCTGTTATTTGTTTATTATTGTTCATTATTATTTCTTTTTCTGTTCCTTATGGTCTTCTTTGGTTAACCTTCACGCTTTGGATAGTGTTTTTGTTGTGTGGTGTCTTGTGGTGTATCTGCAGGTTATAGCAACAATGAAACTCTGAAGCTCATTCTGTCTTTGATCTCCTCGGTGCTTGGTGCTTAGTTCCCAGTTTTGATTTTGTTATTTACTCATCATCTGTAGAAACACATGAACTAGCCATTAGTTTATTATCTTACTGTCATGGGACAACCAATCCGGAAAATGCATTTATTTATTTACTTTTGCTAAAATAACTGCTTTGTAGGAAGTTAATCATTTTTATTTTATTTTATTTTAATCAATCATTTTGTGATCTAACTCTTTCTTTTTGTTTATTTTTATTTTTTAACCTTGCTGTCAAAATTTTAGCTTCTCAGGTGAAGTATAGAAGTCAGAAAATAAAAAAAACCAGCTCCTGGGACGTTTTTCTCACGTTTAAAATTTTCATTCAGAGCGTTCTCGTAGCCCATCTTCCGGAAGCCATAACTTTTGCTCCCGAACTCGGAATGACTTCATTTTTTTTTAACAGAAAGGTATTGAAAAGATCTATGCAATGAAAAAATAATTTTTAGATTTTGACTTACAGAAAAAATTTGGTTTCATTTCTTCTAACACCTGTCTTTTTAACAAAAAAACAACAAAATTATAGTTTTATTTATTTTTATTTTTTATTTTTTAATTTTTATTTCACGAAACATCCTCACACGTATGCTCTTTCCTCGCACTTCAAAATTGATCTTGGAAATCAGAAACGTGAGGCCACTCGAGCTCTAGAACATAATTTTTATTTTTAATTTTTTGCCTTACATTTAAATTTTCCACGAAAACACTTCTAGGTAACGTTTTCACCCTCTTCTTTCATCATTTTTCTTTTTTGTGAAAATAATCATTATCGCTATTTCGCAATCATGATTAATTGCAATAATTATTAATATTAAAAAAAAAACTATTTCAATTGTATCCGCGTATGCTCTTTTCTTGCGCCTTCAAGCGATCTGGAAAATCAGAAACAGTCACAATTTTTTTAGTTTCTTGTTCTAACATTACAGGATCCTCTAGCTTTATTTTTCAACTGTCATTTTAATAATTATTTTCCTTTGTCATATTCTTAATATTTTTTTGGTCGTTGGTTGTGTATGCTCTTTTCCTGCGCCTTTGAGCTATCTGGAAAATAAAAAACAACCACGATCACTTTTCTAACATTTCATTTGCAGGATAACTACTAATTTGTTTTCTGTAGAACCGCATTGCTGGAATATTGTCAAAAACAAAAACAAAAACAAAAACAACAAAAATCCCGCAAAAATACCACCATTCAAAGACAATTGCTGAAACCAAAAAAAATAAAAAGTACGCTCAGGTACGCAATTATTTTCTGCTAGTGATTTATTTCAAATTGGAAAGAACCCTGCGTTTAATCACTTCATCATATTGTTTTAGCACGTAGACAAGGTGGATTTCATCACCACCAAAGCTACACCAGTGACGTGGACTTGACTACCACGCACCAACAACATTTGCATCTACATTGCACTTTGAGACCTAGTCTCATCACAACGTTCGGTATTTACCTCGTCGTTGCTCTTCACTTACAGGTAATGTTGTCGTGCAGCGCGTGCGAGTCACGCCTAAATAGCTGTAACAACGAAGCTTGGGCATCGTCCCTATAAATCTTCGGGGAGTTATAAGGACACCATACACATTCATCCCTCCATCACCTTCCACCTTTTCACAAAACCTATTCTGGACGTGGTGATTCACTCCGAAACAGGCAAGTAAGAATTGGTGAGTCTCCTCCAGTGCTCTAAGGGTTCCCCGTACCAATTTTGTCCCCGTACAGAATTAGGTATATCAGGACTAGGGTATATCGGAGGACACATCTTCTTAGAGTAATAAGAGCCTGCATCCACCATTTCACAGCATACTTGTATGATTGCATGAAACAATGATCATTCCTGAAGAAATTACCTCATAAGCCAAAACAATCGAATCCAATTGATTGCTTGCTGTTTAAAAACAAAATAGTTTAGCATTGTTTTATCATAAAACTTGGCTGATATCAATGTGTTCATTGTAAAAGTTCAGACCCTAGTTGTGTTCCACAAAAAAATCAGTTCTCGACCAATTCAATACCAAGCAAAAATATCTAAAAAAATCCAACCACACAGACCAAAACATCGCACCAATTCCATTAGCTTGCTTCAGCTAACAATACATTTGTCATAGCTTATCTTCAACTATATCTAACTGATATTGAGTGATTAGCATTCACTCCCCATATCGTCAATCGTCAATCATCAAAACATCCTTCATAGCTTGTTTCCAGCTATATCAAACTAATATTGGGTGAATTGTTTGAGTTCACTCATTATTCTGTCCACCATCGTGTTTATCCAAATCACAGCCAACACAAATCCTTTCATAACTCATTTTGAGTTATATCACAACCATATCACAATTAACCTGTTTGGGTTACTCTCCACGTCAACAATTCAGAGCTTGTTTAAGCCAAATCTAAACCATTTTCATTATAGCTTATTTAAGCTATCACATATTTATCCCGAGTAGATTTTTTTAAGCTTTCTCCTTATAGCCTTACTTGTTAAAACTCAATTGAGCCAAAACAAAGATCACAATCAATAGGTTGATTTCTTCATCGCACCTTTCTTCGTTCTCCCTCTCTTTCAAACATGATGAATTCATGAAAAACATCACACAATGAGCTATTAGAATAAATTAATAAGATGACAACACAACTCTCTCATATGGCTACCCAAATCAATGAGAAATCACCCAAAAAGCCGATCATACAACCTCACGAAGAAATCAGTTCATGTAAAGTCCAACGTCAGTTTACCCCCCTTGGAGAAAGTCTCTCTAGTGTTTTTCATCAACTAAAAGAGGCTAAATTGATAAGATATCCAATTACAAAACCCTTTGTCAAAGGGGAAGCTAAGCCATGTTGGTACAAACCTAACACATATTGTGACTTTCATCGCATTGATGGTCATCACATAGATAAATGTGTGCGATATAAGAATTACGTTCAAGACTTAATTGACGACGACGTCATCTCTGTAGAACTTGATGACAATGCTCTTGCAACCAACGACACATCCAATACCACAACTTTCCATAAAGAGCTGACTACTGTCGAAACTCCTATATATACTGAAATTCCACGAGATCATGACGACAACAGTCAAGACTCTCTAATTCCAAACCAATCCATATTTTCTTCAAATTTCCTTCCATTAGTTCAGACATACATTGAACCTGTTTTGGACAACAACATTCTTCCCACATCTATTGAGCACTTGAACTTATTTCAAGACTCTCTTTCAACCCAAACATATATTGAACTTGTTTTGGGCGACAACATTCTTCCAACATCTAACGAGACCTTGATCTCGTTTCAAGACTCCCTTTCAAACCTTGATATTACTGTAGACACTACAGACGAGGTTCCATCAACAGGTACCATTAAGTTTGATTCTATATTGGCTCTTATGCCTAACATCTCTAGCATTTTTATCGAAACACAATCACATCGAGTTTGGACACTTGCGACAATGCAACCCGTCGTGTCCATCATGCTTTCAACTATCAATCTTGTAGGAATCTCATCACTAATTAGTCTCACCTGTCAAGACTTCTACATGCATCCATTCTACGAGGTACTTATACCCAAGAATATCTTTACACAACATTTTCCATCTTTAATTGTGAATCTATCCTCAAAACAATCAAGTAATAGACAAATAGAAGTAAAAAACCACATAACACAAAACATCATTGTCAACACACATGGAAGCTACTGGCTTAACCAAATCTATCCCACTCTTTGGGCTTACTGCACATCTTATCACACACCTATTGGAGCCACTCCCTTCTACTTTATTTATGGTTGGGAAGCTATTTTACATGTCAAGGTTGAATTCTCATCCTTCAGAATATCCCTCAAAGATGTAATCAATCAATATTATTATCGACAATCACGCCTTAATAAACTCGAACTTCTTGATGAAAAACGACTTAATGCCCTAGATCATCTTCAAGTGTATCAAAATCAGCTACGACATAGCTACCATAAAAAATTCAAACCTAGAAAATTTAAGGTCAATCATTTCATTCTCAAAGAAAATCGAAAGAACACACCCAAAGAACGAGACAAACAAGAAAAATTTAAGCACAACGAAATCATAGATAGTTTTGGGTTTGGAGCTTATAAATTGGCCATTGACACCGGCCAAGTCCTTGAAAAACCCATGAATGCATTCCATTCAAAGAAATTTTATCCTTGAGATGTTCACTATTCCAGGATACAACATGTACATTGTTCCTTTTGTCTTGCTTATCTCTAAATAATTTAAATTTATTCATTTCCATTGGTAGACATTTTCATTACCAAAATCACATCTTCATATTTATCATCATGAGACAAGTGCTAATATAAATCCTATTAAGTTTGTGAGCATCATACTTCTTCCACTTTCAGTCGCTTTCCTCTATGGTCATACCTAGAAGCTTACTGATGGTAATATATCCCCTTCTAATACATTCTCTCTTTCATAAAAAAGCTCTAAACTTTGTTACCCAGTTCGTTTGGTCGTCCATCTCAGTCTTCGGTGTTGAACCCTCGCATCCTACTAGTCGTGTGGGGCTGAGATTGGGGGCAGATGTTTCTTCCCAAATACAAAGCACTATTGTAAAAAAATCCATCAATTCAATAACTTATGAATAATTCATTGTCACATCTTTCGTCCTTCATAGTCTTTGGTGTTGAGCCCACACTTCTTACTAGTAGTGTGAGATTGGGAATGGAGGAAGGTGCCCTCACTCGCCTATACTTTACCTTCGGTGATGAGCCCTTGCTTCTCACTAGTAGCATGGGGCAAAGTGTAGAGGGTCATTCTCATACAAGCATAAAAACATTGCAAAATATTCCAAAAAAATAAAATAAAACAAAACAAAAAAAAAGGACCAAAAAGGAATTCACTCGCCTATACTTTGCCTTCGGTGATGAGCCCTTGCTTCTCACTAGTAGCATGGGGCAAGGCATAGGGAGTCATTTCAAAAATATAAAATCTTACAGTGCTTACAAATTATAGAATCCCCAAACACGTAATTTAGATGCCTAAGTGAAGAGAGAACTATCCCTTAACCTCATATCTTATCAATCAGCAGGCCACATAACTGTCTAAGTCTAGCATGTGACTCATAAAGTGAAAGCCATTTTTGAAACCGGTTCAGTACCATTATGAAGAATGGAGTCACAATTTCCCAAAGGGATTGTTGTTAGCATTTGTCTCTATATTCATTATCTACCTCCTACGCCCTTCTTGATTCTTGGTGATGAGCCCACACATCTTACTAGTTGTGTGGAGTCAAGAATGGAGTTGGAATTCTTTTCATCATATCATCACCACCATATCATGCCAATGGAAAGTGAATTTATGTTATTTTGAGCATAAGTTACAATGCGGAACACGGTACATCGTCTCTCAAAAATAAGTTTGCACTTTGGTCCATAAATTGTCAATCACAATGTAAAAATCAAAAAACATTTGAAAATCGTAAAAAAATCCAAAAACAATGTAAAAATCTAAAAGTCCAAAAATATTTGAAAATCATCAAAAATCCAAAAACAGTGTAAAAATCAAAAAATCCAAAAATATTTGAAAATCGTCAAAAATCCAAACACCGTGTAAACATCCCAAAAATTCAAAAACATTAGAAAATCTAAAAAAATCTAAAAATCCAAAAACAAAAACATTAGAAAATATCCAAAATACAAAAACATTTGCAAAATTTTCAAAAGACCAAAAACATCCACAAAATCGTAAAAAACTCAATAAGCAACACAGTTCATCCTTTGAACTATTATCCCAAATGAATGGTCCAACCACCTTATGACTACCAATTTCAAACCACTTCTCCTCACGTGAATCCTCGCTTGGGGAAAATCCCGCTCTCATTGTTTCCTTGTTTGAGGAGACTGACCCAATCCCTTGTACCCCTGCTTGGGGGCACATCTAATCAATCATCATTGTGGAACACGTTAGGGACATGTTTACTAGTTCTTGTGTTGCATTATTAGTGGCAAATTATTAATTGCTTTCTTGTATCTTGATATATTACAGGGGGCATCTTGATTTTATATATCCTGGTGTTCTCTGTAATATTCTTATGTTATCTGATTGCATGTCGTACTGGGGCATCATACTTTCTTGATGGCCTCTGTCTATGCTCTCTTCCATTTGCATATCGTACTGGGGCATCAAACCTTTTTGATGGCCCCTGTCTATGCTATCACGCATATTACAGTCTAGTCATCTTGATCTTTTATATCACGATGCATCCTGTTATGTGCTATATTAAAATTAAGATACTTTTCGTCACGTGAGTATCTTCCTACATGATCAACATCTTACTTTGCACCCCATCCATTCACCCATACTAATGCATTCTCCAGTTTGCGAATCCTACTTGATCACCATTGCAGTTTGCGAATCCTACTTGACGATCTTTCTCAAGTAGCAGTCACTATCCAGCAGCTCCTTCTCCCCCACCATGATCACCATGTATTTGATCCATTCATTCTCACTTCTCATTTTTACTCCTCCGCCGCTTATACCCATATTACCCTTCTCACCATTCCTGCCCCCTCTCACCCATTGGTATTCTTTCCTTTCACCCGTTTTCTTCCCACTGGACAATCTTACTTAATAACCCCTTCTATATGGAATCCTTAGTGGAGGTTTACCCTCTCCCTAAGATCTTCCCACTGTATAAGCTTCTTCACCACCTGCCCTCTCATCAAATAACCATCACCACCAAACACATCTTCCAACTCCACCTCTTCTACTTCCCATTCCCACATCATTACTCTCACCACGTGGGCATCCGAATTAAGGATTCCCCTCACACTCTCTGCCCTCCACTGCATATATTCCTTCATCCATTCATGTTACACTCCTTTGTGTCCTTTCTTTCTTATTATCACCTCATCTTATATCATATACCACTTAGGCATACCTCACTCACTCTTTTCTCATCCTTCCCCAAATCCACCTTATGCCTGGTCATCCTACTTACATGCTCTCGTAGTATGGCAAATTCACTTGAGGGTTCCCCTTCAGTCCATTTTGTCATACCCTATTCCCACCAACTCTAACATCATCCTTCTTCTTCCTCAGCTTGGCGATCTTACTTAACCATTCCAGCCGCATGGCAATCTTACTTAATACTTCCACTTAAGGTTGATCTACCCTGTGGCCTTCCCCCATCCCATCATATTTCCCCCATCTTATTTCTCCCACCTCTCATCGTGATCATCTTCTTCACCCTACCATTCCACCCCTATCCCCAATATCATTTTATCTTTCTCTTTGCATATCATCCCTGTCGGTTGGGTGACCCTACGAAACTTCTCCAGCAGTATGACGATCTTACTTAAGAGATTCTCTTAAGCATGACATGTCATCTTACACTCGCCCATCACTCTCCAATCTCACCACCATATTTCCTCTTCATTCCCCATCATCACATCTTTTTACCACCACTATCACCCTCCTCTGCTTGGCAATCTTACTTAACCACTCACCCAGCATGGCGATCTCACTTAAGAGTCCCTCTTAAGGATGATCTATCTCCTTGCCTTTCCCCATCACTACCCACCCTTCACCCTTCATTTTTTCTCGGCATTCCCCATTATCACATCCTTTCACCTCCTTTTCGATTCTTGCAAACACCACTTCTCGCTTGACCATTTGTCATCTCCAGTTTTTGCTCACATGGCAATCTTACTTAACCACTTCTGTCACATGACAATCTTATGTCAGGGTCCTCCCTACACTTAACTTGTCATCGTGAACTTCTCCCCCACCTCATTCTTAGTTCACTTTGTTGATCGCTTCTTCCACCTGGTATCTCCCATTACCCACTTTTTCCTCCTACTATTATCCTTTCTCCACATATCTTCTTACAACATACACCTCATCTCTTCCACCTACAATCACATTCTTTTCCCCCATTTTCCCCTCCTTGATCCATCATCCTTCATACCATTTCTTCCCATTCTTTTCATGTCTTGGTTCTTCATCCTCACCTCGTTCATCCTCATCACCCCCATCCTCTCCTTGCTTTCACTTCGTCCCAACTCCTCGCTCCCATCTACTTCACTCTTTCCCCTTCATCTTCTCACATTCCCCCTACATTTCTACCCACACACATATTCGCCATTACTGTTAGTATGCTGTTATTAGGTATATCAGGACTAGGGTATATCGGAGGACCCATCTTCTTGGAGTAATAAGAGCCTGCATCCACCATTTCACAGCATACTTGTATGATTGCATGAAACAATTATCATTTCTGAAGAAGTTACCTCATAAGCCAAAATAATTGAATCCACATGACTGCTTGCTGTTTGAAAACACAATAGTTTAGCATTATTTTATCATAAACTTGGCTGATATCAATGTGTTCATTGTAAAAGTTCAGACCCTACTTGTGATCCACAAAAAAATTATTTCTCGACCAATTCAATACCAAGCAAAAACATCCAAACAATCCAACAACACAGACCAAAACATCACACCAATTTCATTAGCTCACTTTAGCCAATAATACATCTGTCATAGCTTGTCTTCAGCTATATCCAATAGATATTGAGTGACTTGCGTTCACTCCTTATCTCATCAATTGTCAGAACATTCTTTCTAGCTTGTTTCAAGCTATATCAAAATGACATTGGGTGACTTGTTTGAGTTCACTCATTATTTCATCAGCTGTCGAGTTTAACAAAATATTATCCGACACAAATCCCTTTAAAGCTCATTTTAGTTCACAACTATGTTGAGTCACATGTTTGAGTTACTCTTCCTATAAAAAATCCAAGCTTGTTTAAGTCAAACCAATCAACATATTCATCATAGCTTGTTTGAGCTATATCTCACTTGTATTGAGTACCTTGTTTGAGTGTACTCCTTACATTTTCGTCTGCTAAGCTTGTTTAATCCAAACCAATCAAGATATTTGTCATAGCTTGTTTGAGTTATATCCCACTTGTATCCCGAGTAGTTTTTTTTGTAAGCTTTCTCCTTATAGCCTTACTTGTTAAAACTTGATTGAGCCAAAACTAAGATCACAATCAATAGGTTGATTTCTTCATCACACCTTTCTTCGTTCTCCCTCTCTTTCAAACATGATGAATTCACGAAAAACATCACACAATGAGCTATTAGAACAAATTAATAAGATGACAACACAACTCTTTCATATGGCTACCCAAATTAGTGAGCAATCACCCAAAAATCTGATCATACAACCTCACGAAGAAATCAGTTCACGTAAAGTCCAACGTCAGTTTACCCCCCTTGGAGAAAGTCTCTCTAGTGTTTTTCATCAACTAAAAGAGGCTAAATTGATAAGATATCCAATTACAAAACCCTTTGTCAAAGGGGAAGCTAAGCCATGTTGGTACAAACCTAACACATACTGTGACTTTCATCGCATTGATGGTCATGACACAGATAAATGTGTGCGATTTAAGAATTACGTCCAAGACTTAATTGATGACGATGTCATATCTGTAGAACTTGATGACAATGCTCTTGCAACCAATGACACATCCAATACCACAACTTTCCATGAAGAGCTGACTACTGTCGAAACTCCTATATATACTGAAATTCCACGAGATCATGATGACAACAGTCAAGACTCTCTAATTCCAAACCAATCCATATCTTATTCAAATTTCCTTCCATTAGTTCAAACATACATTGAACCTATTTTGGACAACAATATTCTTCCAACATCTATTGAGCACTTGAACTTATTTCAAGACTCTCTTTCAACCCAAACATACATTGAACCTGTTTTGGACAACAACATTCTTCCAACATCTACTGAGTACTTGAACTTATTTCAAGACACTCTTTTAACCCAAACATACATTGAACATGTTTTGGACAACAACATTCTTCCCACATCTACTGAGCACTTGAACTTATTTCAAGACTCTCTTTCAACCAAAACATATATTGAACCTGTTTTGGGCGATAACATTCTTCCAACATCTACTGAGCACTTGAACTTATTTCAAGACACTCTTTCAACCCAAACATACATTGAACATGTTTTGGACAACAACATTCTTTCCACATTTACTGAGCACTTGAACTTATTTCAAGACTCTCTTTCAACCAAAACATATATTGAACCTATTTTGGGCGACAACATTCTTCCAACATCTAACGAGACCTTGATATCATTTCAAGACTCCCTTTCAAACCTTGATATTACTGTAGACACTACATACGAGGTTCCATCAACAGGTACCATTAAGATTGATTCTATTCTTCCAATATTGGCTCTTATGCCTAATATCTCTAGCCTTTTTTTCAAAACACAACCACATCGAGTTTGGACACCTGCGACAATGCAACTCGTCGTGTCCATCATGCTTTCAACTATCGATCTTGCAGGCATCTCATCACTAATTAGTATCACCTATCAAGACTTCTACGTGCATCCATTCTACGAGGTACTTATACCCGGGAATATCTTTACACAACCTTTTCCATCTTTAATCATGAATCTATCCTCAAATCAATCAATTAATGGACAAACAGAAGCAACAAACCAAATAATACAAACCATCATTGGCAACACACATGGAAGCTATTGGCTTAACCAAATCTATTCCACTCTTTGGGCTTACCACACATCTTATCACACACCTACTGGAGCCACTCCCTTCTCCCTTGTTTATGGTTGGGAAGCTATTTTACATGTCAAGGTTGAATTTCCATCCTTCATAATATCCTTTAAAGATGTAATCAATAAAGATTATTATCAACACTCACGTCTTTATGAACTCGAGATTCTTGATGAAAAATGACTTAATGCCTTAGATCATCTTCAAGTATATCAAAATCGGCTATGGCATAGCTACCATGAAAAATTCCAACCTAGAAAATTTAAGGTCAATGATTTCAGTCTGAAAGAAAATCGAAAGAATACACCCAAAGAACGAGACAAACAAGAAAAATTTGAGCCCAATGAAATCATAGGTAATTTTGGGTTTGGAGCTTATAAATTGGCCATTGACACAGGCCAAGTCCTTGAAAAACCCATGAATGCATTCCATTCAAATAAATTTTATTCTTGAAATAACTCTATATTCCAAGAAACAACAACGTGTACATTGTTCCTCTTGTCGTGCTTATCTCCGAATAAATCTATTCATTTCCATTGGCAAATATTTTCTTTATCAAAATCACATCTTTATATTTATCATCATGAGACAAGTGCTAATATAAATCCTATTAAGTTTGTGAGCATCATACTTCTTCTATTTTCAGTCGCTTTCCTCTATGGTCATACCTAGAAGTTTACTGATGGTAATATATTCCCTTCAAATACATTTTCTCTTTCATAAAAAAGCTCTAAACTTCTTTTGGTCGTCCATCTTAGTCTTCGGTGTTGAACCCTCGCATCCTACTAGTCGTGTGGGGCTGAGATTGGGGGTAGACATTTCTTCCCAAATACAAAGCACTATTGTAAAAAATCCATCAATTCAATAACTTATGAATAATTCATTGACACATCTTTCGTCCTTCATAGTCTTTGGTGTTGAGCCCACACTTCTTGCTGGTAGTGTGAGACTGGGAATGGAGGAAGGTGCCCTTACTCGTCTACGTCTTGTCTTCGGTGATAAACCCTTGCCTCTTACAAGTGGCATGGGGCAAAGCGTAGAGGGTCATTCTCATACAAGCATAAAAACATTGCAAAATATTCCAAAAAAAAAACACAAAAAAACAAAAAAACAAAACAAAAACAAAACAAACAAAAAGGAAGTTCACTCTTTTATATTTTGCCTTTGGTGATGAGCCCTTGCTTCTCACTAGTAGCATGGGGCAAGGCATAGGGAGTCATTTCAAAAATATAAAATCTTACAGTGCTTACAAATTATATAATCCCCAAACATGTAATTTAGATGCCTAAGTGAAGAGAGAACTATCCCTTAACCTCATATCTTATCAATCAGCATGCCACATAACTGTCTAAGTCTAGCATGTGACTCATAAAGTGAAAGCCATTTTTGAAACTGGTTCAGTACCATTATGAAGAATGGAGTCACAATTTCCCAAAGGGATTGTTGTTAGCATTTGTCTCTATATTCATTATCCACCTCCTGCGTCCTTCTTGATTCTCGGTGATGAGCCCACACATCTTACTAGTTGTGTGGAGTCAAGAATGGAGCTGGAATTCTTTTCATCATATCATCACCACCATATCCTGCCAATGGAAAGAGAATTTGTGTTATTCTGAGCATAAGTTACAACACGGAACATGGTACATATGGATAATATCCATGTTTATCGCCTCTCAAAAATAAGTCTGCACTCTGGCCCATAAATTACCACTCATAGTGTAAAAAAACCTACCAACATTTGAAAAATGTCAAAAATCCAAAAACATTTGAAAATTGTCGAAAATCCAAAAACATTTGAAAATCGTCAAAAATCTAAAAACATTTGAAAATCGTCAAAAATCCAAAAAACAGTGTAAAAATTCAAAAATCCAAAAACATTTGAAAATTGTCAAAAATCTACCAACATTTGAAAATCGTCAAAAATCTAAAAACAGTTTAAAAATCTCAAAATCCAAAAACATTTGAAAATCGTCAAATTCCCAAGTATAAAAATCCCTCCAAAAATACAAAACATTCAAAAAACTCCAAAAATTCTAAAAAATATATAAAATTCAAAAACAAACATTAGAAAATCTAAAAATCCAAAAACAAAAACATTAGAAAATATCTAAAATACAAAAACATTTACAAAATTTCAAAAGACCAAAAACATCCACAAAATCGTAAAAAATCAATAAGCAACACAATTCATCCTTTGAACTATTATTCCAAACAAATGGTCCAACCACCTTATGACTACCAATTTCAAACCACTTCTCCTCGCGTGAATCCTCGCTTGGGGAAAATCCCGCTCTCATTGTTTCCTTGTTTGAGGAGACTGACCCAATCCCTTGTACCCCTACTTGGGGGCACATCTAATCAATCATCACTGTGGAACACGTTAGGGACATGTTTACTGGTTCTTGTGTTGCATTATTAGTGGCAAATTATTATTTACTTTCTTGTATCTTGATATATTACAGGGGGCATCTTGATTTTATGTATCCTGGTGTTCTCTGTAATATTCTTATGTTATCTGATTGCATGTCGTACTGGGGCATCATACTTTCTTGATGGCCTCTGTCTATGCTCTCTTCTATTTGCATATCGTACTGGGGAATCAAACCTTTTTGATGGCCCCTGTCTATGCTATCACGCATATTACAGTCTATTCATCCTGATCTTTTATATCACGATGCATCCTGTTATGTGCTATATTAAAATTACGATGTTTTTCGTCACGTGAGTATCTTCCTGCATGATCAACATCTTACTTTGGACCCCATCCATTCACCCATACTAATGCATTCTCCAGTTTGCGAATCCTACTTGATCATCGTTGCAGTTTGCGAATCCTACTTGACGATCTTTCTCAAGTAGCATTCACTATCCAGCAGCTCCTTGTCCCCCACCATGATCACCATGTATTTGATCCATTCATTCTCACTTCTCATTTTTCCTCCTCCGCCGCTTATACCCATATTACCCTTCTCACCATTCCTGTCCCCTCTCACCCATTGGTATTCTTTCCTTTCACCCTTTTTCTTCCCGCTTGACAATCTTACTTAATAACCCCTTCTATATGGAATCCTTAGTGGAGGTTTAACCTCTCCCTAAGATCTTCCCGCTGTAGAAGCTTCTTCACCACCTGCCCTCTCATCAAATAACCATCACCACCAAACACATCTTCCAAATCCACCTCTTCTACTTCCCATTCCCGCATCATTACTCTCACCACGTGGGCATCCCAATTAAGGATTCCCCTCACACTCTCCACCCTCCATTGCATATATTCCTTCATCCATTCATGTTACACTCCTTTGTGTCCTTTCTTTCTTATTATCACCTCATCTCATATCATATACCACTTAGGCATACCTCACTCACTCTTTTCTCATCCTCCCCCAAATCCACCTTATGCCTAGTCATCCTACTTACATGCTCTCGTAGTATGGAAAATTCACTTGAGGGTTCCCCTTCAGTCCATTTTGTCATACCCTATTCCCACCAACTCTAACATCATCCTTCTTCCTCAGCTTGGCGATCTTACTTAGCCATTCCAGCCGCATGGCAATCTTACTTAATACTTCCACTTAAGGTTGATCTGCCCTGTGGCCTTCCCCCATCCCATCATATTTCCCCCATCTTGTTTCTCCCACCTCTCCTCGCGATCATCTTCTTCACCCTACCATTCCACCCCTATCCCCAATATCATTTTGTCTTTCTCTTTGCATATCATCCCTGTCGGTTGGGTGACCCTACGAAACCTCTCCAACAGTATGACGATATTACTTAAGAGATTCTCTTAAGCATGACATGTCATCTTACACTCGCCCATCACTCTCCAATCTCACCATCGATATTTCCTCTTCATTCCCCATCATCACATCTTTTTACCACCACTATCACCCTCCTCTGCTTGGCAATCTTACTTAACCACTCACCCAGCATGGCGATCTCACTTAAGAGTCCCTCTTAAGGATGATCTATCTCCTTGCCTTTCCCCATCACTCCACACCCTTCACCCTTCATTTTTTCTCGGCATTCCCCATTATCACATCCTTTCACCTCCTTTTTGATTCTCGCAAACACCACTTCTCGCTTGACCATTTTTCATCTCCAGTTTTGCTCACATGACAATCTTACTGAACCACTTCCGTCACATGACAATCTTATGTCAGGGTCCTCCCTACACTTAACTTGTCATCGTGAACTTCTCCCCCGCCTCATTCTTCGTTCACTTTGTTGATCGTTTCTTCCACCTTGTATCTCCTACTACCCACTTTTTCCTCCTACCCTTATCCTTTCTCCACCTATCCTCTTACAACATACAACTAATCTCTTCCACCCACAATCACATTCTTTTCCCCCATTTTCCCCTCCTTGATCCATCATCCTTCATACCATTTCTTCCCATTCTTTTCATGTCTTGGTTCTTCATCCTCACCTCATTCATCCTCATCACCCCCATCCTCTCCTTGCTTTCACTTAGTCCCAACTCCTCCCTCCCATCTTCTTCACTCTTTTCCCTTCATCTTCTCACATTCCCCCTACATTTCTACCCACACACATATTCGCCATTCTTGTTAACACTCCTATATCAATCTTTCATCATCATCTTCTCTTCCCGCGCTCATAATTGTCAACGGGTTTTCCCTAAAAATTATCAATCCTCATTCCGCGCAACCTCATTCACTCCCTTGGACCTTCTAGAGTTTCCCTTCATTCCTTCCCTCCTCTAAGCCCAGCACTCATTGGCAACGGGTTTTCCCTAACGTCCCTTTGTTGGCGTTACCCTTTCCAGTCCTCATTCACTTTCTCTTTTTCTTCATTTTTTCTTTCACCCTTCCCCACCACTCATTGTCAAGAGGATTTCCCTAACATCCTTTCATTGGCACTGCCTCTTCTATCCCCTATTCTCTTTTCTCTCCTCTTATTCTCCCTCACTCCCACCCTTTCTTGTCGCTTTTTACCCATCTCTCCATCTCCTCTTTGCCCTCTTCAATATCTTTACTATCTTCATCATACATCCTTTTTCTATTTTCCCGTCATCCTAGTATCCTCATTTCATGCATCTCCATATCTTTTTCAATCGATGTCATTCCTCCCCTCTTTCTTCTTTGAACATTCCTTCTGTCGTTCCCTTTCCACTTATTACCCCCTTTCTGTATTCCCTTCCTTCTACATCATTTTCTTTTTTATCCTCTTCTCACTCCCACCCCTCGTCTTATTTCCCTTCCCCTATATCATCTTCTTCCCCTTTTTCCATCACGATTCCTCCTTACATCCCCATCGATAACCTGGTTGTTCAGCATTGTCCTGCCTTTTTTATCATCCCACTCTCCACATGCATCTCCATACGGTCTGTTCCATATTCTTTGCCTTGGTCTTCCTCGCAATGACACGATTCCTTCCATCTTCTCCCTGTATTCGTTCTATCTTCCTTTCCTCCCCCCTAATTTTCACGTTTCTTCTGACCACTTCCCCTTTTCTCTACCACCCCTACCTTTTCGTTCATTCTGTATATGTTTCTCTTCCTTTCTCTCCTCTTTTTCACACTTTCCTCGCCCCTCATAGTTTATTTTTTTTCTCCGTTCTACTTATTCTTTCATCCTCTTTCTATTTTCCTCTATTTCACCCCCTAATCCCACCTCGTTTTCTCCTTCTTATTTATCTTTTCCCGTTTCCTACTTTTTCACTTCCACGCATCCCTCTTTACTATCTCTATTGCTTCCTTCATTTTGCACATCTCTCTCTTTTTTCCCCTTCACCCTCTACTCTGTCACTTTTTTGTTTTTGCCTTGTTTGTCCTTCATCATTCCCTTCTTCCCCTATCATCTCTCTCTTATTTCTACTTTTTTTCCCCTTCCTTTTGTTCCCCAAATCCTATTTCCCTTACTCTTCTCATAATCAACCCCCACTCCTATCCATTCCCTTTTCTCTTTCCCACACACCCTCACAACTAGCATTCAAGGTCGATTGAATCCTTCCTCCATTTGCGTCGTGTGGTCATTCCAGTCTCTTCCACTCCATTATCGTCCTCTTCTCCACCAAATCCATTTCCCTTCTTTTCGAGAGTTCTGTCATATATTTCATTCTCATCAATCCTCTCGAGGGGGCATCACCACATCTATCCATAATCACATCTTCTCATGAAATTTTTGTCTTGGAGGATACTATGACATCCGTCACTCACCACTTTCTATTCTCCCCAACAAACATTCGCTCTACCTTTTAAAAGTAGATTGAATTCTTCCCCCATACCGTCTACTTTCTTTGAAAGGACACTACTTTCATAGTACCCTTCCAAAGAGGGGCAAATGTAGACACCCCAATTTCACATCTATCCTAAATCAATTAATTTCCCTTCCTCATTTCCCACAAAAATACACTTCGAATTAATCAAATATAATTTGATTAATTATCCATTTCAAAATCTAAAAATAATCTAATCCTCACCACATGTCATTATTCTCCATGTTTTTCCACTATTGAATTAAAAATTCAAATTCAAATCCTCACCCACCATTCGTGGTCCCCACTCACCTAAAATCCTCCACTTATGAATTAAAAATATAATTCAAATCCTCACCCATTCTTCGTGGTCCCCACTCACCTAATATTGCCCACATTTTCAAACCACCCACCTAATCTTGCCCACATTTTCAAACCACCCACTTAATCTTGCCCACATTTTCAAACCATGATTACTTAAATTAATTTAAGCTAATCACTCCCTTAGGCTATAAATACAACCTTACCCCTCCCCTCTAAAGACACGGAGAATAAGCTTGCATGCCATATCTAAGTTCTTGCATCCTTTGAGCAAAGAACATCCTTTTGCCTCGTCCTAATGCCAAAATAGCCTCATAATCCTTTTTCCCATCCCGTGCAAAGTAAGAGGATCGTTGTTACAGGAAGGCCTTGCTCCGTCTTGAAGAAAAGCATCTACATATCAAAAAAATCTGGGCTCAATCCAACTTTCCTAGCCCATTCTGAGGTTTGCTACGGAATGCGAAGGAGGAGGTATGATTATTGGTATTTTATTTCCTTGTTAGTAGTGTATTTTTCATAGCTTACATTCTATGAAAAATATCCTACTAACAATGAAAAATACACTACTATGGGTAGAAATGTAGGGGGAATGCCAGAATGTAAGCTATGAAAAATACACTACTAACAAGGAAGTAAAATACCAATAATCATACCTCCTCCTTCGCGTTCCATAGCAAACCTCAGAATGGGATAGGAAACTTGGATTGAGCCCTGATTTTGTGATATGTAGGTGCTTTTCTTCAAGACGGAGCAAGACCTTCCTGCAACAACGATTCTCTTACTTTGCACTGGATTGGAAAAAGGATTATGAGACTATTTTGGCATTAGGACTAGGCAAAAGGATGTTCTTTGCTCAAAGGATGCAAGAACTTAGATATGGCATTAAAGCTTATTCTCCGTGTGTTTAGAGGGGAGGGGTAAGGTTGTATTTATAGCCTGGGGGAGTGATTAACTTAGATTAATTTAAGTAATCATGGTTTGAAAATGTGGGCAAGATTAGGTGAGTGGTTTGAAAATATGGGCAAGATTAGATGAGTGGTTTGAAAATGTGTGCAAGATTAGGTGAGTGGGGGCCACGAAGAATGGGTGAGGATTTGAATTATATTTTTAATTCATAAGTGGAGGATTTTAGGTGAGTGGGGACCACGAATGGTGGGTGAGGATTTGAATTTGAATTTTTAATTCAATAGTGGAAAAACATGGAGAATAATGACATGTGGTGAGGATTAGATTATTTTTTAGATTTTGAAATGGATAATTAATCAAATTATATTTGATTAATTTGAAGTGTATTTTTGTGGGAAATGAGGAAGGGGAATTAATTTATTTAGGACAGATGTGAAATTGGGGTGCCTACAATCCTCACCCACTTATGTGTGTGGATATTTATTTTATATTATTTAGATATTAGGAGATATTATCTATTTGTTAGGTATAGTTCTTTCCTTGATCTATGGTATTGACTAAATCCTTGATGTCTAGTTCTCTCCTAAATCTACGGTCTTGACTAGTTCTTTGATGACTAGTTATTTCCTTGATTTATGGCTTGATCTACGACCTTGACTGGTTCTTAGATTGTTATTCCTTGCCTATATAAGCAAGGCCCATTCTCATTTTAATTAATTGAGTTCCATAATAATATATGATATTACTGCTCATTTATTTATAAAGGTTTTATGTAAAGTTATTCTGGCGAAGTGCTTTCATCTTATTGATCACGGTGTTTGATTAACATCTATGTTCTTGGCTTGGTACGATCTAGTTATCATTATTTTTAATATAATCCATTGATAATGTATGGTCAAGATATAAGAATCCATTATTAGTTCAAGTTACACATGCACAACTACTATAAAACTAGTCAAACTAGTTTCCCAAATCTCTCTTAAAAACAGAAAGGCCTAAAATAAGACTAAATTTAGTAATTTATACTTGGTGCCCCACTTCTTGGGTATGAATAAAATGGGATACAAACCTTGTCTCTGAGGATAACAAATGGATGGTTGGCAATGGGCAAATGATTAACTTTTGGGAGGATAAATGGTTAGGGGACCTTCCTTTTAAGATCATTTATGCCACGTTTTATAGAGATTTTGTTACCAAATATGGGACCAAGGTCAAAGATTTTTTCAACTTTGATGAACCCCTGGGACAAAGGAAAACCATTGAACTGGATGGTTCTAACAACATCAATATTTCTTCTATTAACAACAAATTAAGAGGCATTATTGTTAATAGGGAGATCTTAGAAGATGATAGTATTTACTGGTCAAAGGAGGACAGTGGAATCTTCTCAGTTTGAAGTGCCTATAACTCCTTTTCTGAGGTGGGGGAAACTGAAAACTTTAATTGGGGAAGTGTTTGGGTCAAAGAGTCAATCCCCAAGATTAATATGTTTTGGTGGTTGGTTATGCATGATAAGATTCTAACTATCAGCAATCTAAACAAGAGAAATTTCCATATGGTTAATAGGTGTGTGTTGTGTGAAGGTGAGTGTGAAGACCCCTCACACCTTTTTCTCAGCTGCCCCTATCTAGTCTCAGTTAAAAAGACCATTCTTAATCTTTTGAAGTCAATTGGGTTTTCCCTGATTCTATTAAACTGTTGTGGTCTCAATGGTCTAGTCCTTTTAAGAGCCAAGGATTAAAATATTTGTGGACTTTTTCTATTATGCATTTAGCTTAGGAGATTTGGAAGGAGAAAAATAGAAGAATCTTCAAAGGCAAGAAAGTTAGATCCCGTTGTGTTAATACCATTCAAGCTAATTTCTCTAATTTGAACCCTCAAAAGAAGGCTATCTTTTAGAATGAAGCCAAATTTTCCTTAAAGTGGGGTTTGGGATCCTTATCTACTAGTACCCCTTCTTTCAACCCTAAACTCAAAGGATGGGTAAAACCTTATAAGGAGTGTTTTAAGTTGAACTTTGATGGAGAGTCCAAAGGAAACCCTGGTAGAGTTGGTTGTGGTGGGGTGTTCTAGGAATTTTAAGGAAGATTTATTCTTAGGTACCATCACAATCTTGGCACTCAAACAAACCATGTTGTCAAAGCAATGAGGTTTTTTTGGGGGGTGTCTACTCTTCACAATTTCACCAATTTGGAGGTGGAAGGAGACTCTTTGAACATAATTAACAACATTACTAGGAAAGGAACCATCTCTATTTCCATCTAAAACTCTATTAATAGTATTAAGGAAATGTCAACTTTATTTGATGTTATTACCTTCAAGCATGTTTATAGGGAGGCTAACGTTGTGGTAGATTGTTTTGCTAATATGGGGGTTAATTGTGATGAGTTGACACTTATTAATGAATTGGAAGCTCTTGATCCAAAGGTGTGAGCACACTTACATAATGACATAAATGGACACATCACCAAATAATGTTAGTTCATGGTGTGTCAAATTCATCATGGTCATTTATCGTAGGAATAATGAGCATTTATTTCTAAATAATGTGAAGATCGGGGAGGGGATCCGCTCGTGTGTCTGGAAATCTTTTGTTGCCTCTCGTGCCTAGAGAAATTTCATTTTTGGGCCTGCGTGTAATCCTCTAGCTACCTAGAATTTGGGATTTTTCGTGAACAATTTTTTGTGTGGCAAAATGGGTGGTGACTTGATTAGAACTGAACCTATTGATCTTAAAGGGGTGACACTTGAAGCCATGACTCTGTTTAATAGCAAGGGTTTTTTTCCCTTCCTATAAACATTTGAAGGTCATTTTGAAAATCTTAGCAAAGATTTTGCCAGTGCCTGTAAGACTACTAAAAAAGGTGTGGTGGTTGAAATGAAGGGGATTAGCATTGAGATTACTGTGGATTCGGTCGCCAAAGTGATGGGTATTCCTGATGTTGGGAGGGAGGTCTATAAACCCAAAAAAGAAGCCTTTGAAGAGTTGAACTTGTTTCTTAAATGTAATGAAAATATCACTTCCCATTTTGCTGGTTATCTTCATCTGTCTTTACCTAAACCATTTGATGATGTGGCTCTCACCCTTATCCAATTTCTCACTCTTAAGGGCCGTAACAAATGTATTTATGCCTACCACCTGCCAATGCTTAATCATTTCAGACGTGATCAAGCTTTTAGCTTCCCCTACTTTCTTTTTTGCTCCCTGAGTGCCTCTATCTCTCAGTTCAAAACCAGAAGGGTCTCTGTCCCACTCCATCAAGGCTTTATTCTTTCCCTTGTTAAAAGAGCTCCCCTGGATATTGACAAGTCTGACTCCCTAACTAGAACTCTAGAAGCTTATGCGGATGGATTCGACTCAGACTCAGAGGAAGAAGACTCGATTGAAGATTCTAATTCTCAGGAAGGTGACTCGGAAGAGGATAAAGATGAGGTTGAGATTGTGGAAACCCAAAATCTTAGGGAGATGAAATCTAAGCAAGCTCCTAGTGCCACTTTAAACACCAAAGGGGAATCTAGTAAACAGGATTCTTCAGCTCCTATCAATCTGCAATTGGAACAACAATTCGAGGCTATGGGGCACATTGGACCTGTGAAAGGGGAGAATCATTTGGCTAAAATGGTGAAGTATATTAAGGAACTTAAGGGAGATATGTGGCTCACCAAGAGCTTGGTGTAATTTTTGTTCAATGAATGATATAAGATGAAAGCGCAGTTTGAGGAAGCTGCCAACAATGGGCATGACAGAGAGATTGAGGTTTTAAAAGCCAACTATGGTTTCATAACCAATGAGTGGACCATTTTCATGCTATTCTCCACAGCTACATGGAGTGGAGTGTAGTCATGGTGAAATATACTTTGCAGCATCTCCAGACTCTGGATCATCTCGCTAATGCCTATAGTGTTTTGGATAGTCAGGGCAAGAAAAGGAAGGTGACTCTTGATGGTTTCGACTTGGTGTCTTTGGCTGGTAACATTGATGCTCTAGTTAAGGAATGGGAAAAAGTGCTGGAAGGGCTGGAATGGGAAAAAGTCTATAAATGATCTAGGGAGGGGTGTTTTTGTTTTATTTACTATCTCTGTAGCTTTTTGGTTGTTAGTTTCTACGTTGTTGTTAGTTCCACTGTGTTTTTTTGTTGATGTCATTTCACTATTATTGCTCCTAGGGGAGCCCGTTTAATTATAAACTGTTATATTATCATTTTTTTGATGGTTTTGTAATGTAATTATCTTCTCTCATGGAGCTGTGACAGTGTTCGGGGTAGGGTCCCCCAACCCTTTTTTACCTCTAATAAAAAAATACAGTACGAATAGAAGTCATTTTTACTACAAGAGAAAATATTTCCCCAAAGTCAATACATGCTTTCTGTGCAACTCCTTTCACCACAAGCCTTGCCTTATATCTTTTTTGTCCACCCTCATCTTCCTTGATCCTATAAACCCATTTGTTCTGCAATGTTCTTTTACCTGTTGGTAACTTAACTAAATCTCATGTCTGGTTCTGTTCCAAAGAGTCCATCTCCTCACCCATGTCACGCTCCCACTTCTTGTGGGTTTCATCCTACATTGATTCTTCAAAACTCTTTGGTTCACCACTATCAATCAATAATAAATAAGGTAAGGAAGGTGTAAATATTTTTGGAGGTCTACTTACCCTTTGTGACCTTCTCACTGAGATCTGGGGTACAAGAGGCTCAATTTGTATGTCATGTACATTAGTATCCACCTCTAATAGTGATCGACGTGTTATCTTGTAAAATTGGCGAGGGCAATGTTGCAGGTAACCATACCAAAAAAAAATTTTAGTTCCCCGTTGAGGTCCTTTAACGTTCGGAATGGCATAAAATCCCTTTCTGAAAAATCTAGTTTTTCGAACTTAGTCATTTGGTCCTTTTTTGGTTGGGTGCAGTTTTTGTTCATGCAATTTGTGCCCATTTCTTTTCCTTTGGCGCAACCTTGGGAGTGTTGACATTCCAAATGTTGTGCCTTCACATGATGCGCCCTTCAAGACTGCGCCAAGGCGCATGCACCATCTTGTCGACATTAAAAATGTTACGCCCCTAAATGTTACACCAAAGCAGTGAAAAAGTAATGTTGACAGCGACAAATCCGCGCCAAGGGCGCAAATATTTTCATGTTGGCGTCTGCCTAGGTGCGCCTTGCAAAAAATTTGGTGGCGCATTTATTACACCTTTTGCTATAAATAGGCGCATTCGACCTGTCATTTTCACGATTGAAAAAACGTGAAAAAAAGTTAAATTCCTTTGCACCTGTCAGCGCTCATGTCAGCCCCGTGTGTCACTTTTCGTCGTATTCGTGGACCCCACATCGTTTCCTCCATCTTATATATTCCTGGTAAGTGGTCCTTGCTTTTCTTGTGGTTTTTATTGTGGTTTCGTTGTTGTTTAGGGTTGTTATTATTAAAAACAAAGAAAATGAACCTAAGAAGTAATACAACCTCCAACCCGTTTTTACAAATCGACCCACCTTCAAAGGGTTTTACCCTCCTTCCAGATTTGCTAGCTTGGAGGGCCTTGTCTCAAAAATGGATCCCTGACCCTCTTTGCTCTGTTCCCCTCACTGAAAAATCTTAGTTGAAAGAGGCAAAAGACCCCAAACCTATCAAAAAAGGGTGAAAAATCTAAAGTTATTACAATCCAGAAACCACGGTTTTCCTTTGGCACAAACGCCATCGCTGTTACATTAAACACAGTCACACCAAAGAGGTGCATTGTCCCCGCCTGCAACATGCATCTTTCCCACGCCTTACAAAATTCTTAAAACCTAACACATGCGTAAGCACAACTCTGCCTACACCAACATATGAATGATGTGCAGACTCTTTCCACGCCACGCAAAGCTAAGATCCTTGGCGCAACTTTCCTCAATGATGCACCCTTTGAACCTACGCCCTTTGGCGCATCATAATGTTTTGCAACATGTATCACATCCGCACCAATGGCGCATCCTGAAGCCTTGCAACACAAAAATAATTTGTGCCCAGTTAAAACCCTTTATATGGTGCAAGCGCACATCCTATGACACCAACATCTGAATGTTGTGTGTAGTTTTTTTGCGCCCTGCACCCCTTTGCACTGTTTTCTTCCATGTAACATCCTCTTAAAGTGTGCCTTGCCTTGCAGCCTATAATAGAATTGCGCCTTGCGCCTAGAGGCTGGTAAATTGATAACTGTTCATTCTGTAAAGCTTTGATGGATGATCTAACAGCTAACATGGCTCTTCTGCGATGGACTTCCCTGCTTCTTCTCGCAGATCAGCAGCTGAACTCAAATTCACACATGTCTTCATCAAGTAGGAAGCCAACCAAGTATAAGGGTAAGGCCAAACTCACCGAAGAAGAAATGAAGTACAAATATAAAAGGGTCAGGATGCCTAAATCCCTTGTAGAGTGTGACTTGGACATCAGGGATTCAAAACTTGGTCACATCGACATGGAGGATTTTTGGGCTAGGACCAGAAAGGTCACAGGTAGTCCATGGATGGAAAAATTGGTCGACAGTGGTTTACATTTCACTACAGGAATCCCCATGAGCGCAGTAAACAACGAATTCATGATGGTGGTGGGCCACTGCTACAATAAGGACACTAGGTGTGTCGAGAATGAGAAGGACGAGGTAATAATCAACCTCACTACCCGACACTTCGAAATCATGTTGGGTATCCCCCACCACCAACATTTTGTGGAAATAAGCCAAGAAGACTGCATGAAAGCATGAAATGAAAATGAAGACAAATGCATGCAGCTTATGAATGAAGTATATCTGAAGAACAAGAAGGTGATAACCAGGTGGCCACAAGTTATTCATCACAGCAACTTCTCAGAAGAGCTGAGCGACACCATCACCTTCCTAAGTAGGGTGTTTGGGCTTCCTGATGCCCATTACTTTCACAAATGGATGCTCAGGTATCTGGAAACCATAAGTAAAAACATTCTTGATCAGCGTTTTGAATGGGCAGAGATCATCAGCGGCACTATCTCCGAGCAGCTTCAACAAATCTCAACAACAGGGAGGTTCTACATGAACTCCTACGTGGTATACGTTGTTGCCTCTGAAAGACACTACCCAGCACTGAGTCGATGCAGGGTATGGCCCTAAGTGAAAATATATGAATATTATCCAGAGTTGAGACTGGAAAACAACATCGCACAATTCAGCAAAATCAATTATGCCTTTTTCTACGACATCATCTGCCTCTTGAGGCCCAATATGACTCACGGTCGAATGACCAAGAGCATAGTTACTGCCACATAGAAGTGGGGGGTGTTATTTATGTAATTCCTCACTTTCACTTACCTCAGAGCCGTCAACTTCTTGGGGGAGCCCACCAAGTTACCGAGGTATGCAGGACCCAAGTTGATCCCATTGGAGCTGTCTAGACAACTTATCACATACCACGAGAAGTGCCTGAAAAGAAAGAAGGGTGGAAATCCATTCCCCCTCACAGTGGGCAGGTACACCTGCACTTCTCATAGCAAAGCCCCGAGAAATGTTTGCGGAGCTGGAGTTGCTCAACTTGAAACACAATTTCCTAGCGAGGCCAACCTTCGATCCTCGCAAGTGCCTTCCAAGGGCAAAGCTTGATCCGATTCACGTCCAACAGATTGAAGATATCTACATCGATCTGTATCATGAAACCAAGATCAGACAAAAGGATCACTCCTGACTGGCCCTGGCAGAGATCATCCAATATGGTGTGGCCATTGTCCCGAAAGGTTTCCAAGCGACTGATCAAGAAGTTGATCAGGTCTATCTAGATACAGATGGGGAAAATTGGCCATTTTCTGAGATTGATAGAACAAAGGCACCTCAGACTATTGAGGAAAGGGTTAAAGGCACTCTGCAGTGCATAGAGCACTGGTGCAGGAAAAAATGGTCTTATCTACCTTGGGGTGGACTTTACCATGTCTCCCTTAGGTAATGCACCTACAAGGCCGAAGCACTTGCTAAAGGGCAAAGGGAAGGACGAAGAGGGAGAATCAAGTAATGCTCAGGAGGAAACTCCAGAGAGTCCTCCTTCTGTTGTCGAGGAACATGTAGTAAGCCTGATCTCTCCTGAAGAAGAAGAAGAGGACCATTCCAATGGGCACATCCACTCAGGATGTTGCCATTGCTACAACTACTGAGGTTCCCGTCGTCCCATCTCTCGTCCCTCCTTCCCCTCCTCCCGTCACTCAAGCAACCACTCCTTTGGTTGTGTCTTCTCCCCCATCTTCCACTGTTCCCCCTTCCTCTTCCTTCATATTCTCTTCCCTCGCAGAGTTGTCCCCCAACATTTCTTCCCTCATCTCTCAGATCCCTTCCACCCCTACGGTTTCCTCTCCTACAGTGACTCCTACCCCTGTAAGCGTTGGAGGGTTGGCTTCTTTATCAATGCCGCCGCTAAGTGTTTCGATGCATTTCCCCATGTCCACTGTGGCTGCTCCTTCTTCCACCTCCGTTCCCTCTTCTCCCTTTGGTCCCACTCCCCTAAGTCCAGAATGGATCTCCAAGCACCTGAGCCAACACAAGAGGAAAGTCCCCATTGCACATATGGACTTCTCCGTCATCCCAACAAAAGGAGCTAAGAAGCAAAAGCCAATAACCCGCTTCTCTCATAGCGCTTCAGGTGAAAGGGTTATGGAGATCGCATACCCTGATCCCACAAAGGATAAAAAAGATCTGTCTCCTACAGATTATACAGTGACACAGGTCACAATGGGAACATCCTCAGAAAGCCTGTAAGGAGAGGCCCTATCTGCAGTGGATGCCCTTTGCAAAAAGCTCCAGGAAGCAAAGGAAGAGAAGAGGATACTGAAAGAACAAAACAAACATCTTCTCCAAGCCCTGCAGAAAATGGGCAGTGCACCTCCTGTAGCTGCCACCGAAACTCCTGAGGCCCTCAGTCAGGAAAAGATAAATGAGTATGCCAAGATTGGCGAGAAAGGTATGGCAGTATCTGCCTGGAGAGACCAGATCCTCAAGGATAGTGAGGAAGTAATTATAAAGTTCACAGAGCTATATCAAAATATTGATCAGGGTAACAAGGAACTCCAGGCGATTGCGGGACCTATCTTTAAAGAGCTATACCATGCCAGGTTACAACATGAGACATTCCAGAAGATGCTCGATTTCCCATTCGATGACTTAGTAAAATTTGGCATCTTCGATCACCCAAGAGCACCCAACAAAGTCCTTTCTGCTTTGGACTATCGGGTTGACTAGATGGAATTTGTCTTGGAGAAAATAGACAAAGTCAAGGAGGAGGCCCTGGAGGCCATGCATCAAATGGAACAAATCATCTTGAGGATGTCTTCAGGGTTACTCAGTGCAGATTACACTATAAGGAAGGCAGACGAAACTATTCAGCTCTTTAAGGAGATCGTCTCGCAAGGTTTAGGGTTAGAAGCCACTTTTGACGCAGAATCTATCAACAACCTTCTGGCCTGCCACGATTTTGTCAAATACCTGATGGAGGCAGGTAATGAATACTTCAAGCTCCCAGAGAGACTCAGAGATGAACGAGAGACTTGTGAGGTCATCGGCGATCACACCAAAGGTCCTGCTCAGGATCAACTTCAACCGATGATTAGCAAGTTCATGGAGTATTGGGCTCAATTTCACATTTCCTCTCCTGAGCAGAAGCAGGATACTCTTTTCCAGCCACGGGACGACGACGAATAGCCTTCCTCCTCTTAGGATCGTTCCCATTTTTGTAAAATATTTAAAAGTATGTTGGCACAAACGATGACATCATCCATGTTGCACCATGGGATGTTGTCATCCACCAAATTGCCCCAAAGTCAACAGTTGACTTTTAGATATTTTGTAAATAAGTTGTTGGTTCCTTTTTGCCTTCTTTCTCCTTCTCCTTCTATATATACTTGAATACTTGTTGTATTCAGGGGGTGAACATTTTTTAGATGAAAAATAGAAGTGAGAAGAAAAAAGGCTTTGTACTTTTTGTAATAGAAAATATTAATACAGAAATTAAGACTTTGTGCTCAATGGATGTGTTATGTGTATTAGATCTTTCTTAAGTTAGATCTATGTTACTTCTCTGTCAGATCTATCTCTACTTTTTTGTTATTTGCTCATCAGTATTGCTTTGTTTGTATATGCAAGTAGGTTTGGCTCTATTTACTACCAACCCAAAACATAAACCCTCTGACCTTTCTGCTTTGGAATTCATTTCTTTTCTCTCTTTAGATATATCATATCTCCTCTCCTCCCTTCATCCCTTTCTGTTCACTATCGGAAATACCCCTACTAGGACGAGATCCTAAACCCCTGAAGCCAGAATACTGTAGGACTTGCACAGATTCCTACTAGTAGAATAGTAATAAACCAGTTTCACTTTGCTGTCTCTAAGAGGGGCTATGCCCTGCACACTGTTGGCTCATCTATCCATAGATCTGACCTCCCGGTAGATTTTCAGACCAACACGACGTCAGTCACCTCTTGTTGACTTCGTTTCAGCTAACCGACACTGGTTGTACTCATCTGTAGCCAACGTCGGTTCTGGCGACCAACGTCAATTTTGTTCAACCGATACCGGTTCAGGATGACTGACACCGGTACCTGTAGATGTCTTTTCTAAATCCAAGAATGAGTTTTCTTCCACAAAATTTCTAACTGGTTTGTCTTTGGGTACTAATACTTGATCCCTGTACATTCTCTTTTCATTCCATTCAATGTCACAACTCCTAATAATCTTAGAATATTCTAAAGCCCAAAAACGGAATCTGAAATCACTAGAGCCATAACCAATAAAAGTACATCTCTTGGATTTATCATCCAACTTCTTTCTATTTTCTTTATCAACATGCATAAAAGCTTTTAAACCAAATACTCTAAGAAAATAAAGATCTACCTCTTTTCCAGTCCAAGTTTCTTTTGGTATTCCACCATCCAATGCACTTGAAGGCCCACGATTAATTAAATAAACCGTCATGTCTACTATTTCTACCCAAAATTGCAAGGGTAATATAACATGTATCCTCATGCTTCTTGCACGTTCCATGATTGTCATGTTCATTCTTTCAATAACAACATTATCCTGTGGTGTTCTAGGAACTGTTCTTTCTTTACGTATTCCATTCACTGAACAATAATCATTGAAAGCCTTGCTATAGTACTCACCACCATTGTTAGATCTAAGGAATTTTAACTTTGAATTTGATTCATTTTCCACGAGGGCTTTCCATCTTTTAAAAGTCTCAAAAACATCAGATTTACGTTTAATACAATAAACTCATACCTTTCTTGTGGCATCATGAATGAAAGTCACATAATATTATTGTTGCTTCTTTGCGGCCCCAAGGAATCTCACTCTCTTTTGCTTTCCTCCATGAGAAGCTACCTGGGCTAGTCCCCACACATTTGAGTGCACAAGCTCTAATTTTTGTTGCTTCTTTGCGGCCCCAACTTTGAGAAATCTCACTCTCTTTTGCTTTCCAAATGCTCTGTTTTCTTTATGTTTTCATACCATACAATCCTACTAAGATCTCTTTTGCTTTCCAAATATACAATCCTACAGATATCAAGATCTACATCTTTCAAATCTGATAACCTACCCTTTGCCTTTAAGATATACATTCTTTTTTGACTCATATGGCCCAGCCGATTATGCCACATGCTTGCATTTGAATCTAAAGTAGATAACACATAAAATGAATCAGTAATACAGGTAAACAAATACAATGTTCCTACCTTCTTGCCTCTTGCTACATTAAGAGATCCCTTGGTAACTTTCCAAGAGTCGGTTGTGAATGTAACTGTGCAACCAGATTCACCTAGTTGTCCTACATAATTAAGATTTCTCCTTGGGATTGACACATGCCTCACATCTTTCAATATCCATGTATTTCCATTTTACAATTTTAGATGAACTTCTTATTTACCAATAATATTGCATGGTTCATCATCTCCTAAATAAACATGCCCAAAATTACCCTAGATATAATTTCTGAAATAACCCTTATTAGGGGTAGCATGGAAAGAAGCTCTTGAATCTAAAACACATGATTCAATTTTATTATCCAAGGAGAGAATAAGGGCATCTTGCATTAACTCAGAAGATGCAACATTTGTCTCTTTACCTTTCTTTGGTACATTCTCTTTGTTTTCCTTGAACTAACAATCCTTCTTTGCATGTCCTTTATTTCCACAATTCTAGTAGGTTATTCCTTTACCTCTGGATTTAGATTTACCATTCTTAGACTTTGATTTCTCATTATTCTTGCTCTTAGATCTCTCCTTTTGCCTTCCCCTACTTTCTACATTCAAAACATTACCAGATGATGATTCTCCTGTACTTTTCTTGTGTATTTCTTCATTTATGATTATACTAACCACATCATCAAACTTTAAAATATTAGCAACAGACGTTGTATTACTAACAACCATTACCAAGTTATCCCAACTATCTGGCAAAGAGCATGATAATAAAAGTGCTTTCACTTCATCATCAAACGAAATATCACCGATTTTAATTGATTTACAATAGAATGGAAATCATTCAAATGACTTGATGTAGATTCACCTTCTTGCATCTTTGAATTAAATAATTTCTTCATCAAATAAACTTTATTTGAAGCACTTGGTTTTTCATATAAATTAGCTAAAGATTTTATCGACACTATCGTGGTTGCTGCTTCGATAATATTCGAAGCCACAAATGACGTCAGGCTCAATCTTATAGATACTAGAGTCTTTCTATCAAGAATTTTCCATTCTTCATCAGTCATCTTTGTAGGTCTCGCCTTCTCATCCAATGACAAGTATAGATCTTTCTGATACAAATAATCTTCCACCTACATCTTCCATAATTGATAATTACGGCCGTCAAATTTCTCAACTATGTATTGGTCATCTTCTGCCATTATTGTAGCTCCCACTCAATCAAAAATCCCTCTGTGAGTAAATATGTCAACACACAAAACCCTCAAACAAAAAAGCTCTAATACCAATTGTTGGGGTTAATCACACCAGCTCTACAAATATATATCAGATGTAAGCATACAAGCAATAAATACCGAAATAAACTAAAAGAACAATACACAAGATATAACGTGGTTCACCCAGCGCGGGCTACGTCCACCAAGAAACAACCAATATATTATTCAAAGCTTTACAAAGGATATACAATGAAGCTTTACAATCTTCCACACCTCCTGGATGTACAGTACTTTCTTCCTCACAAGCTTCTCTTTTCCTCTCTCCAAGAATTCCTTCTTACAATTATGATCAACCTTTCACAATCTAACCTTTCTAACCCTAACTTTCAAGCTTATATAAGCATATACATACTTAGGGCAACTTAACTATGCAATTACAACCATTAGATCACCTTTTAATCAAAGGTTATATCTAATTCCCGTGACTTAAACAAAAGAAATCACATACAAGTAACCGATGTTGGTTACACTAACTGATACCGGTTCCTACTCGCTTCACTGATGCCAGTCCCCAAGTGACTGACGACAGTCACCCGACCGATACCAGTTACTATGTATTCTAGCAAGTTCGTAAAGCATGCTATTTGTGAAGCAATTACGTTCCACAACTCAACATCTAGGCCACAAAAGGGCATAGGAGCAAAACAACTAAAACAAGGATGACACTAGTAAAACGATCTATTACCTCGATACCTTCACTCCTTCAACTTTAATTTCTTCCATTTTTGAGGGGAGCCAGTTGAAAATTGTAACAAAATACAAATATCTTGGGATTGATTTGCACAACAAGCTTAGTTGGGAGACTTGTAAAGAAAAAAGGATACAAGGGGGTTGGAAAACATCTTACCTACTTCAAAATATATGTAAGACAATTGAACTTTGGGATTGGAAAACTAAGAAAACACTTTTTTAATTGCTAGTCACCCCGGTTGCCCTTTATGATTGCGAAGTATGGGGAAGTAACATGTCAAATCAGGGGCGAATACAATTAGAAAGAATTCAGAAGCATCTAATCACAAGCACTCTTGAATTCAAATCAACAATCCCTTATGAGATCCTGTTGGCTGAAGTAGTTCCGTTCTCGATGGAAGCATCAACAATAACTCGGTTGCTAAGTTATTTGAAAAAGGTTGAAAGCATGGATAATCATCGTTGGCCCAAAATGGTTGTGGAGGAAAAAATAGAGCGTAGAAAGAAAACTTGGATGAAGCATAACAACAAATGGATGAACAAATGAGGCATCAACTTTCAGGAGATATGGAAATAAAAAACTACGTGATAGAAAAATTTAGGACTGCCATGTGGACAAAGCAGATCGGTCGAAAGAAAGCATATTACATCAAATAATTTAACCCCACTTGGGAGCATGATGAAAAAGCTTATCTTGGGGCAGCTATCAAGGGTAAAACAAGGATTTTAGTGGATCAACTGAAGACCGGATCACATCACCTTCGATGTGAAACCAATAGATGGACTATACCCAAGGAGAATTAGGAAAGGAGAACTTTTCTTTTCTGCAGCAAAGGGGTGGTAGAGACAGAATGACACTCCATCACGAAGTGTCCAACTTATGACGATATTCGTATCCAATACGAATATGACTTGAAGGTGGACAGGTTAAATGAGTTATTCAAAGAATCAAGACTTGAAAAGATCGCGAGTTTAGTGCTCAAGATTCACAATAAAAGACTTGATATTGAGAAGAATCTGAAATTATTTTAAAGTCTCAATCAACCTTTGGTCCCATAGACTCTTTAAGTCTCATGGACATCATTAAAATCTTTCATTTCATTTCCATACCTTCGTATCAATGTGTCCATTACACCAACTATAAATAAGACT
Source organism: Taxus chinensis (assembly GCA_019776745.2). Taxonomy (NCBI): domain Eukaryota; kingdom Viridiplantae; phylum Streptophyta; class Pinopsida; order Cupressales; family Taxaceae; genus Taxus; species Taxus chinensis. The sequence continues at coordinate 103,086,903 of CM034150.1, forward strand.
AATAATTACCTCTACTCATAAGAGGAATGTAGAGGCATATTAAACTCTCCGGCACAATCCAAAATAAAAAAATAATAAAGAAGAATAGTATTTTGTTTCAAAAGCATCCCACGAGGGGACCCCTTGCGTAAGGAAAATTCTCATTGCCTTTCTCCGAAAAAAAAAGAACCGTCCTTTCCGAGGTTCGAATCTTGTGCACATATGACTCACCTTCCCAGAAATAAATTTAATCATATTTTAGCTGCCCCACGAGAATTCTCTAGAACCAATTTAACAGCATGTTTGTGCATTCAGATAAAATTATACGACTTTTATCGATCTTTACGCGCATCAGGTCGGAGTTCGAGTCTCAATTGGTGGGGTCGTGGGTAAAGTTAGGTTCATTCCTTCATCGATCTCTCCCGCGTTGGAAATTTTCTACCATGACGGCAATTTCTGGGTTAGCAGCAGAAACGCAGTCAATTTTGCATAAATAAAGCCTACACAGAGCCTCCAATTGGCATAAGGAATCCGCGAAAAAAACAATGGTGCCATAAAAATCGAAGTTGACTTCAAATTTAAGGATTACAAAAGTGGATCCGCAGGTCCAAGGTGCGCGACATTCGAATTGTACGAATAATTAAATTTTAGGGTTAAAGCTTAGGCATTCGCAAGGAAAAACATACCGAAAATCCCGACTTGGCCGAAAGATCAGAGGTTCGAGTCGCTTGCGTGTCAATATATTGAAGTTCAGAAACAGATCATTGAGGAGTTGGCATGGCATTGATGCTTGTGAATTGTTCAGGATGTAAGACGCCGCTGCAACTCCCGCCGGGGGCAAAGTCAATACGATGTGCAATATGTCATGCTATTACTCACGTTGCAGAACCTCGCGGGGCGTCCTACCCTCCCTATCATTCTGCACATCATGGCCAAGGTATATTTAATGTGCTACCTCTCGTCAATTTGCCAAATAGCAAATATTGAAAAATTCAAAATTTTGATCCGCCGATTAGCAATTTTTTCAAAAAACAAAATGCCAAAGGTTTTCTGCAAATCTATAGTAAATTTGTTTGTCAAATCTTTTTGTTGGTTTAGATCCATATAAAGTCACTATTGATGATGAATTGAGAACCTGGACTGTCTTGCCCTAAGAAATTACACTAGAAGTCCTGAAACATTCTTTACTGATGTGTATAAAGTGCAGGTTTTCAGCCACCATCAGCCCCTCCGCCCAATCCTCAACAGTACTCCCCAGTGCCCCCTTCATCCCATGGAAGAAAGAAGGCCATTATCTGCGGCATCTCTTACAGGAATACTCGCTACGAATTGAAGGGTTGCTTAAATGATGCTAAGTGCATGAAGTATTTACTCATGAACAAGTTCAAATTCCCGGAGCCCTCTATTCTCATGCTCACCGGTAAGCAAGTCTTAAGCCTTTTTTTAATTTTTCGATTGATTTTAGAGCACGCTTTAATTATCCCCTGCTAGAATGATCCTAATGATTTTGTGACACACTTTGTAATGTGAGCGGATTTATGCGAAGTTTCTTGATGGGTGATGGGGACTGTGGTTTCCCAGGATTCCCCGACTTTGTGACTATGTGTGAATCTCCTTGAAATGCTATTAAGTACAATTGCACTGATATTTGCAGTCTTAACTTAGTGCACAAAAAATTGAATTAAGACAATTAGACAATGCCTGGAGAATTTATCTCAATATTGGACACGCATGGAAACAATCTTCACAAAAGTGAATGCACTTTAATAGATTTCACTACGTACATTTCCCTTTCATTTCAAAAAGAATATTTGTGCCATCTATATATTTTACCCTTCCCTTCATTTCAAGACAAATAATCAAGCAATTCATAGAATTTTCAGTATACATACCAAGAATCTTGGTTCTTATCTCTCATGAGCTCTAACTTTGGATGAAGAGGTTCTGTTGAGTCATGAGCGCAAAATCTATATGCAGCTATCCAAACTTCAATTTTGTATACACTCTTTTGTGTGAGGAATTATCAGAAGCCTTATCATTGTTTTCTAAACTCTAACCTGAATTCATTATTTGTTTGCTTTGGAGCTTTCAACAAAAGAAGTCAAAATAGTTGAACGGTTTTGTTACACATTGAGAAGGATGCATTTTTTATGAGTGATGCTCAACCCAATAGCATGCAACACCTCTTGATAATCCCTCTAAATAAGGCACAAGCTGTATATAAGTATATTCTGTCTCTCAACTGTCTTGCCAACACGCTCAGGCCTAAATCTTGCAAATACACCAACTTCAGTTTAAGCACATGTTACATCTGCAACTCTCTATTGTCATGCTTGATCAGCTTTACCTTTTGGTATTTCAGCATGTATATATCAAAGTATTCTTCCGTATGTGTCATCTCCTCCTTGGAATTGAACACGGTTTCCTCCATAACTTGATGGGAATCATGAGGCTCATAGGAAACAGCAATTTACCCATCACCAAGTACAATTGAATTTAGATTCAGGATGTGGGACTTGCGGTGTTGCTTTTTAAACATAGATGTCAAGAACATGCTTTACTTGATCCTTAACCAATGAATTATTGAGCACATGTCACTTGCTCTTTTGCCACCAAAGTCTACATTCTACACCATTGGGCATGCACCAGTTGATGTCATAGATCATCACCTTCTTCCTTAGAGCCTTCTGTTTAGGGGTGTCCATAATATGGGCCTATCTTCAAGATTAGAAAACCTGAATTTGGAAGCACAACTTGCAATATCAAGCCAAATTCTTCTAGGGTTGGAGCAGAAGTAACCAAAATGCAAAACTTTATGGAGACCACTCAGTTCTTTGAGTGAATTCGCAACCCTCGACATTGATTTTCAAAAAATCCAACCTCACAATTCTTGCCAAACTAGGCAACTGAATTGCAAACGACTTTGGAAGGTACAAAGAGGGTGCTTGTGTCGGCAACGTGTGAAGTTAATGTAATGTTTGAGGGAACCTATGATGTCCAAGTGGTCCTTGTTGACATCTCATTCGTATGTACTTGATTTTTTGGCTGGTAGCTGCTTTATTGTCTTTCTTCTTGTCCTTTCCCGCTCCTTTGAAATCCACATCATGTCCTTCCTTAACACTTCAACAAATGATTGGTCTTCTTCTTCATCATCATATTCACTAATAATTTAAGACCTTTCATCATGTCCTTCCTTAACATTTTAATGGATGAATGTTCTTCTTCACCACCTTGTTTCGTCCTCACTCTTGAGATTTATGACTATTGTAAGCGTCTTCATATGTTGTTGGGGGTACTATTATCATTTCGTTCTATATTTTGAAAGTAACCATTTGATAAACCATCTTTTCTTATATTCATATATCGTGGGTCTGTTGTACCCAAAAGCTGTATTTTTGTTGTCTAAATTATCTTGCATGTTTTGCAGTGCTTTTTGAGATCTTGGTTTTCATCCCTATTAAGTGTGGGCAGATTTTGTCTATCCATGCATGGGTGCCAGTCCTCCCATTTTCAATGTTTTTGCTAAATCTCGTGCACGTTTTCGGTTCATAACTCTTGCCTCACCTTTTGGTGATCTTCACACCGCAAGGCCATCCTCCTTCAATGTAATAGTGTGGAGTAGACCGCTTTCTTGCTCAATTACCCTCTCGAGCAATGTCAGACACCTTCACTCACTCATTCTAGTTGACCCTAAAAAATCCTTACAACTTGTCTATCTACCTCCACATTGGTCTTCAAACTTATTTTGTTCTTGTACCAAGCAATTTCTTCCAAGGATTCAACTCTTTCCCTCAGTCTTCTTTTGATTCGTTGCCTCTGACAGCCAATTGTAAAGATTTTATTCATTCACAATACTTCCCTCTTTTGGAAGAGGTCCAAATCACTCCTCATTTTAGGATGACCTTCTTGCTGAATGTTCTCTCTTAATCTTGCAATCCTTGCTTCCTCTCTTTCTACTTCACTAATGTCACGAACCTTATCATCTCATTAACACTGTGCTGTCTCTTTTGTCTTTTTTTGATATTGAATAAGAGTTATTATCTTTCTAAGTCAAAGACGGGAGTCATCGACATCTCTTGTATTCCACATTCCATGTTTGTGGTCTAGCTTCATAGCCCTACCTGGTCCATTGACATTCCTCTTGTTCATATTCATCACGGATGTACTTCAAATCAATGAATTTCTAGGCTAGGATCCTCAAAAGCAATTTTATCAACCTCTCCACATGTTCATTCTGCATGATTCTATCCACATTTTTCAGGGTAGCTAGGTGTCTTTGGCCTCGGTGAATAAAGTCGATGATTACATGCCACAAGTAAGAAATCTTCTGTTAATTCATCTAATCTCTAAGCTAGTTTTGATTGATCAAGGTCTTAACCCATTCATTGGTGTTCCACTTTTATGAAGAATTTATTTTCTAACTTTTATGATGTTATGGTATGGATAACTAAGCTATGGTTGCATAATTCTGATGCACATGGCAACTCAGATTCATAGCAGCAACATGATCAAAAGAGTAGTAGGTGAATGATTTATTATCCCAACTTTTCCTACTAATTGATTTCATAGAATCAAAAAGTATTTTCTTACTCCAATTTTACTTGAAATGACAGATTGTAGCCTAAATGATGCTAAAAATTAGTGCATATTTGTTTCTGGAAACACATAATATTGATTACGAATGTAAAACAACATATACAACAAGCACAAGCATGAAAGAAAATAGACACGAGATTTTATCTTGGAAAACTTCAAGGTGGGGAAAAAATAGTTGGACGTGGCAATTGCCCAACTTTCCTTTTTATAGCCAAAGACGGATTACAAAGAGAACTAGAACAAGTAGAACCCCCCTTCCATCTTGCTCATTTAGTTCTTCGTCTTTGTTCCTTCAATCCAATCCTTTCTATTACATCCAATTGAAAACCAACTTTGTTCCATGATCATGGATGCCTTCCTCTGCATTTGAGCCTCCTATTTAACATACTTGAGATGTCCTTTTGTCCACTAAAGAATCCCAAGAGTCGGAGTAATGGAAGAGATAGCATTTCCTTGGCCATTACTAGCCTCGCACCATTACTACAAGCTAAGCCTCTGATTTGCATATGCCTGTGGTTGCACAAATGCCGCCCTGTGGAAAGCGGCGGTTTCACAACCCGCCTTGGTTTACTCCATTTGGAGCCCCTGTTGCTACTAAACCATTCCTTAATTTTTTGGATGGTGAAGAGGATTGGTTTTCCTCGTGGATCATATCTCCCTTTTAGAAAGCTTTTGGGCCCCCAAAAACTTAGTGTGGGAGGAGATGTGCGAACAAATCTCCCACTTTCTCCTTGAGTACCCCTTTCTTTGCATTGGTGTCTTACCTTCCTCTGCAACCTGCCAAGATTCCTGTGGTCCCTTGTAAGTCTCTCTGACTTTTCATTGTAGTACCGTAGCCTCTTCCAACCCCTTATATGTCCAGAACAAATTCTTCTATAGAGGTGTTGGCATGTAAAATGTCTAGGCATTTTACTTGATAACCCCAAAGAAAAATTTGACTCTTTTAGGAGTTTTGGTCAAAATTGCAAATTTTACCCCTTTGCAAGTGTCAACTTCTAGGCAGTGTTGGGTGAGTTTTGAGTAGCTTTGGGAATCCTGATTGCTAGTAGAGATTTTGGAAGCTTTGAACTGGACTTGGGAACCCATTCACTCCTAATGCTTTTTGTGAAGAATGTGTTTTTGGTCTTCGGAGAAAGGTCTTCTTGAATTGGACATTCCTGGAGCTTCAGGTGATTGCAGTCATAGGAAAGGAGGAACAAGCTACTCCAGTAGTCCCAGACTACGCCTTCAATCCATCTTCATCCACCACCCATTCCCAACGCATCTCCAACATATGCACAAGTGAACCCTTCCAACACCTTTCACAGCTGCCCATACAATTGCTCCAGAAGACCACTCGCCGAATACCACGGCTGCCCATACAACCGCCGGGAGCTCTTAATATGCCTTCTTAGTTCACCTGAGGGAATGCACAACTCATGCCTCCACGACTCATCATTGACCCAGCTCTCTGCGCTGCTGGCCGGCTCACTGTCGAACACCCAACTGTTTTGCACAACGCTGGTAAGGAACATCACATGCACCTTTCAATCATCCATCCATGAGTCTGCCTGAATTGTCGCGCCGGCCACCTACGTGTGCACCAGCGGGGGAAGTCCTCGTGAGTCCTTCCCGGGTGTGAGCCTCTACTCACCTCAACCTGCTGACTGTTCTGTCACCCAAGTCCAACACCACCAAAGATCCCTGCGGGGAGCACTGCAAGCTCGCCATCTTTGTAGACCGCATCACATGCGAGTGAGGTACTCTTCTTCCCTCGGCTCAATCCAACCTCTGATCTCGCCCCGATGCCATGGCCACTGACATCGCCGTGTCTACTCTTTGAGACACCCGTCCGCGTCAAGACCGCATTGACTCCTACTCAAGTCTTCTGCCTTAGTTGTCAGCTCACCACACTGCAACCGTAACCATGATGTCCTTGACTCAGCCCACCATGTCGCGCATCACCGTGTGAACCATCCTCTGTCCACTTCAATGAGTCTCAGCCATTGCTTCTGCACCCACTCCGCATCCACGCTTCTGCTGCGCCTCCGATACATCTATGTGAGCACTCAATTCATCTGCGTTGTTTAACCTCTGCAAGGTTGAGGAGCTTGCCACACTTGGCTCGCTCGCGTCCGAGTTACTTCTCCTCCGTTTCGACCTCCGGATCCCAGTCTCACTCCATCACGCCTCTTGGCTGTTTCCCACATGAACTCTGCTTCTAAGGACGTTGCCACCTCAAAGGTCTCCCCAAGTCCACTGTCACTTAACTCTGGAGTCCCACTGCTGATCCATGATGCACATCTTTGCATGGACATACTCCGCAAGGGTAGAGTATATCTCCAAGGTCTCTTGAACACCCCATCCTCTGAATGTCTAAGTACACCAAGTGTTCCACGCTCCACTTGGTGTGGGTGTGAGTTCACCACGTTGGTCTCATTGTCTGCCATGCTCATCTGGCTCATTAGGCTTGCGCTGCACTCTCAACGCAAGGCCTCTATCGTGCAAGGTCTTCATGCTCAAACCAACTCGCTCTGCCACTGCATTGCCCTCATGAGTTGCCCAACTCGCTCCGCATACATTGGGTAAGTTCTTCACTCCAAGACACCCTGCACTGTTCCTAAGTGCAACCAACTTTGCTCACCAACCCACCTCGGCTAACCTCGATTCTGAGACATCCTTGGGCTCACAGCATGGTCCTTTCAATCCCCCATGAACAACTCTTTCTCACTACCTAGCCCTCAAGAGTTGCATTGGTGCGCCACCGGGAACTTCCTGGGAGGTCACCCATTTTCAGCCTGCGGGCTTAACTCGCCCAACTCGCCCAGATCTTCTGTAGGCCAACGCATGTGAGGTCGTCAACCCCAACCCATGCCTGGCCAACCGTTTACCTCGGTCGGGAGGCCCTCTGGCTCCCTGGATAGCACCTCGTGCACTACCCTGCTCGGATGGGGTCTGCCCATCCTGGGGGAGGCGGTCGCTCTATGAGCATGGAGACGCGCCCCCCTTATAGATACAAAAGGCAAATAAGCAGTCAAATGAAAGCTCATGGAATCCTCTTCATGGCCCAAGCATTTTTGATCCAACTCCTCTCGGGTTCCTGCAATAGCTCAACTCGCTATTTCTCCTTGCACTAAAAGGGTGAGTTGTCTCAAAGTTCAAAAAGGAGGCATTTTCAACTTTAGTAAATGGTTGTAATGGATTTGTTGAGTGTTTCCAAGTCAAAATCATATATTATACTGCCTCGGAAGTCCCACTTTTGGCCCGGGAAAGAGAGATTCGTTATTCAGGTTCTTGCGGAGGGCTGAGAATGCGCTTTTGCACCTTGTTTGGTTTTTAATCTGATGTTGGATGTGCCTTTGGTGCTTAAGTGATGCTTAAAATGCGCTTTTGAAATCTTCAAAAGTGTGCTTGGTTCCTAAGTGAGGGTAAACTTGCGCTTTTGAAACCTTTTAGTTGCTCATGTGTGCTTTGGAACTTAAGTTGTTCCTCCTCCATGCCAAAAGTACACTTTTGCACCCCACCTTCCTCCTCCCACTCAAAAGTGCGCTTTGAATTTCAAATCATAGCTTGACACTTGTTTTCCCTCCAAAAAGGTGAGTTTTGAAACCACTTAAAGCTTCCCAATTCCATTTTAGAACCTCCATTGATAAAGTGCTGCATATTTTGTTCTCAAGAGCCGAAAAGAAGATCTAAACAAAAAACCAGTTTTCCCTACCTGCTCTCGAAGTTTTTCACTCATAACTTACGCTCCTCCCATCAAAAACACTTGAAAATTTGTCCAGACACTCCTCTCCCAGACGCCTTCACTTTGATGTCTTTCTCATTTGATATAGTGCCCAAATTTATTTTTCCCACCTTCGAAGGGTTTCAAGGTGTTTTTCTTTGAAAACCATAAAAAACTTATTGTTTTGGCACTTCCTTGGTATCATCCTTCTTCCAAAACAGCTTCCCATCACTTCTATCCTCTGTATTTTCGTCATGAAGTTCAAATACTCCAGCTAAAAACCCATCTCCGTTTTGATTACTGACTTGCCTAATATCGGAGATAGCAATGTAGACTTCATGGATTTCGGTGACCTACGAACAAGGATGACAGATGGTAACAGGACTCAAATAGTAGATAGAATCTTCTGCAGTGGCTTGTATTGGGCTGCAGGTTTCCCTCTATCCATTCAGTGTACGAACCTATAGTCTTGGTAGGCTCGAATAACTATGACCCTATCAACCGAGAAATCAAAGCAGCCAATGGCACACTGTTGGCCCAGCTGGATCCAGTTCATATTGGCATCACATTCAAAATACAAAGAAGGAAGAACTCCTTTGTTTTAACTAAGGAGGATGCTTTAGCCGGATGGACTAAGCGAGATTCTAAGCTCCAGAACATGCTAGCTTTAGGTACAGAAGAAAGGACCATCTAAGCTTCCTAAAACCCTAGTAAGAGCTGAATTTCGCAAGGAGCTCTCGGATATGATTGTTCTCTTGAGCCAAGTCATGACAAAGGAATTCAAGTCGTGGATAGCCTAGTTCATGAACATCATTTGCAAAGTATCACATCATATTGGTTGGTGCCAGATTATTAGTAACAACCTACACAACACCTTGCTAGGTGTGGCCACTACAAGCGAGTTCTACATGACTTCATATCTCGTGTATTCTTTTGCTGCAATTAAAATTTGGATGGGGCTGTCACCAAAGGAGAGCTGGGTGAAAATGGGAGAGTGCATGACTATTACCCTCAAATCACTCACGAGGGAAGTTTGCAACATTTTAAACGGGTCAACAACACTCTCACCTTGTTTGTAGTCAAATCATTGGAGGGCAACACTGCATTGAGGATCTCCAAGGATGCTGCAGATCTTTTTAGTATGTATGGGAGCTATTTCATCCAGTTCCTAACATTCACGTATATACGGGGTTGGTGGCTTTGAAGGATATCCATGCAAGCTTCCCAGGTATGTGAGTGATAAATTAGTTTTGATTGAACTTTGTAGGTAATTGGGCATTGTCCATGCTAGGTTGAAAGAAAGAAAAGTCAACAGGCTCGGCATTTATTGTTATAAGAATTCCCTGGATGCTCAAAATATCGAGTCTACCATGCTCCCCTTCAATTTGCATTCTTATTCCAAAAGAGTTAACTCTGATAGTAAAGGTTTTTTCAAGAATGACATGAGAATTACTTGCATTAACACTCATCAACCTGAAGTTGAAGACTATTGGGATGACTGTTTTGATGATCTCACTGTTTGCCAACGAGATTATATGAGAATGATTGCTGAGCAAATGAAAGCATTCAAGCTAGAATGGGTACATGAAGGATTGATAGCTGATGGCAGTGACTTGATTGGTTCATACTTCATGAACTACGAGCAAAATCGGAACCCGAGTTGTGTTGATTGGTCTGTTAGAGAGGTAGGTTCTATCATGGACTGCACATCCGTAGTACTGAAAAGATCTAAGAAGTGTTTCCTCAACAAAGTATCAGAATTCACTTCTGGAAGCAAAAACATTGACTCGAGAGCTAGTGAGGGGCCTTCCCACACCGAAGTCTATGTTAAGGGTTTGAAAGCATATGCCGCAACATCAAGTTCTCCTCAAGAGCTCATTGCACTTGAGAAGTCCCACCTTTCCTTCATCTCCAAATTGCCTATAAGAAGGAACTTCGCTACTTCCCCTAAGTCAGGATAAATTTCCACCTCTCCTAAGAAGGACATCCCTGTCGTTCCCGAGGAAAATATCCTCCAATCTATCTCGCTTCCCATAAATTCTCCTCATGGGAATCACCCTCTTTCCTGCTCACCATTGCCTGTCATTCATCTCTCTTCACTCATTCATCCTTCCCGTCATTCTTCTCCCATACCACTGCAGACATTGTCACCTTTCCTCTTCCTTTCCCCATCCTTTCTCTTGGATCTCATCATTGATAGAAGAAAAGAAGCGAACAACTTCAAAAGTCATTAATCCAAATTTTGATGCAGTAGCAGAGCTCCTAAAATTAAACAAAATGGTAAAGAAAGCAAAGGCTACTTCAAGATTGATAACCAATGTTTCCAGAGCACAATTTGTAGAAGTGGCACAACCTCGTGTTGAAAGACCTGAGGCAGAATTGACTCTTGCTGATTATGATCTGAGTAGAGTCCTTATTGGAGATTCTACTCATCAAGGTGATGTGCGAAACCTGAGAGAATCAGTTGCAAGGATGATTGAAAGAGCGGAGAAAGGAAAGAAAACTCAGGAACAACTTGAGGAGTATGTTCCTTTGCTTTCTTCCTATATCACAACATTTTTGAACCCAGATGCTTCTACTTCTTCTCCAGCTCAGGTCATTTCTCCCATTTGTAGCCTCGACCAAAATACTGTGGAGAAAATTCGAAGATTTAGCAAGCAGGGGAGGGTCACTGAATCATGAGTTGAGAGTATTTTGATTAGTGGCTACAAATTCATACATGAAATCAACAAAGTGTAAGTTGAAACAGTGACTCTGAAGATCAAAGGCATTATGGAGGTAGTTGGTGTTGAAATGGCTCACTGGGATGACTTAATCCCTGATGTTCGATTTCTGGGCAAGCTCAAACAAGAATGTTCTTTTTTCCAAGGGAGTCTTCCTATGAGCTGAAGATATTTCAAAGAAGTGGGTAAGAACCATTGAATGGAGAGTCAAGACTCTCAAAGAAGCAATGGATGATCTTTCTCCCCTCTTACAAAGGAATGACATGTTAAAAGCGAAGATTTATGTGGATTTACAAGACATGGGCTGCCAATCGCTTGATGATGACAATCCCAAGATAAGAATAGCTGAAGAACTCAATGGGCAGCTTGTGAGGAATATCAAGGATCAATTGTTTCATCCTCAACATGTTTTTGTGGATTCAATGAATAAGATGGCTAAGATTTATTACTATTTCGGAAGCGACCAAGGAGCTTCCGAACTTGTTTGGACAAGGTAGAGAATTTTGGAAGCAACAAATTCATGAGTTGATGTTTTCGAAATCACTATGATTCCACGTGAATGTGAAGATCAAGATTTGGTCACATGCTTTCGATTGCATGTGAGAAGAATGTCAACGTATCCAAGTTCCTCCAGTCCACTTGATAGTCTCTTTGTATCTCATGATGGGTCTACATCTTCTATTTTCGTCTTATTCACTTAAGAGACTTATATTCCTCCATTGTAAAAGTTCTTTCCTTAAAATAAGGAAACGTAAGTTATTTCAAATCGAGAATATGAAAAATCACATAGGATTACGAAGAGTCACACAAAAATACTATATATTGGAATGATTTCTCCATTCAGATTTTACTCTCCCTTGCTTCTTCCAAATATTTTCCTCATTCTCCCTCTCAGCCGAGCATATGGCAAGTTTTGTAAGGAAGAAATCATCATTGGTTCTTTTGTAAAAGTGACTACATGTGTTTGCCTGATTCTTCTCATTGAGCTGGAAAACGTTCCGAGTTATTAGCTAATGAAATCTGTATTTCTCTCATTAAAATAACTCTCTTATCACTTTCCCCCCTTCTTTTCCCACAAATTTCCCATTTCCTATTTGCACATTCTTCCCTCTCTAATTTGCTATTGTAGTTACAACAAGGGTGTTTCTGCACATTCTCCAGTCTTTGACCACCCCCGAGGTTAAAAGTAGTGTACATAATTTCCAGTTTTCAATAAATGGGAGCCGTCCCATCTTAAAGCGGAGGGACCTAGTCTTGTGAGCGTTGACGAAGCCCCATATTTTGTCCCCGACAAAATATTTCACCAACAAGAGAGTAGCGTCTGATATTTTTCTTCATCTATTATGGATGGCTCATATAGGGGCACATTTTCATAGTTCACGATTGAGTACATCCTCGTAAAATGTGGAAGATCAAGCTTGAAAGCATTTTCTCCAATCTGCTCCAAGACGGTTAAAGGTCCATACATTTAGAGGTCTGAGTTTTCTTGCTTGTCTTCAAAGTCTTTCCTTGTTGAAGTACAACAAACCTTTTCTCCTACTTTGAGCATATTACGTTGTTGGTCATGTCTAGTATTGTACTTGGTTTAAAACTTCTCCAATTGTTCTTTCACTTGAGATGGATTTGTCTAATCCTCTCAATGAACTTTGCTGCTCTAGTCAGTTCCAAATTTTGTCCTGCTTCTCCCTACTGTCCCACTACAACATCAAGAGGATTAGTAGGCAAATATCCTAGACATGATTCAAAAGATGACTGATCATTCGATGTGGTGTTGTATGAGTGTTGGATATATGTCAAAGACTTGTCCCAAGTCCTTGGATACCTGCTGTTGCAACCTCTTATCAAATGTACCCAAGTCCTATTTACAACCTCCCTGTGTCCATTGGTTTAGGATGGAAAGTTGTGCTTCTTTGGAGCTTGGTATAAATCTTGTACCACAAGGGGGACCAAAATTTCCTTAAGAATCTTGAATCTCTATCTAAAATAATTGACCAAGGCAAACCAAAATGCATTTAAACATTTGAAAAGAACAGTTCAGCTGATTCATTCCTTTTTATTGTCTTCTTACATGCAATTAGAATGCACGTTTTGTTGAATCTGTCTACAACATACGGATAGTCATGGCCATCTTTAGACATAGGTAATCCTCCTATGAATTCCATAGAGATGTTTTCCATGGTCTAGTAGGTACTGGTAGAGGCATGTACAACAAAGTTTACATCCTCCGATGAATTTGGGTACTTGATCTTGCATATTGAGCGAATACACATACCTTTGCAAGTGAACCACGGTCTTGCTAACACCAAAATTATCCGAAACCTTGGAAGTATGCGCTTCTCTCATCCATGTAAGTATTTCTCCCTTTGGAACACATAGTTTAGGGCCTAGGCCACTTGTAGATAGCTCATTCTTGAGGTAACACCCATCTTTGCTTTCATTTTCAATTTTCTTGTCCTGCAACTGCTGGAATGTCTCCCTAAAATCAGCATCTTTTGGGTAGGCTTCTCCATAAGCCTCTTTTGTGAAAGGTCTGAGTTGTGAAACTGTTGCCAATGCTGAAACTTGCCTTATTGGTAACCAAGCTAGTATATCTGCCACACCATCTGAACTTCCTTTCTTGTACTTAATCACTAAATGAAATTTCTGAAGAAAACCCATTCATTTGTATTGTCTTGCTTGTTGCAAGTTATTTTGCGCTTGCAAATATTGAAAAAGTTTGTGGTCAGTATGCACAATAGTTTCATTACCCAATAAACAATATTTCCATTTCTTTATTGCTTGAACTAGTGTGCATATTTCTTTATCATAAACAGGATATCCTCTTACTGCTGAGGTATATACCTTTGAATGATAACAAACTAGCTTACCTCCTTGCAACAAAACTGCTCCATAGCATACTCACTTGCACCCATTTCAACTTCGAATGGCTGCTGCAAATTGGGATGAGCATGCACCAGAGCATGGCTATTTTACATGTTGCACTATCATGTTCCTTACCCCAATAGAAATTCTCATTGCTTGTTGCGCCTGCAATTCTGTGTAGAGGTGTTGCAATAGTGGAGAAAGCTGGAATAAACTTATTCATGTAGTGAAGTACTCTAACAAAACTTCTAGTCTCAGTGGCACTCCTAGATGTGGGCCAATCGGTGATAGCTTCAAATGCATCAAAAGGAATTACGTCTTCGTCTACCTCGTCAATTTATTATGGATTAATCACAAATTTAAATCTGCATTTCTTAGTTACTTGAATTTCTATACCTATCTTCACCCAACACAAAGGATATGGATGAGGATGAGCATATGTTTATAGACCAAGCTTTTTAACAACATCTGAAATCAAATTGAATTGAGTCCTAATATCAACAAGTGCATTTGCCTTGGTTTTCTTGATATGACTCTTGATTTGGAACAACTTACTCATTTCTTATCTTTCTTGTTCCTCCTTGTTTGTGTTGGTAGTTGTGCAACCCAACTTCTAATCAATATCAGTAATGACCTTTGTTTGTGTTGGTAGTTGTGCAACCAAGCCTCTCATCAATGTCCAAATTGTTCTCTTATCTCTGATTTTTCTTTCAAAGATGCCATGGACTTCTTGGGGTCTTTCTTGAGTTAATTCTTTGGATGTGATTTTGGGTGCAACCTCCAATGCTCAGCGTCAATATGTCCATTTATACCATAGCGGTGACAATGGTTCTTTGCTTCCTTACAATTGTACAAAGGAGTATTTATCTTACCTTTCCACTTACCCTTCTTGTATGGCCGATTCTGCTCTTTCTTGAACTGACATGTGGGCGAATTTTGCTTTCAAGGGCCTCCCTCTCTTTGCTTTCATTTTTCCTTAATGTAATATGCTTGCACACATGTCTAATCAAGGTCCTTTGGCTTACATGAGATGACCCGTCTCCTTAGGTGTGCATGGGACCGTCCAAGTATTTGGTCAAGTTGTCTTCATCCTCCAAGTCCACGTTGATCAACATCGCTTGTCTACAGAACTCTGTGGTATAATCCTGCACATTTTGACCACTTGCTTACCTGAAATATTGCCACTCGATATTTTGATTAGTTTTATGCCCGATAGGATAAAATTTCTGACGTAATAATTCGTTGACTTCATTCCATGTAGCTACAACACTCTTCTTCTTCTTCTCAGAAATGCTATATAACTTTCCCACCAAATTAGAGCATGACATTCTATTTTGAGACTTGCAAATGAGATCTTCTACGCCTCATTAACTTTATGCATACTAAGATATCCATCCAATTGCTTCAACTGTTTATCTAACATTTCAGAATCCACTTTTCCTTTAAAGCTTCTAATTTCTACCTTAGTTTCAACTTCGAAAGGGGTATTTTATGATTTTAGCTTGGCTTTACTTTCATAGTTTTGGAAGCTGCTTTGGAGCTGCTCATCCTCATGCTCATCCATGGAGTTATTACTCTTGGCAAGAGTGAGAACCACCATATCCATGGATTCTTCGTGCCTAGTTGTGAGCTCTTGCCATTTGGTAATGGTATGTTGGGTCTTCATCATGCTGTCTATGCATGATTCTAATGCTGCATTTCTTTGGGCAAGTCTTTCTTTGCTTTCTTTTTCCATTTCTCCAACCATTTGATTCCACCTTCTTGAAGATATTTTTGGATTGAAAGGTAGCATTTCTTCTTCCTGCAATCTTCTAACCGTCTTACAAATCAGTCAATACTTTTCACAATCCCCCAAAATATGAATCAACTCTGAAACCAAAATGATCTGTAAACTCCTAAGATTGCCTACATAATGAAATCAATGAATCACAAAGTGCTGTTCTACTCCAATTTTACTCAAAATGACAGATCGTAGTCTTAGTGATGCCTAGAATTAGTGTATTTTTGTTGTTGGAAACACACTGTGCTGAATATGAATGTAAAGCAACATATACAGCAAGCATAAGCATGAAAGAAGTTAGGGACAAAGGATTTTATCTAATAAAACTCCAAGAGGACTAGAACAAATACCAACACTCCTGCTATCCTGCTCATTCATCTCTTCCTCGTTGTTCCTTCAATCCAATCCTTTCTCTTACATCCAATTGAACGCTAACTCTGTTTCCTAATCACCGATGCCTTCCTTTGCATTCGTGCCTCCTATTTAACATGCATGAGATGCCCTTTCATGCACTAAAGGATCCTTGGAGTCAGAGCAATGAAATAGACACTGTTTCCTTGGCTGTTATTGTAAGTGAAACCACATGTTTCACTGAATTGATTGTTGTGCAACTGCTGCTCTGCAATTACTGGAGATTGTGCATATTGCCTTGGTTTACCCTGTTTGGAGCCCCTTCTGCTAGGGAAACTTTATTTAAATTTTCTGGATGATGGAGAGGATTGATTTTCCCAATCCTTATGGATCAGTGAATCAGCTAAAAAAATTATTCCATGCATTAGCAATGAAAAATATACATAGAACATGTGTTGGAAAGACCATTCAGAACAATATTAAAGAATTATCAATAACAGAATTTCTAAGAAGAATTGGATTATCTTCATTATGTGCATCAGTAACACACAAGATCTCCAACAGGCAGTACAATTTGTGGGGAGGTTGAAGAGAGCTCCCGTTATCAAACACAAGATTCTTGTATAGAGTAAGCTGAAATACATATTTTGGTTGATACTTGAAGGCGACCACCCATGCACAACCAACATAGCAACTCAAAACTTAATTAAGCATATGTACATCACTTTGTTCTTATTTCTTCTAATAAGACATAATTAATATCCTCATTTATTTATATATGAAATGTCTAAATGCCTTCCTACACATGCTGCTATACTGATATCCTGTCTCTTCTTGAGATAGTATCAAGAACCTCAACTACTATTGAGGAATATGCATACATGATTGTGAATTTCTGCTCACATTTTCAGCTATATTGCTGCTTTTCTACTTAAAAATTTTAGTTATCGTCTGGAAATCATATTCTTTGTATATTAACAGCTCAGAAATTACAAATCAACTACGGAAATTGATTAGTTATATTATCAACTGGCATATGGTAATGCATGAACCTTTAAGAAGATTGTTTTCTTAGTTGTCTTCAAATTTGTAAACACTTTGTCATCATTATGCGTATTGCCTAGAGATGCTAGCTATTTCTCATTGGTCAATTGCAAATTTTGCGTTTATAATATAGCAAAAAGATTGTCGCTAACACTATGAAGCTTCATAAGATTTGGTTGGGTTTTTTATCTGTGCATTGTGTAGCATTATTACCTTGGTCGTTATAATTTATCAAATGTGTTTGTTCTTTTATAGAAGAGGAAAAAGATCCTCTTAGAATCCCAACAAAGCACAACATGCGGATGGCATTGTTTTGGCTTACGCAAGGTTGTCAGCCAGGAGATTCATTAGTATTTCATTATTCTGGACATGGTTCACAACAAAGAAATCGCACTGGAGATGAAGTCGATGGATTTGATGAAACTCTCCTTCCACTTGACTTTCAAACACAAGGAATGCTTGTTGACGACGAAATTAATGCAACAATTGTCAGACCTCTTCCTCAGGGTGTCAGACTTCATGCAATGATTGATGCTTGCCACAGTGGCACAGTATTAGACTTGCCTTTCTTTTGTCGACTAAATAGGTGAGTAGGATTTCTACATTACTCTTAATAGGTGAGCATTGTCTTGTTTTCAGAGTGGTTTTTTGATTAAATGTCTGTCCCAATTAAGTATATACTCAAGTACACTGCCTATGATATGTTATAAGCTTTTTATGTGTACTTTCTGTAGTGTTTACTTTCTATGCTTATTACCAGCTTTTGTACTTGCAATGAAAAGCATTGCACTCTATATCTTTCGCCCGAATAACTTTGAGTCTTATTTCCATCACAAATTCCAATGTTAAATTGCATGGCATGGCTTATTTGGTGAATTTCGTAACTGTTTATAACTAATATGATTCAGTTTCAAATGGAATGGAAATTGTAAGTACTAGTCTGTTTCTATCGTGTTGGTGTAGTTCTTAGTTTACAATTGGTGAAATGACACAGCTAAAATGGACTGAAAATTATACACAATGAGGAATTACGGAATTTAATAAATATGCTTGATATGGATTTACAAGAACTCAAGCTATAACTCGCTGCAAGTATTTGTTGTTGTTTTTACTGTCTACATGAGTGATGATTCTATCATATGTTAAACATCTGTGAATTTCAAGAGGATATTTTATTGGCATCTCTCCACTTGTTTTTGTAATGCTCGTCTCTTTAATATTTGAAGAGGATTCTAGCAACAATAGATCGATTGTCATAGTATTATTTATCAAGACATGACCGGGATCAAGATGCTTATTGTCGTTATTAGGTTACAAAATTGTTTCACCTTCTTCATCAACAAAACTTCCGATATCATTGTCAGCTTGTGTACCGATGTTGATTTTGGAGGACTTTGTAGGATCCTATATTATGTAGTTGGTCAATATTGCCCTGTTTCTTCTGAAATGATTCTCTTCAGTAATTGCTGTTTCCTTGGTATTTGTAATTCCATGCTTATTTGTTTGTTGGAAAAGTTCAAACTGATTAAGACATGCTACGATTGATAATATTGCAGTTTGTGACACTGCTTTCAAAACCTTATCAAAATTAATGAATATGATCAATGTAGTATTTGGTCCAAATGTTAACTTTTAACAATTAATTGCCCATTTGAGTTTGATGTATATTGAACTCTGTTACTACTTTTGAATGGTCTTGGGCATTTGATAATCATTGCCAAGAAGATGTCAGTATGAAGACATCTTTGTTTCTAGTTTTTAATGGTGAGGAACAAGAAAGAGGTCTTAGGTCTTTAAAAGAAAATTCTTGAGAAACTTTACTTTTCTCTGGAAGCGTCACAATTGTTGACATCTTCTAGTTTTCTTTACCTTGATTTGTTTTTGAACACTTTGAAATATTTTTCTTTGACTAAATTGGCTTCTTGTACCAATGGTTTAACTTTACAACAAAATACTATCAATTGTCCGCCAATTAACACTTATTTTCTGCAACTTCAGAAAGGTTAAGACAATCTTCTTGTGATGCCTCTGTAGTTCTTAATATAAGCTTCCATTTGAGCTTAACTGAATTAAAATGGTGCTTGAACTTGAATCCTGTACTATTTCGGCAATATTTTTTTTTTCTATAATCTTTACAAGAATACTGCATGAATGTAGTGAGTAGTTAAGTAATAAAATCAATTCCACTAGGTGAGTGTGCTTCAATTGTGGTGCAGTGCACACTAAAAATGCTAGGTAGCCGGTACGGGTATGGGAATCCGGTACGCTGGTATGGCAATTTTTTTAGGGGCCCGGGTATGACACTTGGATATATATATATATATATATATATATATATATTAAAATATTTAAAAATATAGCCAAATAAGCAAAAATTCAGCCTTATACATGAATATAGTAAACAAATTATTAAATAAGTGAAATAGCCAAATAACATATTAATAATTCAATGCATTTTGTCGTGACATTCATTGATCGAACTCAGAACAAGTTCATTGTTCAAACTCCAAATGTTACAATGTCCAATTATAATCATAAATAATAACAAATCACATAACTGGACTGGAATTCCGGCTATTACCAGCTCCCTTCAAATCTGGCAGTTCAGATTCCTTTGGGGTTTCTCTTATTATTCCTGCATTAGTCTTACTTGCTAGTGGATATGCTGCCACTGCATTTTTTGATCCTACATTACCCAAACTCATCTCAACTGTTGCAGTTTCAGCCATTGTTTTAGGTACTCCTGTGAATGCCCTTGTTTCACCACAGTTGAATCATTTACGTAATCCCATCTATTGACCTTTATTGAGCCCCAAAAAATTATAAATAAAAATAATAATAATTAATTTTTTTTACTGTTTTTACTGTGGGTACGGCCAGCAGTACCCGGGTACGGTACTGCTGGACATACCCCTGGCGTACTGTACCAATGCCCTGTAGGGTACGTACCAGCTACCTAGCAAAAATGTGGATCCTAAGATGAGTGTTTGGATCTCAAAAAGGTAAATGTTTTTAAAATATAACTCTGCTGGATTGGATATTCATCAGGGAAAATTGACACTCCATTTGCATTATATTGCATGCCAAAGAAATAGATCGCCTAATACTCCGAGGCATATAAAGCATTGGGACATGTGGCAGCATATTAGCCGATTGGTTTAAAACTTACAAGGTGAGATAGATGGATTAATGTAAACTGCTCAGTTGGAAATAGATGGTCAAAAATTTTCCTTGCTGTGAATTCTTTGTTATCTGTATGTATAAAAACTTGTAACGATGATCTCAATACTGGCTCTTTGAACATCTGGGCGGTAAAATTACTACTATTTGAGTAATTATTTTGAAGGGTTATTACTCTCAAGGATTTTCTTTGAAACTCTTTGTTTACGTGTTCATTTGTGACTTTCTAGTTTCTATTGTTAGTGTTTATGAAAAGTTCTTGAATGTCAAATCTGCCAAGTCTATTAAGTGAGAAAATTTGAAAAATAGACAGTGAATTCAAGAATGCACAAGCAGAGAGGCATTGATACATATTTTATGAATAATGAAATTTATATCAAGTAATATTGGGGAATTTTGACTTTCCCATTACAGACCAAGCAACTAAACCCCTAGTATTAGGCAAATCTTTTTCCACGGGTTAGAATGAATAGACAATGGAATTCACACAGTGCAGTTGACACCTTTTGAAAATTCCCGTTTTCCAGAAACCTTATTGACTGTTTCTCTTCCCCTTTCGCATTCTTATCGAAACAGGGACAACTGACAGAGGATATTGATGACATCAGATATTAGGAAATGAAGACATTTCTTATAATATCGGCACCAAGAAAACTGGATAAGATGGCAAAAAATGAGATCCAATAGATACCTTAATGTTTTGATGATGGGTGCTCTTCCATCCTTTTCTCCAACCCTTTTAATTGAGATTATGGAGATATATTAAAGTGATAGGAATAGAGATGTCTCTATCAAGTGTCTCAGAACCAGAGTTTCAGTTATCCATAATCATAGTCTACACGGCTATGTTTTTATATACCTCTTAAACAGGTTACAAGCTTTATTTCATTTAATCATGAGAAAATTCTTCTTTTTGCAAGTGAAAACCAATAAGTGATTTTTCCCTACTACATTAGGTGATTAATCATCCTTCTCATTTTTGCCATTGTTACTTTATTAATCTTTGCTTCTGTTGATGTTATCAAACTGTTGTTAACATATCCTAGGTTTTTGGTAGTCTGTTATTAACAAAGTTGCATTTACTTGTATCAATATTACAGGAATGGTCAGTATGTATGGGAGGACCATCGTCCCCGGACGGGTGTATGGAAAGGAACAAATGGCGGAGAAGCCATTTCTATTAGTGGATGTGATGATAACCAAACTTCTGCTGATACTTCGGTATAAGCATCTTATGATTGTATTGTAGTTTTCCTCTGAAAAGTGAAAATTTCTATCCTATATTATCTTGCATAATTATGTTTCTTAAAATGTACATATAATCATATAGATTCCCTTGGATTTCTTAGTCATAACTGCTGGGGCTTGTTTTTAGTTTTACTTTTAATATATCTATAATCTATACTATGAAATTCCTGATTTGAATGTTCACTTTTTGTGCCTGGGAACTATGAATTCGTTAATGTTCATTTAAATTCAAAATGGCTGGTTGCAAGGAGCCAACTACATTAGCTCACATACTCTGGCTTCTTGCATGCCTCGCAAACCTCCCTAGACCATTTGATAGACATTTTAAAATTTCAAGAGTCTTTTATGTACCCAGGCTGAGGATTCTATATTAATGGTCCACTAAAGAGTGACTTTAGGATAACAGAATGTTGACCGGTACCAAATCAAACCAGAAATGACTGGTGACGAAAGGTAGTTGAAGCATAATCCTCTTTAGCCTATTAGGTTGATGTTTCCTCTTGCCTCTTATGTGTGGCATGCTTGCAATGGGCCCCACACTACAAAACATAGGCTGGCCCATCCTTAATTGATCCCCCTGTGGAAGAAATGATCTGTTGCACACTGCTATTGTTGGTGTCATTCTGCAGGCTCTTCTGCCCCTTAAGCCATGTCCTCTGTATCTTTCCGAAAATATGAAGCAGTGACAAGGGTCTATCCATGGTGTGATCTATCTGGTGGATGGTCACCGTGCATCGTATTAACCTTTAGATATCAGAAAGGCCTGTTTTGAAATTGAAAGTAAGACCAGAAAGAAAAAGTTTACACCATAGTCACAAAGTACATTTAAGATATATAGTTTGGTGGAACTCAAAAGTGCAGAAAAAACATGGCAATGTACATCTGAGAAAAAAATTGAACATGAAACAATTTCATAAACAGAATTAAGAAGCGAGAGAAAGATTATTGAAGACTATAGGCTTCCACGGTCCATAATAATAAGAGAACACCTTTTGGTTCAAAACTGTGTTTGAGCTTTAAAAATCATACACAGTTTTGAACCAAATATGTTCTTAGAAAAAACTTATGTTAAGGATAAATCTAATTAGAAGAGCTTCAGTATTACTGAATTTATTTTGTGGATAAATATTTGCTTTCCTCCTTGCATCCAAAGGTTCAACTTCTGAGCCAAGATATTTGTCATCTGTTTTAAAAAGAAAAAAATCTATTCCGTGTTCTTATGTTTTGTCCTTTCAATTGGTATCGAGTATAGGCACTCTCAAAAATCACGTCAACTGGAGCCATGACATACTGCTTTATTCAAGCAATTGAGAAGGGAGCTGGAACAACTTACGGAAGTCTTTTGAGTGCAATGCGTAATACCCTCCGAGAAACAGGGGCAAATACTGGTGGCAGCCCTGTGTCTAGTCTGATCGGCATGCTTTTATCTGGAGGTAGTTATAGCGGTGGATTAACCCAGGTAATAAGCCTTAACTGAAGAAATTTAGTTATCATCATGTAAACATTGAATTGAATGACCATCTAATAGAATAATAATACTAATTCTCTCACATCAAAAGCTGCAAAGACTATAGTCGCATCAACATTATAATATTAGATATCTAGGAATCGCCATAGAAGAAAAATTGAAGCAACAGAAAATCTGTGCATGCAAATAAACTGTGATGTCATAGCCGATCAATGAAAACATCCTTAATGTACTAATAGTAGTTTGTATCTATTAGAATAATAATAATGATTCTCTCACATCAAAAGCTGCAAAGACTATAGTTGCGTCAACATTATAATATTAGATATCTAGGAATTGCCATAGAAGAAAAATTGAAGCAACAGAAAATCTGTACATGCAAATAAACTGTGATGTCATAGCCCATTAATGAAAACATCCTTAATGTACTAATAGTAGTTTGTATTTAGCATTTTACAATTGCGGACTTATCAAAATAACTTTCCCAACTGTGTCATATCCCACAGTTATCTAGCTTTTATTCCTTGGGTCAGATTCCTTTGCCTCTTGTTGTCATAACTTTTTTCTGTTCAAAATAGACAGTGATTTACTGTTTTACATATTGCTGTCTTGTCTCTTAAATCCTTTTTGTGTATGTCCCATGCGGATATACAAAAACTTCATATTAGACAATTTGTTTTATCTTCAATCATCTATGTTTAGTCAGTTGATGCCACAGTGCATAATAGAGTTAATATTTATTAGGCCTGCTCCGTATTTCTCAACTCCTTCCACTTGCTGCACGGCCTGGGAAATTTGGTTCCATAGCTGCTTCTATCTATTCCTTGCTTGAGAGTTCATTTATGCACTTGTTAACATGGAAATGAAAATTTACCTAAGTTTGCCTTCTGTTCTTTTGCTATTCATGAAAATCTAGTATACGTCAATATGCTTTGTGATTTGCCTGTCAATTTACATTGAAAACAATATGTTTAGTGCTCTTGGGTTTATGCAAATGGGATACGAAATTGGATATTTAAGCTTTTTGCCCATGTCCTGATCGTTGACCATCAATATTTGCAGGAGCCTCAGTTGACAGCCACAGAACCATTTGATATTCATACTAAACCATTTTACCTTTGAAGGTAACTTGATATAAAGCTTATCGTAGTCTCCTCTTAAATGCTATCTTGTTTTATCTTCAGCAGAGAGCAGGGGACATAGATAGAAGATCAGTTGTGTTCTTTTATGGAGTGGCTTTCTAATTTATATTTTTTCGTCACTGCTTAACATTGGTTTGGAGATCATTCAGTAAGAAAGCAGCTTGGGAGGTTATATGCATATATATCTCTTTAGGACAGAGTGCGCACAAACATGTTAAAATTTTTCTATGTAATTTCATATGATTTAAATTTTAATTGAAGCCAAAAAAAGTGTTTATGATGGACATCTTGGTAACTTCTCTAAGTGCTTCAGGTTGTGCCAAATGCCTGAGAATTCTTTACTTAATTTGTGCTGGAATATTGTCTGCACACACATCATAGCATAACATATCCAATGCGTGTCTGGAAAGTTTCACTAGTGCCTAACTGCAAGTAATAATGCAATGGTAATGATATGATATCATTTTATGTGGATTGTTCAAGGCAAATCAGAGTGTGCTTGATCTAAACGGAAATGCTATTCTTGAGCAGAATTGTAAATGTGGTGTTAATAAACAAGTTCATTGCTAAGAAACAGAACAAAGGTACTGAAATGATGTTATTGTCAAAGGAGGTGAAAATTGTGATTATTTCTCGTGTACTTGAATTCTATGTCACATATAATATCTGATCAATATAATAAAAATACATAAATAATTACTAAGCAATACTATTATTAATGAACATAAATATTTGACAAAGGGGTCCCAAGACATTGTAATGTTCATTTATCTTATTCGGCAAGAGAATAGGACTTTTGAGGGTATAATGTATCGATTTCCTTGAGTGTCCCCACAAGTAGTATTGGAGTATTAATTTTACTGTAGTGTGCCATTTGTTTCATCTCTAAATGTCTGTTTTGTTTCCCATTCTTTTCATATTGCTCCACTCTTGGCAGTTATTTTTACTTGTCATATTGTTTGATCTACATGGTAATAATACATAATTATTAATTTATTATGATAAGTTGGCTGAAAGTATAATTGTATGATGCATATTAATTGTAGCATTGTATCATTTTAGTTCTTATTTGGTATATCATTTCAGATATTGCCCTAGGCATTGGAAATCGGATCCTCTTGAAGTGGTCTACTTTTACTTTGGAAGTTATGATACCGTACTTCGGTGTTTGGAATGGTGCTCCAGTATACATTTATTGATAATCATTGTTACGGATATATTAATGTTAAAATTTATTAAGGTTCATAACATTTTTATCTCAGCTGGGATTTGCCTACAAGCTGTTTTGAACTGCCCCCAAAATTTACCATAAATCATTTCAGACACTCTGATCACTTTTATTTTCGACAACGAAGTTTGATTTGGCTGCTAAGTGCAGATTTTGCTTTACCCTGTTGTGAGTGGCAAAAAGTAAAAAGTTCTTAAGAACAAAATTTAACAGTGACTTTTTGGACCAAAGTTTGATTTGGCTAGCCTTGTAATAAATGCCAATATTTTATCAGGGAACTGTTCAGAGTTTCCTGATCACTTTTGTCTGCTACCACAAAAATGATAAAATCTGATTTGGACTCAAGTGCAGATTTTGGCTGACCTAGTTATGAGCGCTAGGGATTAAAAGCTCTCAGATTGTTCCAGATTTTTCTGTGAATTTCTTTAGACCTTTTGGTCAGAATTTTAAGGTGCATGTTTTTGTTATTATTTTGTATGCCTAAAATGAAAGATTGGACAAGCTGCTTTGTTTTTCCAGTAGGTGTATATTGAATTCCTGATTTGGCCGTTGAGTCCATGGATATTCCCCTAATTTTAGTGAAAACAGAAAAACTTTTGATTTTAAATAAATATCCTCTAAAATCTAAGAATAAGCCTTTTGATAGTTTTGTATGACATATTATTTTAGGTTTATACCTTAAGATGAGGCCAAAGATTGGTGTTGAAGAATAAATGGTAGATTTCTCTTAATGGGGAAGAAGCACAAGGATCCTTTCTAGGTAGAGGAGGGAGTACTTAAAATGAATCAATGATTCCTGAAAGGAAAACAAAATGAAAAGATGGCCAAAATTGAAAGGCTTCGTTCAATCCTAGTGTGACGGAAGAAGTTGGAATAAGAACTGAAAAATATTAAAATATTGAAGAGGAAGAGTTATCTAACCTCCAAACCTTGAAATGAAAATTATGCCAAAGACATTTGCAATTTCGAGGTTGCAAAGATGTGATGTGACAAAAAGGTAAGAATTCCATAGGTCTATATATCAAAGGAACAACATAAAAATTGAAGAGGGAAGTGGGGAAAAAAGGAATGAAGTTATTAGAATGATAAGATATAGAGGATAGGGTCTTGGAAAGAATTAACAAGTTATAAGGGATCTTATTGGGCTAGAACATGTGGACCTAGGGTATTAATTAAATGTCTTCTTGTAAAAGGGTTTAACCAAAGTCAAACTTTATAAATGGTTAATGATTATTTTAACTTTTAACCAATAAACTCTTAGAATTTTTATGTCTTGGTAATTCCAAAGTTTGATATTCAAAAAAATAAAATATTTTTTGAAAGTTTTATATCAAAATATTTTATTTATTATGTGAATACAATCAAAATTTAAGACATACTATAAATAACTAGAGTTGAAAGTTCCATATCTTGCTCACTTTGTCAATGTCATAAATTGAAAATATCTGTGGACACTCCATGTCGGGAAATGGAAGGTGATAAATTTAAAGAAGCTTAACTTGTGCCAATAGGCTCCCCATGCATGCTACTGAATATTGAATATCACCAAACCAAAGATTGACCCAATTGAATCTTAATCTAAGCACTTGGAGGCATTTAATGAGAATATTTCGAGATTGTTGAAAATGATTTGGGCTTGGCAGACACTTCTAGATTTCCTAATCGACATTAAATTTTATTTGAAAATGTAACCATAATTCATTTAATTTGCGACATCACCACAATAGCAAGTTGAATCCATTTGATGCTTGCAACACATTATGAGGTTACGGTTTTGATCCGTAAACAAGTAGATCTTCTCTACTCTAAAATTTTACTTAACAGATCCTTATAGGCAACTTAATTTTAATGTCGAATTTTTAACTCTGAAAATAAAATCAACTGAAAATAAATGCAATGCAAGTAAGAATGAACACTGCACACAAGTTGATAATGGAGTTTGACAAATGCCTACATCTCTGGGTTCATTAAACGAAGAATTGGTTCATTATAAAAAAATCGTTTGTAAGTACAAAAATAAGAACTTACAACATTAATGAATTTTTTGGTCCAGCATGAATTTCGTGCCAACCGGTCCTGCAAAGACCCAGACTAATCTTGGAAAACTTGCACAATGTTCCAACATGGCTTCCCCGATCACACCTTCATGTTGACTTATCCTCTATCACACAACCTTCAACCTCTACACATAGCTAAGTTGGATCTGGTGTTAGTCATCAAGCTCAGTAACACGATCCTCCTGTGCGGCCTCCAAATACTGCTAACTCCTCCAATAGGGCTATTGTTACAATATCCGACTTTAATAGCGCCAACGAATAATAGAATCAGAGCTCCCGCACAACACTTCTCCAGTACTCACAAACTCCGCTTTACTCCACACCTGAGCTCCAGGTAATTAAACACAATAAGTTAGGCTTATAAGCCTTTACAAAACAATGATAATATTAACAATGAGTTAAAAAACACTCCAATGTTATAAACTCTTTAAACAATTCTAGCTTCAAAAATAAGTTTGAGTGGTTGTGTGTTTAAAAATGGCCCTTGACCCCTTTATATGTATATGTTATATCCATTGGCCATTAAAATAGCCAATTTGGTTGGTCGAGTTGGTTGAGACCCCAAATTGGGTTGTGGCAGGTTCCTGGCTCAATTCTCCCCGCTGGTGATTTTGCACCTTCCTCGCTCCACATTGACATCGCCACTACACTGCCAACTTCGTGCTTACGAGCTCGCCACATGCTCACCTGCCCTGACTCAGCTGCTAACTCCCCATTTGGCTCACCGAGTCAACCTCATTGTCTATCGAGCTCTCTTCTTCCACATCGGTCACTTCTGCGCAAAGCTCCCTTGTTGCAACGTTCGCCTCGGCCGTCGAGCTATCATTGGCTCGTGTTGTTTTTAGTGGGTCGGTGGGATTTAATCCCACATACGGTGGCCAGTGGTTTGCAAAGGGCTTGAAATAGCCCGCGAGCTCCGAGGTGGTTATGGCTTCGACTACGTTGACCCATTTTGCTCCTCGTTGGTTGTATATCCCCTGAGTTGTGTGGTTAGCTCAGTGACTCGATTGTGTAGCTCAACATTTGACTCAATGAGTTGGAATGTTTGAAGAGCTCGCCCAACTCGGTTAGCAACTCGGTCATCAACTCACATAGCTGATTAAAAAATGAGTTAATAAATAACTCCAACGGTCGGGTCCCCTTCCGAAACAAGAGTGGATCCCTCAGTTGAACCCCCTTTTTTACGCAAGTCAAAGACCAGAGGTTCAAAAACTCCTTTTTTGCTCCGCACAATGCCACTTGTCGACTTTACGTCGATCCACTTGCCATTTTGCAGTGTGCCCTGGCGTTGTGTCACATGTGCCTGAATTCTTCCAGTTGGCTCATGTTCACGCGTAGACGATATCTTGCGTATACAGTGTCTATTTTGGCCTGTTCAAAATACACCAGAAAGTTGACTCTGGGCTATTCCGTAAGCAACATGTTTAAAGAGATTTCGAGAACATTCGAAGTGTGCAAAATCCTTCGGATTAGGTTTTCCTATAAATACCCATAAAAAATACATTATAAAGATTCTTGAATTTGAAACAAAGAAGCCTATGAGAGTTTTTACACACTTGCTTTATCTCACTTAGCTATCTAAGTCCTAACCTAATTTTTGCATTTATAAATGTTTGTTTTAATCCCCATGAATGTTAAAGGAACCTCTTTTATACTTATTGCTTCCCACATATTTAATTTAACATTGTATTTGTCTTGGCTTAATAGTTGATTTCCTCAATATCTTGCACTTGTATGTGTCTTGATCGAGTGTATACTGGTCTGAGCACTGGCATGGTCACGATGCACAAACATATTTCTCTTTTCTCTCTACCCTACTCACTCTTTTACACATTTTATACTCTTGTTAGAGTAGATTAATATAGGGGTAAAGCTTACAATTTGTTCGTAAAGAGTAATCTCGAATGATTGTAAGTGAAACTTGTTAGGTAATAAGGGATAAAATATGCGGAATAATCCCTCACAGAATCGCAACAGTAGAAACTAATATGCAGAAATTATTACAGATCTCAAATAAAATTGCAAAATAAAATAACACAACACAAAGAGACAGTATTTAACGTGGTTCACCCAATTTGGGCTACGTCCGCCAAGAATCACTTGTTCAGATTTTATTACAAGCCACCGCTCTCTCAATACAATACCCAGATCCGTTTGGAGCTATGCTCAACAAACTCTACAGAATTCACACCCGAATTCAAAACACATCTGCAATACATTTGCTTGTACATCTATCATATGCATAAGACCATATAAATAGACCACTGCTTAAGAAATTTTACAAAACCGTGGGTATCAAAACCATGGGCGAAACCCGTCCCATAAACCTATGGGTCAAAAAACTCGCCCATATGAGAAAAGCACGTTTCCCGATATTTCGGGTGCAATTTTTTTGAGGCCAAAAAAATTACGCAAAAAATAAATAAATTTCGGGGGCTGTGCCCCTGAACCCCCGCGAGGATACATGAAAAGTGTACGGTACTCTTAGTGTACAGTCTTCAACACTTTCACACATGAAAACAGGCTCCACAACCTAACAAAACTCATAGATGAATACTTATAAATGGCTTTGTGCAATGAATAGGCTATGAAATATATTCTAATTAGTTTGATTTTCTCACAGGATCCAAGGTACTATTTCCTCATGATTAATTCCCAAGTTATAGTTTTCCATTATGTACATAAAGCCCCTTAAATAAATCACAAACATCAGTCCTGGATTACCTACAAAATCAGCCACCAAGATCTAGTGACAATTAAACTTAGGGAGACCCAAATAATTCTACATGTGCCTCCTTTCAAGAGAGGTATCACCGTGGGATTCACAAGACCTTACCTAGTGTCACTTGCACTTGTGTGTCTTCCCTTTCTAACACTGACACATCTTTTCAATAGAGGAGGAGGCGTGTAGCTTTCGCATAATGACACACGCAACCTATCCTTATACCATATGACATACCCTTTCCGAAAAAATTGTCTAATGTGCTAGAATCCCATTGGTGATTCTAAATCAAAATTTATGTATCTATGTCATTTTATCATTCGAATCTTTCCATTATCCACCCAATATGTTTGTAATGTGTATATCACGTATAGCATCGCCTTAGTGGATTCATCCCTCTTAGATAGTGTATTCATTATCCTTTCCTTTATTATAAATGATTTCAAAGTCATATTCCAAAAAAATTCCTACCCATTTTTGTTGTTCTTTTAGGAACAATCTCTATTCCAATAATTATTATTGGCTGTCATGATTTATCTCCACCTTAAATAATCTATTCATCAAATGTGGTCTCTATTAATGCGAACATATATTTGTATGTTATTGGAAAGTAATTTGTTATAACAAATCACGTAATTAAATTGTTAAGGATATGTTATTAGCAAGTTATTAAAAACAACTCACGAATATATTAGAGTTGTTTTAGTTAGATCTTCTACTTTATAGGAGCTACTTATATGTGTTTGTAGAAAATAATCAAGTGTAAGAATGTGTTATTGTTGTGTTCAATTTGATCCAAAATGGCATTTGGTTAAAAACAGGTTTTAGTTGTACGATATGGGCTTTGTATCAGCTTTGAATAGCAGTTGGGTTCACCGTCCAAGATGATCTATCGACGCATATCCATTTAGGCAACCTGATTTTGGTATAAATTGCTTCGATCTTTGTGATGAGTACATTAATCTTTGCATTAGCATGCAGTTGGTCTTGGGTATTCCTTGAATGATTTGAGAAATCTTGGATTGAAATCCGTTCACTTTCTTACATGACATGATGGAATGTATTTAATTGGTAGTGTAACACTATAGTGTCCCACAGTCCAAGACTTCTCCACATGGCAGTTCTATTTTATTTTCAACTCGTTTCTGTCACCCACGAGTGCCCTTGGATGAACTCATGGATACCTTTGCACTCAAAGCTCACATTTCTTGTTGAATACTATCACTTCCAATATGTGGAGATTGGTCAATTTAATGTTTTAGATCTTGTAGGTATTAAGTTTGTTTATTGTGTCATTTTAATTTGGTTTAATTTTGTTCTTTTTTGGTTCAACAATTGCCAAAATAGCTAGAACTTATAGAAATTTTCGTAGGATGTGTTAATTTTAATAGATTTGTAATTAAAATGTTATTACAAATTTATCTTCATTTATAACTGTAATGTAAGTTTTTTATTGTCATCATTGTCAAAATCAAAAGTTAATTAGCAAGTGTGAAATACATTATTAATGTATGTTGTTATAAGTTTAAAATTGTGAGTCTTGTATAGGTGATTATTAGGAGTCGGGATTTGTATCTCTCTTCTTATTTGGATGGACATATTTTTAGTAGAAACCAACATCTTATCTTGTTTTTGTTTAAAAATGGGCATTTCATTAGAAAAATCACACTTAGAAAGTCAAAATTCAAATGTAACTAATGAAAAAAAACCTCTAGAGGATAGTAGATGGAAAATAGAAAACACCCACATATGCAGTTAAATTGGTAGGATGGAAAATTAAAGATGATAAAGTCAAATCCATTATTGTCCTTGCTCTATCAAATTCTAAATTACATCATATAGACCTTGAAAAATCATCCAAGGTAATATGGGAATATTTGAACAAGCTATTTGGAGCCAAAGTAGTCAATGCAAAGTTTTCTTTAAAATTCAATTTATTCAAACTCAAAATGTGTGATGGAATCACAATGACTAGCCACATTAATGACCTATGATCTCTTATGAGAAAAATAGAATAAGTCAAAGCTCTAGTTGAGGATGAGGATAAAAAAGCTATATTATTGAACAATTTTCCTTCTAAATATAGTAATGTCGTTATTACTATTGGACAAATGTCTTCCCAAACACTGGAAGATATGATTTCATATCTCCTAGCGAAATAAAAAAGAATTGTAAAAGAAGTAACTAAGGAAAATGTGATATACTTAAGAAGAAATCATATTTTTTTTATAAAACCAAAGAGGAAAATGAATTCTTTTATTACAAGAAAAGGGGCACACATCTTGGTATTGTAAAATTCAAGTTAATGATACACTTAAAGGAAAACTCAAAACAAACGAAGCGAATGTGTTTAGTGAGAAAGAACCAATCAGTGAGGAAAAACCAATGAACAATGACAATGATTATAATTCTAAAGACTATTTGTAGTAATTAAATATAATCGTGTTGGAGGATGGAGGCAATGGACGAAGGATGTAGAATAGTGACCTCTCATCAACCACTAGTGATGAGGCCTCACAGTGATTTAGTGACATTTTTCCAGTGTGCTTTTAGTTCACAGTGTTTGCTTTCTATTGTGTTATATTAGGATTTCTTGTTTGGTGTGATTTTCTAAATAAACCCCTTTGTTGACATCTGGAGAAAAAACCATATTAAAAAAATATAGCTCTTGGGAGGTATTAGAATATTTTGAAGTAAACTCAATATAGATTGTTCTCCAGATAGTTTGTGATATTGATAACAAGTTTCTTGGAGAGATTTGAAATTCGAGTGTTCGGGGAAAGGATTATGGGAACCACAAGAATTTGGTTCAAGCTACACCTTTACACGGGTAAAGAGACAACTTGATGGAGTTGTGCCTAGTCTAAGCAGTGCTTTCCGGGAACAACATTTGTTGGATATGTTTTCTCTTCTCCCATTTTAACACTAAGGGGGGATTGCTATAAATATTAGTGTGAACATAAATTTGTATGTTGGTGGAAATTTATTTGTTATAACAAATCATGTAGATATATTGTTAAGGATATGTTATTAGTAAGTTCTTAGAAACAACTCACAAATATAGTAGAGTTGTTTTAGTTAGCTCTCCCACTTTATAGGAGCTACTTCTCCTATATATGTGATTGTAATTATTTGTAAAAAATAATGAAGTGTCAGAAAGTGTTATTGTTGCATTCAATATGATCCAAAATGGCATCCATTATTTGACGACATAAAGAATATACATCATCTCCTTCTCATGTATGGAATTTAGAAACTTCTTCACTTTGAGTTCGTGATTTTCACATGTAATAGGTCATCTTTCGTGTATTATTACTACCCCCATTCCCCACCCAGACATATTACATTCAACAATGAAGGTATTAAAAACAGGGGGTAGCAAAAATTGGAGTACCGCACATGTCCTCCTTCAGTATCTCAAATACCTTAGCAAATATTTCATTCTAATGAAAGAAGTCTTTTTTTTAACAAATATTTGAATGGTGCTACTACACTTCCATATTTTTTTCACAAAAACAAGCATAATAACTTATCAACCCTAAGAATCCCATATGTTTTTGGGATTTTTTGGAACTTTCCCTTCTACTATGGCCTGAATCTCTTAGGGTTCTAGTTTTACACCTTCATGAAAAATAATGTGACGCAAGCACTCCACCTATCTCACTTTGAAATTTTACTTGGAATATTCAAATAAATTTGATGTTGCTTTAGATTTATCAACATCCGATCTGCATACTACAATTTTTCATCACGTGTCTTGGTATAAATTAATATGCCATCAAAACTACTAAGTTTTCATAGAAATGGATGAAAACTCTAAAATATTGATGATGTGTATGTTAAACTAAAAGGAAAAACAAAAAAAAATCATAATGGTGCTCTTGGGTTCTAAAAGTTGTATTATTTATATCCTCATCTCTATTCTAGATTTGATGGTATCTGAAGTGAAGATATTCAAAGATCTCATATAGTAAGATTCGCCATGTAACTCATATCACAAATCATCAATAACTGGAAAGGGAAACTTTATCTTTGATGGTGTGCTTATTGAGTTTTATGTAATTTAGGAACATTTTTTTGGGTATCATCGTTCTTATGCACCATTACTATTGGAGAGGAATACACACATTTTTCTTTGTCTAATAATACCATCCTCTAACATATCATGTATCATCTTCTTAATCTCACTCTTTTGTACATATGAGTACCTGTAAGGTTTGTTATTGGGTGGTCAACTCTCTAGGATTGACTAAATGAAACGATAATGATTCATATTTGGTGGTATTCCGTTTGCGTTACTCCAAAAACAATCAATGGTTATCAACTATTACATGTGACTTTGGATGTGTAGACATATTTCCTAATTGTGCTTCTAATGAAAACAATTGTGTTAAAAACCCATCTACTCCCTCTTTGAGAATAGTTTGCATCTAATGAGAACTAACTAATTATAGGGATTTTTTGTGCAACGCACACAATTCAAATATCCTACCATTTGAATTAAAACACATGAAGAGTTCCTAGAAATTCATCTTAATTATTATGTATTCTCCCCCACGGGAATGTAAAACATTAAATACATTAGTCTCTAATGTTAGGTAAACATAGTTTACTATATGTAATTATGCATTGTATTACCTTAGGTAATTAGTAATTCATTAAGGTAATTAGTTTTTATATAATTGTTACATGGTTATGTTATTATAACTATTATATTTGTCATTTTGTGAAGTCCAGGAATGTATATCGTTATCTGGTAATATTTCTATAACCATATTGTTATTCACGGTTTCTATATTGTTGCACTTATGCAACAATCCATTTGTTTTTAATGTGGCTGCTCATTTCCTTTAATTTTTTGTAACCCATCTATTGTAATTTGATTTTCGTGAATATCAATAATATTCTCAGGCTTCCATCCATGTTCCTAAATCTTGCATATGGAGTACTGAGAAAATTTCAGAATCCCCTATGAATAGAGAAGATGTGTAGAGAGAGTGGAGAAGAGTTTAAAGGATCTTGGAGAAGCCTACCTGAAGTAGTTGGAGAGCATGTGCAGCCTCCTGCAACTTCCCAACCCCATCCCTAGATCCCCATAGGAGAGCCTCCATGTTCTAATCTCCAACGATTTAGAAAAGCAATTTTTTTTTTGCATTGGTGCCCCATGCCCTAGGTAAAAACTTGCTTCTGGAGTTATATTATGGTTTAAAAAAAAATCAGTCTTCAAAATTCAAAATTCAAAATTAAAAAAATCAGCTCTACAGATCTGCTTTTGAGAGAGGTGGTTGCTCTAATTTAGAGGGTTGTTTATCACTAAG
This sequence comes from Taxus chinensis, assembly GCA_019776745.2. Taxonomy (NCBI): domain Eukaryota; kingdom Viridiplantae; phylum Streptophyta; class Pinopsida; order Cupressales; family Taxaceae; genus Taxus; species Taxus chinensis. Next base: position 103,122,307 of record CM034150.1, read on the forward strand.
CTGCATACAAAGTTAGCAGACCAAGTTGTATTTGGAGGACCTCTCCCTCCACTGAGTTTTTCTTGGTATGACAAACGAGTTGATTTGTTGGTTAAGCCTTGCTATTAGCAAGTTGCATTGTTCTTCATACCCACCGAGCAACTCCAAGTTGAAGGCTAGATTGTTCTTTACTAAGAGGCCAAGATCGTTCTTTGAGCCAGTGTGAGCCATAGTCAAGTTGCAATGTGAAACCTAGGGTCCAAATTCTTTGCATTATGCACAGAGAACTCCTAGATAGACCATAGCTCTTTTTTTTGGACGTTGTTTTGCATATGGAGGCCAAATCGTCCATGTGAAAACCCCTACTTTACCTATTCATCCGAGCGAGCCATGTAAACGTTTAGGTGATTTACATTGGTGAAGTATTGTTAATCTCTGCATGTTGAACGAGCTAAGTCTAAACACCTCTCACATAGTCAAATTTTTCTATAAGCCAAGAGCCCATTCAACACTGGTTGCGTCCTTTGCATTCAACCGAAAAATTGCATTTTGAATTGCTAGCACCAACTGAGTTGTGCATAAAAAAAAGGTTGCAACAACGTGATCGAAGACCCTGCACATACAAAACAAAATAACTGGCATACAAAGTAAAGATGCACACAACCTTGTGAAGCTAACCAAATAGCGGATAGAAATCGATAAGCGGCAGACCCTGTAATAAATAAATACGCAGACGGAAGATTGATTATTACGTAGACCTAATAAATCCCTCCTGCCAACTAGCAACCACGTGGACATGATAAATATAGCGAAGCCAGTTTCCACGGGAAAAATTTACAAGCTTATGCACAATTTCATTTTTACAAAGAATCCTCATAAATGCCACATCGTTTTAAAAGGTTAGCCTTGATTGTTTTATGTTTAAAATGCTTTTCGTCCATCCTATATGCCATGCGTTGTGAGAGCTTTGGAGGATAGTGGAATAGGGATTAGCAGGGGTAGTTCACTGGTTCGAAGCCCCAACGCTTGAAACACTCTGTTTTGTATATAAAATTTGATATTTGGCAGAGCCTTTCTAGGACCATAAAACAATACTTTAGCAAAGGAAAAATCACTGATAAAGCCCCTAGTGACAGTTAAACCAACCAATAAAAATAGCGGAGAAAACCCTAATTTAGGTTCGAATTGTTTTTTCTCTCCCAGATAGCTTAGTTTTTTCATTCAGAGTATACATTTTCTAAATGGGAGGTGACATACTGAAAACTACAATTTTCAGCTGTAATTTTTGTGGTTTTATTACACTAGAGATCCATTTTGAGCTCTAGAGGCCACTAGGTCCTCACAAAACAAAACAAAAATTTTGTGCCATTCAATTTTTTTCAGTATTTTGGATGTAACACTGTATATTTGATTGGATTGTACTAATTTTTAAATTGCCATATCCAACCGTAAACATTGTAACTGCTAAAAAACTGGTAGAGAATTGTAAACAAAAACAATAAAAATTTGGTTCTATAACACTCACGAGATCTTCGGATCTCTTTCGCAATGTTCGGTATATATAGTGCCTCTGGGAAGCGCTTACAGGTAAAGCCGTCGTGATTACTACTGCACTTATCTCCTAATATAGCTACAAAAACATTGTCTGGGCATTGACCCTATAAATCGACAGGGAGTAATAATGACACAATGCACAAAATTTTAGCCATCCCATCCATCTGTGAATGATTATAAGACTATAAATCCAAACACTAAAATTATCTGAGTATATAGCGAAGTTATGCATGTGTATGAGGATATTTCTTTAAGCTAGTGTCAATAATCACACAAACCCCTTTCAGTACTATCTTGGTACCACGTATCAAATTCTTTCACATATGTTAACACCTCTTTCATGTACCTTCAAGTATATTGAAAGGGTGAGCTTCTTCCACGTACCGATGGGTATATCAAAAGGGTGCGTATATAGAAAGGTTTAGTATATCAGATTGATGGTATATATATTGGGAGACCGTATACCTGGAGTGATAAGAGCCTTACCCTTTGTTAGTGAATTTATAAAATGGGCACCAAATCACCCTAAGTTATTTCTTCCAAACTCACAGCTCCTAAGAGGAGATAATTATGTTGCATGGAAAACTAACATCAAAACACAACTTGAGTTTGAGGAGATATTGCCAGTTGTGAATGGTTCCATAACCAGATCACCAAATGATGCAGCTCAATAGAGGCAGTTTGACAGGGCCAATCAGAAGGCCAAAGTCATTATCTTCTTTGTAGTATCTGACATGAAGTGAAACCCCACATTCAAGATGCCAAAAAAACCAAAGAAGCATGGGATAAGTTGAGCATAGTGTACGAGGCCAAAAAAAGAACACATATACTAAATTTGCAGAATTAGTTACACACACTAAAATTCAAACAGAATAAGAAAGTAGAATCTTTCTTAATAAGAGTTGTAGAATTGAGGGCTTCATTTCTAGCCCAAGGAGAGGAGATCACTGATACAAATCTCGTTCCCATTGTTATGAGAGCACTCCCTCCTTCATACCACATTTTTGTGACAATAATAAACTTGTCAGATCAGATAACTTCTTTCGACAAGTTAGTGAATCCACTGCAATAGGAAGAAGTTATGTACAAAAACTATGATGAAGAGGAGAAAACCCTATATTCTCATCAGAAAAGAAAAGGAAAAGGAAAAGGAAAAGGAAAAAATCATTCCTCTCAAAAGTACCAAAAATAGAATCAACATCAGCATGGGGATAGAAATAAGAATAAATGTCCTATCTACAAAAAAGGATATGATATAAAATATTGTTGGTTCAATACATATAAGAAAGGTTCAAGTCATTTTGGACCTCAAAATCAACAATATCATAAGGGACATTCAAACTATAATCAATGGCAGAAAAATGGTAACTGGCAAAGAAAACCCCATTAACAAGGAAATATAGCTAAGCAAGAAGAACATTCAAAAAATGAGGGCTTCTTGTATACTGCTCATTCCAGTGAACCATCCACGTAATCTAGTGATATTTGGTATGTTGATTTAGGAGCCACTCGACACATGATTGGGCATAGAGAATGGTTTACCAAAATGAGCGACACACCTTTGAAAAACCATGTTTCGTTAGGTGATGATTCTTTGTACACAGTACAGGGGATTGGGAACATTTATCTACCACTTGGTTCACGAAATTGTAGACTATTAGATGTATTATATATCTCTGGGTTAACAAAGAATTTTCTATCTGTGAGTCAACTTCTAGATCACAATCTGAAGATTGACTTTGATAGTCATTTCAGTAAGAAAGTGTGTTTGATTCGAGACAAATCAAGAGTCTCAAAAATAGTTGCAAAAGCCTCCAATGTGGGACGTATGTTCCAGCTTGAATTTGTCCACATGGATGATCAAGCACTTGTGGCTAAGAATTTTTCATCAGCATAATTGTGGCATCGAAACACTTGACCGGTACAACATGGTGAGAGGCTTGCCATCTCTCTAGAAGGATACAGATAGGTGTCCTAACTGCTTAGCAGGAAAACAACACAAAGCTTCTTCTAGAAGAGTACTTATCGAGCTCATGATAATCTTGATCTGGTTCATGTCGATCTTTGCAGTCCGATGCAACTGAGTCATTCTGGATTTCAATACTTCATGCTTTGTATTGATGACTTTTCGAGAAAAATGTGGATATTTTGTCTTCGTCATAAAAGTGAAGCTTTCAAGAACTTCAAAAAGTTCAAAGTGGCTGTAGAGAATGTGAATGGTCATCATATCATATCTCTCCACTCAGATTGAGGGGGGGGATTCACCAGTAATGAGTTCAAATCCTACCTACAAGCCCACGGGATTCGTCAATAAATTCCTCCTCCACACACACCACAGCAGAACGGTGTTATTGAGAGAAGATACCGTACTATCATGGAAATGGTGTGTTGCATGATTGATGATTCTGGATTAGCGAAGACATTTTGGGCAGAAGCAGTAAAGACAACTGTATATTTGTTAAACAGAGTGCCCACAATTTCTCTTGATGGAGTAACACCACATGAAGCATGGTCAAAGAGGAAGCCATCTGTTACACACCTCAGAGTATTTAAGTGAAAAGTAAGCATGCACATACCCAAGTAGAATAGAAATAAGTTGGATATGAAATAAAAAAATCATCTCCATTGGCTACAGTGAAGAGACTCTTGGGTACAAATTGATGGATCCAAAGAAAAAGAAAGTATACACCAGCAAAGATGTTGAGTTCTTTGATAAGAATGAAGCTAAGACTCCTACTACAGATGCGCCTAATGTAGATATTCCACCTGTTGTAAAAACAAAAGTTAATGCTCCCATAAAAGATGACCATGATGATGGGGATGACGGTGATGATCAGATAGAACCATGACCCACAAGAGAAGTACAATGTATGCCCAAGTGGTATACTAACATGATATGAGATGCAAAATTGGATGCTCCACCGAATACATCCACCACTAGACCACGAAATCGTAGTGAAGCACGAGAAGAAGTAAAATTTGCTTTGATGAGTAGAGTTGTTGAATATATTGAGCCATCTACTGTCCAGGAATCCCTACAATCGAAAGCTTGGAAAGATTCCATGGATGTTGAGAATTAGTCAGTAATGAAAAACAACACTAGATAAGTATAAAGAATATGAGACCATAGATAAGTATAAAACAAGACAAGTAGCAAAGGGGTACACACAAAAGGAAGGCATAGACTATGATGAGACATTTGCTCCCACAACTAAGATCAAAATGATCAGGATGATCTTTGCTCTAGGTGCACAATTTTCTTGGAAAGTCCATCAGATGGACATAAAAAGTGCCTTTCTTAGCGAAGATCTACAAGAAGAAGTCTACATGACTAAACCTGAGGGTTATGTTGTACCTGGTGAAGAAAAAAATGTATGCAGACTTAGGAAACATCTATATGGCCTTAAACATGCACCCTGGGCTTAGTACATCAAAATCGATGAGCGTCTCGTTTAGCATGGATTCGTCAGAAATCCATATGATCCAAATATTTACCTCAAAAATAAAGGGGGGAGATTGTGATTATTGTTGTCTATATCGAGGATCTAGTCATCACTGAAAGTTCAGGGAAGATGATCGATGCAACGAAGAAAAATTTGACGTGACAGATCTCGGGCTCATGCACTACTGTCTTGGATTGAAAGTATGGCAAAAAGAGAATCACATATTTGTTTCTCAGTTGAATTATATCAAGACAATTCTCGAGAAATTTAGGATGATGGATTACACACCTATTGCTACACCTATGAAGACAATACTGTAGTTATCTCGTTTAGATCCATCTCCTGTGGTAGATGCAACTCTCTATTGATAGTTGATTGGGAGTCTCATTTACCTAACATATACTAGTCCATATATTAGCTTTGTAGTGATCTATCTTTCCAGGTTCATGCAAGAACCCAGAGGTTTTCATTCGAAGGAAACAAGGTGAATCTTGAGATATCTCAAGGGTACAGTAGATCTTGGTCTAGAATACAAGAAGAATGATGAATTCTTCTTGACTAGATATTCAAATTCAAATTATGCAGGTAACATTAATGATAGGAAATCCACTTTTGGATTTGTATTCTTTTTGGGATCTTGACTGATATCACGGGGAAGAAAGAAACAACACTTCATTTCTCGCTCTTCTACAAAATCTGAATATTGTGTTGTAGGTGAAGCTATTTACGAAGCAATATTTCTACGTCGCATACTGGAAGGACTTGGAATACCATGGGATAAACCTACTACCATGTATGTTGAAAAGGAAGGTTTTCTCAAACTTGTTCGTAATCCAGTGTTTCATGAGAGAGAAAAGCACATCGAGGTACAAGTTAATTTCATACACAAGTATGTCTTCAAACACAACATACAACTTCATTTTTCCCAATAGATGAACAACGAGCAGACATCTTCATAAAGTCACTTGCACGTGACAAGTTTGAGTTATTAAGAGAGTTCCTCTCCTCATCCCTTGAGGCAATGCAAAATTAAGGGGGGAAATGTTAGGTAAACATAGTTTGCTATATGTAATTATACATCGTATTACCTTTGATGATTAGTAATTCATTAAGGTAATTAGTTGTTGTATAATTGTTACATGGGTTATTATAACCATTATATTTGTCATTTTGTGAAGTCCCGGATGTATATTGTTATTTGGTTATATTTTTATAACCATATTGTTATTCATAATTGTATATTGTTGCACCTGTGCAATAATCCATTTGTTTGTACTTGGTTGTTCAATTCCTATAAGTATTGCATCCCATCTATTGTAATTTTATTTTCTTAAATATCAATAATATTGTCAGGCTTCTGTCCCTGTTCCAAAATTACATCTAATCTCCCATGACATTTTTAATATCATGGTATTTCTTTTAACAATTGATTGTGCCACCATCTGCATTCATGACTTGATGTCATGGAGCTAGATAAACTTGAGTGTGTATTGGTCTCAACACCCTATATGATGAAATTTGTAACACAGAGTGTAGTCAATATATATGATAAAAATTTAACTTTAACCCAAAATATAGATAATACATTGTAACTTTTAACTATTGCAAAAAACATATGTAAAGGAGATGCAAAACATGGAAAGAGTACACTTGTTTGTTCTATAGAGGGAGGAAATCTCATTGTTGTCCTTGGGAAAATACTGGTATAAATGCCAAATGATTATTGCCATGTGAATTTAGCCCATATTTAGGGTATTGGAGGTTGTTATTGATGCATATAATTTGTAAATTGATGACAAAGAGGATCTTGGAGGCAAGGATCCTAGAGACTATGGTAAATGATAATTATAGGATAATTTTATACCCAATGTGCCCTTAATAGATCAAAATTAGTATGTGTGAAGTATGTTAGTTCATGTAATTTGTCTTTTTGTTTATATTATCTAAAATTGGAATTTTCTATGTGATATAGGCGATGAATATTGGACTATGATTATTGAGGTTTTTTCTAGAGTCTTAACTAATGCATCCCTTATGATGCAGTTGAAGGTGATATGGTGGAGATTGCATACTATATGTATGACACACACATGTATATTTAATCTTGTCACATGGGATATCGTGACATATTTGAGAGCAATTGATGTTGTGGAGGACCTCTAAAAGGAGTTTGTTCAGTTATGATTAGATATTTTTTCGATATAGATGTTTCCCCCTCTTGAGTTGGGGATTCGGGATAAAATATATTCGTTGTGTTTATTACTCTTCAACAACAGAACATAAAGGTAGATGTTAAGTTATAAATGTATGAGGATTAATATAGTTTGAGTAGATCACCTTTGAGATCACATAATGTTGACAGTGGGTGATCATCTGCTTTAGCAATACCTCAGCTCTAGGATAGGAATATTGAATTACATTCAAATGGTTTTGATGAGCACAATCTCAAGGAGTGATTGATTATTATATCTTATGATGATATTCTATGTATGCGTATTTTATTTTATTGGACTTATGGATTTGGTCTCATGTTATTTAATCAAGGTATTTGGCTCTATATGATGTCAATATATAATGTGTAATTGATTATATATGTGATGGTATTTGTTTATTATTCCCTCTATGTTGTGTGTGTGTGTGTGTGTGTGTGTGTGTGTGTGTGTGTGTGTGTGTGTGTGTGTGTGTACGCATGCATGTGTGCGTGTTCGCATGCGTTCTAATGACTAAAGATATACATTTGTAGAAGTAATGTGAGTAAATAGATAAAATGTAATTGATGATAAAAGTTGACTTGTTTTGAAAGATATAAAATTAAGTTCATTGTAGGTGATGATGTTACTATTCATTGATCTCATTGCATTAGGTAACATCAAATGAGATGAAACATTCTAGTAAACTGTTATAGACACTAAATCATGCACTTGGTTACATTTTTAGGTCTTAATCAAATACTACTATTCATATGATTCCTAAGTGAGAAAAATAGTAATTGACATATATCTTTGGCCCCTTTTTGTCTTTATTATTTCCTCTTTGGTTGTGCACACCCTGCAACCCAACCTGATATTCATTACTTTATATTTCTTGACTCTAGACACCAGCACCCGAGCCCCCTCATCCTCTCTATGCACCCCCAACCTCTTTATAGCTTTCTCGCCCCTTTTGGGCCTCTCTTCTCTTTTGGGCATCTTGTTTTCTTATGGGTCGGCCTTTTAGTTGTCAATTATGAAATTCAAATAAGGGAATCATATAAATACAAAGTTATGTGACCATAATAAAGGACCACACTCTAAGTGTTTCGCATAGAATTTTTTTCCAGAATAGAGTTATTTCTATCTTTTCATTCTCTTGAGAAACAGATAAAGGTTAGGGCTAGGAGGAATACCCGTTGAGTGTTGGAAAGGTGTGCACGTACCATAGAGAGATCAGACCGATTGTGAAGAGCTCCTTTTTGTCTGGGAAGGACTACCTATAAATAAAAATGCAAGACCACCAGATTTTCGTTAAACAATAAGTGAGGGAACTTCCTTGGGCCCAGGAAATATTCGACTTCCTTTCAAAGGTGGTCAGTTCCCTTTTAATACAAATTAATGCAAATGATAATAAAGAAGCTATTGCGAAATCACGATTTAGGTACCTCGTTACTAAAAGCAATAGAGACTAAACGACCAATAATAAAATGTCATGCTATTTGTTTGGTCACTGGTTATTGATATGTTCAGATCAAGTTACAGGGATAGACAAGGCTAGATATGAGATTGTTTGGAGGTAAATAGGTGAAAGGTTTATTTTTGGTATAATTCACAGTGACCGATGCCGGTCACTGGATAACCAACCGCAGTTATAAAACCGGTACCGGTAGGGGATAATCGATATCGGTAGGGGCAGTGATTTAGGGGTTTTTAAATGGAGGTTGGTTGTAAGGTGGTTGCAGGGTTTAGAAGGTTGGTAGATGGTTGAGGGGAGTAGTAGGGTGATAGAGAAGACTCAGAGAGTGAGAAAGTTGTCTTTGGGGCAATATAGAGATGGATGAATGAAGGTTAGGTGCAGGGTGCTGCCAGGTGGTAGATCCAGGAGTGAGCTTATAATCACTATGAATCAAAAGTTCACAAAGTAGTGTCTAGAAGCATACAAGGTAATAAAAGAGACTACTTACTAGTTTTTGATGCGGATGTAGGTCCAAGGAATGCAGTGGCGAAGGCAAGGATCAGTTGGGATGATCCAGAAATCGGAAGTGAGATGATGAAACTATTCTCTGACTCTCCCAATGTTTGGATGAGTGTCACCGTGATCTAGTTGCTCAATTATAGTCTTGGGCTCAATACTCCTCTCAGCAACCTCTTCTCTCTCTCTCTCACTTGTCCCTCTCTTGCAAAATGAATTCGGATCCTTTTGTTTTGGTTGGGGGAGGTCATTTACAAGGAACCGATGGCGGTTACCTAACCGACGCTGGTCGCGTAGGGATCGATGTCGGTTAGGTCAAAGTTGGCTATTTTTAGTAAAATATCCAACTTTCCCTCCTTTTCTCCTGAGGGGTCAGTTGTGGGCTTGGTCAAGTCATTATTAGGTTCGTTTTGGTGCGGGTGAGGCGTGATGAGTCATGGGTGTGGGTCTGGATCAAGTTATAGGTCTTAATTAGGTTAGTTTAGGGTTAGCGCTAGGTCATGGTGAGGTGGTGAGGTGAGGTGGCAGGGTTGGAGATGTGGATTTATTAATTATAAGGTAATTAATAAATAATTAAGTGTGTAAGGTTTAGGTGGTGAGGTAGGGTTAGGTTTGCGAGACGAGATGCGGGGCATAAGGTGTCGTAAGACCCAAATTTGGTGTCTACATTTGCCCCTTGTTGTCATGTAGCTTGTCTTGTAAAGCTACACTGACAATAATAAGAAGTGGTTGCCCCAGTTAAGGGTATAGGTAATCCCCCTCAAATCTATCACAGATTGAGGCGACGTGAAATCAGGGATAGGGTTGATAAAGGGTGAATGATGATGAGATGATGGTAAGATGGTGGGGTAAGTTCAAGGAAGCAGACGTATGTTGAAATGTAGTAGTGCGACCAGGGTACATGATTTGAAAATTAAACAAGAAATTCATAGGCAAAGGTTGATAGTTTATCCAAATAAGGTTGATATAATCCTGGTATCCAAGGCATAGGAAGTAGCTCTAGGGGATATAACGGGTAAGGTACCAGAACGTTTAGGCATGTTCGGCAGTACCAAATGGTTGGTTTGGTTGAGATAAATGTCACGGTCTCGGTCTAGGAAAAGTTGGTCGGCTAATCAATTCAAATATCCTAGTCATGCTAAAACACGAACATGTGAGCTCGATTGAACAAACAACTACATGATGGGTGGATAGAATCGTAATTTTTGGGCCTCGGTCGAGGTACTTAATTGGTGCGGTCTTGGGTCGGGCCGATTGGTTGGGTGAAGCCGTGGGTCAGGCCGATTGGTTGGTTACGGCCTTGGGTCGGGCCGATTGGTTGGTTGCGGCCTTGGTTCGGGCCGATTGATGAGTGTTATCAATATAAATACGTGAAAATATTTATATTTTTAAGGAAAACACAACACATGATAGGTTATGGTAGGGGATGGTCGAGCTAACCTTGGGAGACCCCATGTCTCCTAAGTGCTGCCTACATATCCCATTGCACAAAGCAAGGAGGGGCCTCAGACCGATGTAGTTCTCCCTTAGGACCAAGGAGAGGTGAATTTAGGCAATTTGGTTGTGGTTAGGCAATTTGTTGGTTGGTAAAATTTTGATGTTGGTAGGGTAATGTTGTTGGTGTTGGTAAGGTATTGGCGGTGTTGGTGTGGGTATAGGTGAAGTGAGGGTTAGCTTACCCAAGCATAGGAAACCATGTCCTGATTAAGGTCAACACATAATCCTAGATTAGGGTAAAAGAGGAAAAAGTGTCCCATAGTTGGAAAGAGCTAAACAAACCACGTATTATCATAGGATGAGCTTGAATCCCTAGGTACCTTGCATAGGCAAGAATTTGATAGGTGAAAAGAGTTGTATAATCACAATATATCAGATATACGTCACATCCCTTGAGTTTTGTTGTTTTGAAGAATGGTGAGGTGAGGTGGATGGTATAGCTGGGGCGCAGAGAACTTGTTATAAGGTGATTATTCTGACAAAAGAGAACCAAACCTAAATAGACAAGTCCATGACTCAAAAGTGTTTTTGAATACTGCTTTTATTTTTCTGGATATAGACTGATCGATGAGAGAATTCTATATGGGATATGTATTTTGTTGTTCTTGAGGTCTTCACGAAGCTGATTAATGCGAGAAGCTTCTGATAGAGGCTGAATTTGTATAGCTGTCCTTCAAGGGAGCAGTCTACTTATAGTAGCAGATGCGGCTTTGCACATAGCTGTCCTTTGAGGGAGTAGTCTATTTTATAGCTTAGAGGTCTAGATGTCTGTTTGGCATGAAGCATCTAGTTTTACAGGAAGTTTGACTCAAGAATATCCTAGAATTGTATAATTGAGAACTTGTTATTTTGATACTTTTAAGTCATGGACCAAACTAAAAAGGGGAAGGCATCTTTAAGAGGAGGTGATGATCAAACCACGTGAGTTTGATTCTACTTTGAGATGCATGAAACAAGGTGTATGATGTGGTAAATGAGCTCAAGGGACGAGTGCAAGGTAGATAAGAAGTGATGTAACACTAAATTCAATAATAGAATGGTCAAAGATGCAAGGCATTAAGGGGTTCAGGCTCAGGTTTACCATTAAGTGAAGCTAAACAATAAGTACCTGATCCGTAAGTGTGAGTGATAATATAAGGCCCAATCCAATTAGGAGTAAATTTTCCATGTTTTCTCTTTTATAGTTTGGTTACATGTTGATTCTCTTTGAGGACAAGATCACCAATCTTAAAGGTATGCTCATGAATTCTCTTATCATAAGCACGCTTGATACGCTTTTGATAAATTTGAAGGTGGTCAAGAGCTGTAAGACGACGGGGGAACCACACCAAGGGGAGGTTTAGGGGTGACAGAGGATGCGTCAACACCCCCATACATTAGGTTGGTGTGACAATTAGGTGCTCCGTAGGAGATCACCTCCCCCACACGACGGTCATAGGTAGGATGCACATGTAACTTTCCATACTCTTGTGGGGTAGGGAAGGTGCTAACGTTGTATAGGTGGTACTTCCCCAGCGTAAGACGTTGAAAAACACCTACCAAGGGATCCAAGGTTGGGATGTTGTCCGCAGGGAAGGAAGAGATATTTACGTCAGTGGTTTCATTGGTCGAAGGTGTGGGTGTGGCTAAGGTGGATGGTTGAGGCGTGGTTGAAGTAGATGGTTGGGTCGGATCAATGGGTTCCTTGACTAGTACAAGCACATCATCAGGGTGGTATAACATATTTCAGGTTTTGAAGGGGGAAGCATCAGCTGTGACGGTGTATGACTTCCCCTCATACTCGATTTTCATGCATCTATGTAAGGTGGAGGGAACGCATCCCATAGCCCAGATCCAAGGGCGACCTAATAACATGTTGTATTGGAACTCTCCCTCAAGGACATAGAAGAGTTCAGGTAAGGTATGTGGCCCTACACGAATGTTAAGGATCACAGTGCCTAGGGTGGAAGTAATAGCATCATTGAATGAACGCAACATGGTAGGGTTGGCACACATGCAGCTAGGAGGGATATTCATCTGTTAGAAGGCTTTGGAAGAGATGATGTTTAGGCTAGCGCCCCCATCAATCATAACACGACGTACTCAGATGTCCTGGATGTAAGCTGAGATGAAAAGAGTGGAGTCAGGATCTTCTGCACCAAAGACGATAATTTCTTCTTTCAGAAAAATTGATAGCAGCGGCTTGCTGTACAGGGACAGAGGTGGTTGTGAAGTTAGGTTGTTTGGTGAGAGAAATGACATGGTTGGGTGTTAAGATGGAGGCGACAGGAAGGGTTTCGTTAGGTAGGACCTCTATCCCTTGGAGGATCTCAATTAGAGCTTGCCGATGAGATTCAGATGTTTGAATGAGATCATAGAGTGTCATTTTTATAGGATATTGGTGAAGTTATTTGATCATGGTGCGATGGGCAACTCCATCAGAGACTGGATAGGCAGGTCCATGAATAACCACTTTAGGTGGTGGTGCAATCGGGATGGTGGAAGGAGAAAGAGAGGCCACATGTGTGCTCTCTTTAGCTTTTCCATTGTTTTTCTGACCTCGAGTAGCAATGCTAATCATGTTGATCTTGTGAATACGAGATGAGGAAGATGGCAAGGATAAGTCATTGTTCTCGAGAGGCGGGGTTGCAATGATGATAGATTTTGGTGAGGCGAGGACAGGTGGTATAGGAGAAGGGATCGAAGATAAGGGATTTTCCCTCTGTAAGTTGTCTTTCTTAGATTTTCTATCCGAGATAGGAAACTGGTGAAAGATGGCTTTCAAAGCTTTGCATCCTTCTACATTGTGTCCTAGTGTGCGGTGGTAGGCACAGATTTTAGATTCATCATAACCTATAGGTCGAGGTTTAGATGGATCATAGGGTCTGAGTGGGGGTAGGGAAATGGTCGCATCCCCTACCAACATATCAAGGATCTTGGCGTAAGATCCTTTGAGCGGGTCAAATTCAGATGAAGATGAGGCTATTGATTGAGTGGGTGAGATTATTGATTGTTTTGGTAATGGTCGGGTACGAGTGGTTTGTACGGGTGGTGGTTTAGGCAAGGGATTTTGATGGTTGGGTTTAACTAGGCGTGGCTTCTTCTACACAGAAGTCATGTTTAGCTGGTTAGATGATGAGGCCACAGATGACGTGGTGATAGGAAAAAACCACAGGGAAATAGGAGCGATAGCAAACAAGTCCTTCGATGATCAAGTTTGCTTAGGGTTGGTAGGTAGGCAGGATACTTGGGACGACGGTGTTGAGACACCCGTGGATTTCGTATGGGTGCAGAAGGTGTAGGTCATGTTAAAGAAGACGTGGGAGGCATGGTGTATTGAGGCAAGGTGGAGGGGTGAGGCCCCAATATAGAAGGTAGGTGTGATGGTGAGGGTTGAAACTATGCCTACTGTACCGGTGTGATCGGGGGTGAGGGTTTTAGTTGTGGCGGAGGCATAGATTGGACTCAAGGAGATTGGGTTTGTCTCCTAGGTGGATTGACGGCTTTATTTTTGGATAAATCTAACCATTTAGGTGGGTGATGTCAGGCTAGGTATTGGTGAAGTCCCAAGCGTAGGGGAAGGTTTGGTTAGGTTGATAGTGGTGGATGAGGTATTCGGTAGAGATGAGGGGGGTGAAGGTGAGGACATAGGCATTTTGAGCTTTTGTAAAAACTTCAGGCATATGGTAGAGGTGTCTGGATTAGTCATCTGCATTTGAGTAGAGCATGGTGTACTCAAACGTTCCCATAAGACTCGTCTATCTTCTGGGGGATGACAATCTTCATGTGTGGACGGGAATTTTGGTATGGAAGAGAAGTGGGCTATGATTCCAGTCCACTGTGGGTGTGATACAGGGGGCGAATGAGGTGTTGTATCAATGGGTGTTAAGAGGTCAACCGGTCGCTGGAAAGATTTAGGTGATGAAGAACTGATAGGGAGGAGGGCATGTTCTAGAGGATCCGTCATGGTTAAGGAGTTTGGTGATGTAGGCTCGAGGGGTTTCTCCTCTAAGGATGACAGAAAAAGTGGCGATCCTTCTTCTTTTGCAGCAAGAGTGGTGGAAGGAGATGTTTGGGAAATAGATAGGTTGGATAACATCCGCTCACAGTCTTGCAGGGATGTGGTGTAAGAAGGCTCTTCTGTGAGAAGAGAACTCTGGGCGGTTGATTCCTTTATGGGTAAAGGAATAGTGGGGCTGTCCTCTTGTCTTGATGAAGGAGAAGGGGGCGAGGACCCCTGCATTGGTGAAGAGGCTCGATTCATAATTTCCTCGATGGAAGCCCTTGGTTGGGAGTTGAAAACTGCATGGATCTCATGCACACTCTTCTCCTCGGCTGAGGTTTCTTGGTTTGTGTTACTGTTAGATGAATGGTTTGGAAATGGTTTGTTGAAGATTTTTAAATTTTGATTAGCAGGGGCATTAGGATTATCGAGGGTTATATCCCCTGCATCAACCATTTCCTGCACTATGTTTTTCAACATCTTGTAGTTTTCGTGGTTGTGTCCCTTCATGTGATGGAAGTTACAGAAGTCATTTTCTTTATACCAAGAAGGTATAGCGTGGGCGGAATCAAACCAGAGTGAGGTTTAACAGGAGGCAAGGTGATAGCTCCTGCTTTAAGCAATTTTTCCAAGATCACATCATAAGTTTCTCCCAAGGGAGTGTACTTGATGGGCTCGGCTTTATACTTATAGGTGGATTTCGGCTGGGTATTAGACGGTGCTTGAGATTTGACCGTCACCGCGTGTACGGATCCTTTTGATTTCGAAGCAGCCGATGCGTGAGAGTTGGTGGTGTTGGGTTTTTTGGTGGAGTCTTGGGTTCAGAAATTTGAGTTTTTGTTGCGCAACTTCAATTTCTCCTCCTCTAAGGCTCGAATCTCTAGTTTCCGAGCCATAGTAAAGGCCTCATCAAAGGTGCGGAAAGTTTGAATTTGGAGGGTGGGAGAAATGTGTTTAGCACAGGCCCACGTAAAGAGTTTGATGAGCTCGGCCTGAGGTAAGGCATAAGTAAGTTGGTTGATGAGGCCCCGCCATCGTCCAACGAAATCTGCGATAGACTCATCTTCAAATTGTCGGATGGCATAGAGGTCGGTAATGGATACTTTCTTGGCAATATTGATGGAGAAGTGATCCAAGAAAGATTGGGCTAACTGGTTAAAGGAGAAGATTGAGTGCTGGGCTAAAGCATTGTACCACTCCAAGGTAGGTCCTGATAAGGACATGGGGAAGGTACGGAGTAGTAAGGCATCATCATGAGCAATCAGATAGCAGGCATGTCTAAACGATTGCAAGTGTTGTTGAGGGTCCTCCTTACTACTAAAGCGAGTAAATTTTGGTAATTCCCATTGAGGAGGATATGTATGAAGGGGGATAGAAGGATGAATAGGCTCCTGACAAACTTGCTCGTATGTCAGGGTGTTACGGCTTCCTGAAACAGAAGCCTCAAGATTTTGCATCTTGTCCATCATCTGTTTGATTAAATCATTGGTTGGGTTAGATGATGGTGCTGTCATCGTAAACGGAGGAGGATTGGGCCAAGAGCCGCTACTAGACAATGGTGGGGTTGAATGTTGATAAGGTAACGATGATGAATGTGTTGGGGCGGCCGAATAAGGGTGTCCTATATAAGATGTTGAGGCCACCGGATGAGTCTGCGGAAATGAAAAGGTGGGCGGAGCCTGAGAGGGAAAGCTCGTGTGGATAGATGGTAGAGAGTGAGTTATGAAAGAGGCAATCTGCGGGAGAGATGAGGTAGGGGCAGTGGATGGTAGTGATATGTGGGGCCCCATATTAACCAAAGGAAGGCCAATTGGTGCAGTATGAACCACCGAAGCCACTGAGCTGGGAGACGGGGCTAAGGATGAAGATGGTGAGGTGGAGTTATTAGGTGGGGAAGGGGCTAAGTGAGTGGCTATACTAATAGGCATACCAAAGAGGAGCTGACCGTCGGGTGTACGGTCAGGGGTATGAGACAAATAATACTGTACGGCGCTAGGATTAGCATCCAAAAATTTGGCAAAGTCTGGATCTCCTACAGGGATCTTGGGAAAAGCACTGGTGTCTGTAGGATTCCCCATAGGATGCAAAGGGGGTGACTCAGGAAAAGACATGGAACAAGCATGTGAAACCATGGCTGCGGCTTGTTGCCGGGTGATAACAACCATGGACAAGAGGATACAACAGGGAATTAGTCAATCAGGAATAGAAACAACAACAAAATGTTGGAATTGGTAGGTTGCTGGTTTGTCAGGAACTGTGAAACATAGTAACTGATATTGGTCTGGTAACCGATGTCGGTCAGACGGTAGCTGGCGTCGGTCAGTGTAACCGATGTCAGTAGAAGAGGACCGGTGTCGGTCACTGTGAAGGCAAAGAGAGAATGTAAGAGGCTGCTGGTTTGGGGATAACAAGGCTTAGTATACCCACCAAACTGTCTGAAGTGATCACTGAGACAGGGTATAACAGAGAAACAGAACTGAAAGAAAAAAAAAAAACAAGCAAGATACACAAGAAAATCAAGAGACTAACCCTAGGATTAGTTTTAATCACTTTGGGCTTATGCCTTAGATGCAAGATGATGTCAATCCTAAACAAAAGACCTAAGGGAGATGTCAAGTTTGTTTTGGCTTGTAAGGCTACCTCAATCGGGTGGAGGAATACTGCGGGAAGGGGGGATGTTTGAGATGTTGTGTAGATTATGATGTGATTTGGTATGTGTTGTGCAGTGAGAGTAAGATTAATTTCTCATCAATACCATGGATATCACCCCCACGTGTACGACCTGTTACTTAATCTACGTTCACTAGAATTAAAAATAGACAAGTAAGAATGTGATGCACGTGTTTTAAACCCAAATCGAAAATGATATTCGATGAAGCAAAGAAAGAGAAGATGTTAAGAAGATGACTTTCACTAATGCAAAGATGCGAAAGAAAGACAAGTTCTTTTACCAAAATGACAAAATATTTTGTGAATATTTAGAAGAAAGAAACAGCAAGTGTGCTCCCTATATGAAAACAAGCAAGAAAGAAAGAAACCCGAGAAGGGTCCCACCGGGCGTGCCAAAATGTTTCACATAGAATTTTGTTCCAGAATAGAGTTATTTCTATCTTTTCATTCTCTTGAGAAACAGATAAGGGTTAGGGCTAGGAGGAATACCTGTTGAGTGTTGGGAAGGTGTGCGCGTACCGTAGAGAGATCAGACCGATTGTGAAGAGCTCCTTTTTGTCTGGGAAGGACTACCTGTAAATAAGAATGCAAGACCACCAGATTTTCGTTAAACAATAAGTGAGGGAACTGCCTTGGGCCCAGGAAATATTAGACTTCCTTTCGAAGGTGGTCAGTTCCCTTTTAATACAAATTAATGCAAATGATAATAAAGAAGCTATTGCGAAATCACGATTTAGGTACCTCGTTACTAAAAGCAATAGAGACTAAACTACCAATAATAAAATGTCATGTTGTTTGTTTGGTCACTGGTTATTGATACGTTCAGATCAAGTTACAGGGATAGACAAGGCTGGATATGAGATTGTTTGGAGGTAAATAGGTGAAAGGTTGGTTTTTGGTATAAGTCACAGTGACCGATGCCGGTCACTAGATAACCGACCGCGGTTATAAAACCGGTACCGGTAGGGGATAACCGATATCGGTAGGGGCAGTGATTTAGGGGCTTTTAAATGGAGGTTGGTTGTAAGGTGGTTATGGGGTTTAGAAGGTTGGTAGATGGTTGAGGGGAGTAGTAGGGTGATAGAGAAGACTCAGAGAGTGAGAAAGTTGTCTTTGGGGCAATATAGAGATGGATGAATGAAGGTTAGGTGCAGGGTGCTGCCGGGTGGTAGATCCAGGAGTGAGCTTATAATCACTATGAATCAAAAGTTCACAAAGTAGTGTCTAGAAGCATACAAGGTAATAAAAGAGACTACTTACTAGTTTCTGATGCGGATGCAGGTCCAAGGAATGCAGTGGCGAAGGCAAGGCTCAGTTGGGATGATCCGGCAATCGGAAGTGAGCTGATGAAGCTATCCTCTGACTCTCCCAATGTTTGGATGAGTGTGACAGTGATCTAGTTGCTCAGTTACAGTCTTGGGCTCAATACTCCTCTCTGCAACCTCTTCTCTCTCTCTCACTTGTCTCCTCTCTTGCAAATGAATTCGGATCCCTTTGTTTTGGTTGGGGGAGGTCATTTACAGGGAACCGATGGCGGTTACCTAACCGACACCGGTCGCGTAGGGACCGATGTCGGTTAGGTCAAAGTTGGCTATTTTTAGTAAAATAGCCAACTTTCCCTCCTTTTCTCCCAAGGGGTCAGTTGTGGGCTTGGTCAAGTCATTATTAGGTTCGTTTTGGTGCGGGTGAGGGGTGATGAGTCATGGGTGTGGGTCTGGACCAAGTTATAGGTCTTAATTAGGTTAGTTTAGGGTTAGGGCTAGGTCATGGTGAGGTGGCGAGGTGAGGTGGCAGGGTTGGAGATGTGGATTTATTAAGTATAACGTAATTAATAAATAATTAAGTGTGTAAGGTTTAGGTGGCGAGGTAGGGTTAGGTTACGAGACGAGATGCTCTATCTACATTGCTACATCTAGCTATATCTCGTTATTAAGTGCATCTTGCACAAGAGATTCCTAGGGTAAAATTATACACACAAACATGGAATTTGAGATGTAGTGTAGTGCTCGGTTGTAAGTTCACTCTGTTGAGTGACCTTTGGGGTTAGTCCGACTCCCCATTTGCATCTTTTTTATTTTTAGGATTTGATGTGTTTTGGGGTTTTGCAGGATATCATTTATTTTGCAGGTTACGGGAAAATTCTGTGGACATAGTTCGACATATAGGTGACAAACAACGAATGTTAGAGACATTGGAGTGATAAAAGAAAATTTAGATTCTGACCATTTTTACAGTCATGAGCACCCAGAAGCAGACTCTCACGCCCTTGTCCTAGCCCAAACGCCTTGGTCCTACTTATTCAGACAATTCCACAATTTTTTGTGTGCCATTGCAACATTTTACTCCTCTTGTTCATCAGTCTTCTAGTTCAGCATACTCCAGGATTGATTACAAAATCAGCTAAGTCTTCTATTCCCTCTCTTGCACATAGGGTTTTATTTTTATCTATCTTATTGCTTAGGTCAGATATGTACTTCAATGTTTTATTTATCACACGTGACTATGCAATTAGGGTTTTACAAATTCATTATTTGTTAAATCAATTGTGTGTGTCGATAATGATCTATGTATATATTTTCACTCAAATTATTATGTATGATATGTTGGTTTAAATTGTGGATGATTAAGCCACTTGGAAATACATTTGGATGTAAACTTGTTGAAGTTATAACATTAGGTAATTGTATTGGATATTTTCAGTGATGGTTGGAAATTGTATTAGATCATTTTAAACATTTTTGTTGCTTGTTTTTTTAATCTAGAATAGGCATATTTACCATTTGAGATTATTTCCTCTCTTGTTATTAATTTGTAGTAGTTGTATTTTGTACTTTTTCACACTCCACACGAGTTTGTTTCTTTTCATGATTCTTTTTTATTAAGCACCCACATGTTTGTACTTTGAGATGTAATCGTATCCATTAATGTATGTTTGATATCTATTTTATTTATGTGCCATATTGTTGAGGTGTAATTCAATCACCTTGAAATTTGAATGAATATAACTCTTGGTATTATTTATTGTTTCTTATATTCACTCTAAACATGATTGTCTAACTATAACATTTAATTGTTTGAATATAGCCATTATGGATGATAATGCCTCTATTAATTTAGGCCCAAATGAAAATGAAATAGTAATATGCCCTAATGTCTCCTTATAAGTTATTGTATGTTGTATCTTCTGTGTCATGTCCCATTTTCCTAAGGAAGATAAATGTGTGTGTTATAATGTGTTTTTTTAGACACTGAAATTTGGTAGCTTGTCCTTTTGTAATGCCAAGTTTGACTATGCTCCCTTACCAAGACAAATGCTCACTTTACACCTTCCTCATCATACTTGATTATATGCATAGTGTGTATTGTTATCTTTTGATCTAACATGACTAATACATGTGTCTTGTGCAGTGCCAACCTATCTTGTTGTCTCTATTTTTAGTATTACTATATTATATACTTGCTTCATATACTATTTTTCTAATTGTTTATATGGATTATTTCATTGGTTGATTATTGTGTTGTTTGACTTAACTATCTTGTTCGATTACATTGTGATGATTATTTTCTTAATACAACCTTAGTGCCTTAATTTTTTTGTGACACCATGGGTGTCCCATGTCTGTGGCTATATGTATATCTTGTGTGTATCCACTTTATTATCTTAATGTGGCACACCATGCCTTTTATTGAGATTTCTTGTGACAATGTGGGTGTCTCATTATTATGACTTTGTTAGTACATATGATTATGTTTCTATATACTATTTTTTGGAATATATAGGGTAAAAAGAGGGTTTTAGAAGGTCCCCCAACCTTATACAAAAAAGCCCTTCAGGCCAGATTTAGCAATATACATAGCATAGAAAAAAAGTACCCATGGAGATTTCAAAAAAAGGAAGCCGAAAAGGACAACAGAAGAAAAGAAGAAAACATCAGAAGATTTTTTTTTAACTCAGAGACAACAGTTCTAGCTCTAGGAGAACCCGAGTCATCCGCAAGTTGTTCCGCAAGGGTGATGAGCTCCGAGCAATCTTTGGCAATGGCGCTCCTTGTAGAATTAGTGAATGCCTCCCAGGCCTTCAAAGCAGTGAAGGCACGCTGAATCTTGTTCAGAATAGATGAGACCATATCGACTCTACGTTCATCCTGATGTGTGTCAGCAGTCCCAGGCTCAGCGGGAGTTTAATTCAAATTTAGAGAAGATTTCATAGATTCAGCAGGAGGATCGCTGTCGTCAAAGAGTGGATTGTTACCCACAGTCTGAGAAGTGGGGTTGTTCATAGGTTAGTTTAACTCCATCTGCTCCGAGGCCGGGGAGTTAGGGTAGAGCTTGGTGAGGCCCAGAATGTCTTCTGCAAGAGAGGTATTGGGGCTTGAGACCGGGGAGACAGCTTTAAAGCTTGTGTCAGTGCTTTCTAAAAGTAAGCATGAAAGGTGCGGGGGGGAAATAGTGGGGCTAGGGGGCTCAGAAACAACGAGGGGATGGCTAAGAATGGTGACATCCGAGTCAGAATCGGAGGAAAGGTGCAGACGACGGTGGCACCAAGAAGAGTGGAGGGAGGTGGAGCAAGGGCGGGGGGAAGGAGAGGGAGAGCGGCGGCGACGACCATATTTGGGGGGGGGAAGTGAATCAAGTCGGCATGCGAAGCAACATTAGAGAAAAGTAGATATAGTAAGCCCTGGTGGAGAATAGCCCCTTCCCCATCACGAGCCAGCTAAACAGAGTGCTCTAAAGACTGATAAAGGAAAGCTGCAAGATTTATCTTCTTCCCCCAGCATAAATGAGAAAGGATGAAGAAGTGAGGGCCGTAAACAAGTCGATAATGACCGTCAATGGTGAATTAACGCATTATAAATTCAGTGACTCTGTTCCATGGAGGAGGAAGGGAATCACAAGTATAGCCAGAGAGGTATTTGACCAGCTTGTCTCCAAGAGCAATAAAATCCTACATTTCAGCATGCAGCGAGCGCTTGAAGTAGATGTCGCAAGTGGCAGGAAGACCTGTGGCATCAACAATAGCATTTGTGGAGATGGTAAAGCGTGTGTTTCCAATCTGAACCCTCCCCTTCAACCAGGAATCCATAACCACGTATGAAACTAGGGCCGAGTAGCCCGCCATTTTCTCTAGGAAGTTCGTAACTCCATTTTCGAGCAAAATATTCCAAACCTCCACATCTTCTTTAACCGAGTCACAGGAAACAGGCTCAAGCCGCTTCAACTGGCCACCCATAGTATAATTTTTTTGAAAAGTGTAGAAGTGAGAACAATGGGGGTCCTTTAACATCACGACCAGGGCGTGGGAGCCGTCGACCTCGTTATCATTGTCCTCCCGCTAGATCATCACATGATTAATGGAAGGAATTACCCCATGCATGCGAAAATCCTCCACATCATAACACATCACCGTCATCAAAAGGTTCATCGCCAAAGGTCAAATCAAATAAATCAAACATAAATACCGCCACCTTTTGAGGGGGCCATAAAGGCTTTCTAGAAACCCATATCAGTTCCCCCTTCCACCAGTCAGCATTGGGAGATATCATTCTAAGAAATTTGGAGGAGGTCATCCAGGAAGTTGTCCGTCCATCTTTGCTGACTCTCAAGGAGAACTTCAATGTTAGCAAGGTGGTCAGCCACTTTGTTCCCCTCCCGGAGGACATGCTGGAACTGGATTTACTGGAAAGTTCTTTGAAGAATTCATATATCAGCAATGATATTTTGTATTGACCATTGACCAGAATCAGCTGACTGCAGGAGATTGATGATGTTGAGGGAGTCACTTTCAACTTGGAGGGGGCCATCTCCAAATTTGATAGCTTGCTCAAGGCCTTTGAGGATAGCTAAGGCTTCCGCACGATGGTTGGTGCCATAGTTAAGATTATGAGCAGAAGTAGCAACAATGGAGCCTGAGGAGCATTGAAGAATGGATCCTCCACCAGAATTACCAGGATTGCCTTTTGAGGCCCCATTCATATTAAGTTTTCTCCCCCAAAGGGGGAGGAATCCATTAAACCAATCCTCATGTAGAGGAAGTGCCTTTACTAACAGGATGAATGGCCAACAGTTTTTGCCACTCCTGAGAGTTACAAATTTGAATTTTTTGTTGATACTTGGACCAAAGGTGCAAGTTGAGATTGCCCTGGAAAGTAAGAGAAATCTGGGTAGCCACCCGATCACGTTCAAGACTCTGGTCTTTGAATATTCTTCTGTTCCTTTCTTTCCATATGCCCCATATGCCATGTGGGAGGAGATGTTTCCAGGCCAAAACTAGAGCCGGGTGAATGAAGGGATAACTCCATTGAGAGAGGGTGTCCTGAATGGACTCAAGGAAGGTCCAAAACACACCCATTCTCGATAAGAACTAATGCCAGATAACTTGCAAAAAGGGACAATGGATCAAAAGATGGGAAGAGGATTCCACCTCCTTAGTATAGAGCACACATCTAGTGGGAAGAGAGAAATCCCTCCTTTTCAGATTTTCTCCAGAGAGAAAAGCATTCCTAGAAGAGAGCCACGAAAAAAAACTAATTTTGGGGATGATCTCCTTCGGCCAGAATTTTGTGAGGGGGGAACTAAAGTTAGCACTTTGCATCGAGAGATAAGCAACCTTAACCGAGAAAGAGCCAGATAGGGAGAGGGGCCAGATAAGCTCATCTTCATGTTGGGAGAAGGGGATATAGATGGATGAGAGCACAGTTCTGAGCGAAGTCAGGAGCTTGCTCTACTATTCACTAATATCATCCCATACCTGAATATTCCATGAGGGAATGGAATTCATCATCTTCCAATAGCCCGAAACTTATCTTCCATGCTTATTAATGAGGCTTCTTTTCACAGGATCCCATGATGGATTGCGATCAAGAGGCTTGACCCCTATCCAATGATCTCGCCAGAAGTCAATAAGTCTACCATTTCCAAATCTCCATTTAGTGCTAGCCCGGATAATGGGGAGGGAGCTAATAATAGAATTTCAAATGGCTGAACCTCTAATTGGATTAGAAGTGAGAAGATCTTCATTATTAGCAAGATACTTAGCTCTGAGAAGCTGAGCCCAAAGAGAGTTACCTTTAACCACTTCCCAGCCAAGTTTGGCCAAGAGGGCCACATTCGTGTCAGCCATTTTTCTTAGACCAAGCCCACCCTGAGAAGTTGGCTTACACCCTTCCTTCCATGAGACAAGGTGGATCCTCTTCCTTTCATCTATCCCCAACCACAAAAAGTTCTTTTGGATTTTTTCCACAACCTCCTTCACCGAGTTGGGAATTTTGAGAAGGGACATGAAGTACTTTGGAGGGTGTCTTTAACCAGTTGGAGTTTGCTAGCTTGACTGAGCAGAGCTCCTTTCCAAGCAGCGAGCTTTTTTTGGTATCTTTCAATGACTGGATTCCAGAGATTTTTAGATTACTTACCATGAAAGAGGGGGATGCCAAGATAAGAGGCGGGGAGATCCACAATATTGCACCCAAAAATATCAGTAATCTTTCTCTGAGTCCTAGGTGCAGTATTGATGAAGGAGATGTTGCTCTTGTTGAAATTGATAGTTTGCTGAGAAGCCGATTGGTAAAGAGAAAGGATATCCATGATAGCTCGAGCTTCAATTACAGAGGCGACACTTAATAGCAAAGTGTCATTAGCCAACTGACTATGGGTGGCAGAAGGGAGGCTAGAGGTGATTTTTAGACCCAAAATGATGGACTGACTTTTAGCAGCTTCCAGTGCTCTGCTGAGGGAGTTCGCCATAAGAACAAAGAGGAAGGGTGACAGGGGGTCACCTTTCCTGATACCTCTGCTGCTTTTGAAGAAACCTGCTGGAATTCCTTTGATAAGAATAGAGAAGCAAGGAGTCACGATACAAGAGAAGACCCAACTACACCATCTTTTATCGAAACCAAAATTTTCTAGGACCCTAATTAAGAAAGGCCAGCTGACTCTGTCAAACGCTTTTTGCATATCAAGCTTTAGAATCATTCTTGGGGATTTCGAGTGTAAGGCCGAGTGGATAGATTCATGAACCATAATGATGCCTCCGTGGATGAGCCAACCCTTTATAAAACCGTTTTGATTTTGTGAGATGAGATCATTCATTATGGGTTTAAGTCTGGAGGCCAGTATCTTGGTGATAATCTTATAAGCGGCGTTACATAAACTGATTGGCCTAAATTTGGAGACATCCTTTGATTTATGCACTTTAGGGGAAAGGGAAACGAAGGTGGTATTCCATTCTTTTAGAAGATTGTTACTAATCTGGAACTCAATTACCACTTTGAATAGATCCTGCTTGATGGTCTCCTAGAACACTTGGAAGAAAGCAGCAGGAAAACCATCTGGGCCCGGAGCTTTGTCCCTTTTCATGGCAAATACCACTTTGTGAATTTCCTCCATTGCAAAAGGTTTGATTAGATTATTGTTCATCTCAGAAGACACAAGATGTGGTATATGGTGGAGCATAGCGGCCATTGACTACTCCGGAGGGAGCATGTCAACCTGGAGGAGGTTAGAATAGAAGGAGATGAGTTCATTAGAGATATCAGCCTCAGATGTTAACAGGTTACCCAAGGACAACACCATCTCTCAGATCTTGTCTCTGCTCTTATGCTTACAAGTAGTGATGTGGAAGAATTTTGTGTTACGATCCCCCTGCTCGAGCCAAAGGGCTCGAGAGCGTTGCCTCCAATAGGTCTCCTCTTCTTGAAGCGTATTGTGATAATCACTAAGGAGGGAGGTTTTTTTTTGGTGAAAGTGATCCAATCTCCCCTCAATCTCCATTTGAACAGAGACTTTAGTCAATTCCTGCGATAGCTTCTATTTGTGGAGCTTGATGTTGCCAAAGACCGTAGACTTCCATATCTTGAGCTGCTTTTTAATTTCTTTGAGCTTACTAGTAAATCTAAACATGTCAGTGCCCTCAATTTTGATATTCCACCATTTAGCGACAAGAGGGTTCAGGTGATTAGTCTCAAGCCATGCAAGCTCGAACCTAAAGCGAGGATTCTTGGTATTCATGTTGTGATTTGCACTCAGCAGGAGAGGGCTGTGGTTAGAGGCAGCCCGAGGGAGAGAGTTGAGGTAGAAGTCAGGAAAGAGAGAGATCCAGTCTAGAGAGCCCAAAGATCTATCCAATCTGCTTTGAATATGATTCCTACCCAATCTGCAGTTTGACCACGTAAAGGTGGAACCATGGAGTTCCATGTGAAGAAGTGAATTCTCCCTTATGAAGTCTGCCAGAGCATCCATGCTGGCGGTCAAGGAAGGAATTCATCCCCATTTTTCCGAAGGAAAAAGGGGACAATTAAAATCTCCCATTATTAAAATGGGAATTTTACCACAAGTGTTTATGGGGTTTGTGATATCTTTCCATAATTTCCCACGTTGAGTCTCTGAGTTGGGGGCATATACATTGATGGCAATCCAAGTGGAGTCAGATCCAACCTCTTGGAAAAGCATGCATAAAAAATTGGATGCTTGAACAAAAAATCCCCTTTGAAACTTCTGGGGTCCCAAAGGGTAAAATGACCTCCTGAGTTCCCTGTCGAGGGTTGAGATTCAAAATAAGCCGCCGGCTAGATTTTTAGGAGTTGATATTCTTTTTTTAGTTTAGTTTCCTGCAACATTATGATATTAGGAGAGTTCTGGAATTTGATATCTTCGATGACTCTTTGCTTTTGAAGAGAGTTGATCCCTCTTATATTCCAAGAGATGATCTTCATTTCTTTGGTTTAGATTTTCTCCCCACCACTATGGGGATTGTGCTCTGGGTTCCCTAAGCGACATTAAGAGCATCTTCTTGTTGGAGTTTGATATTACTCAGAATCCTTCCCCTTACTTTTTCAGTGCCAATGTCAGGTTTCTTGCTGCTACTTCTAGTGAAGCGGGGGTTGAAACTATCATCAGAAGAATGGGCCGAGGGGAAGGTAGTAGAGTCCAAGGGAGGGGGAAAGATGGGGGCAGGGGGGGAGATTCAAGGAAGGGGGTTCCAAGGGAAGGGGACCAGAGGAGGGAAGGGGGGGGATGGGAAGGGAAAGTGGAGAAGGCAGGGGTGGAGGGGGGAGGAGGGATCAGCCAAGGAGAGGTTAACCTACTCAGAGGAAGTAAGGGGGAGAGCTGATGGAGACAAAGGGATGATGAGGGACTTAAGGGCCAAAGAGGGGGGGACAACCTCAGAAAAAGGATCAGAGGAAGTGTTTATTTCTCCTTCTTCCAGGAGAGCAAAATAATTAGAGGTGGGGATGATAGGGATCTCAACCGAGGACAATTTAGGAATAAAGGTTCTCTTAGTTTTTGGGGAAAGGTTTTGGGTTTTGGGTTTCGGCTGAGGTTTGGAGGGGAAACTAGAGGCCCGATGACCAATGCTTTTGTAGAAGGAGCATGCTTGAGGAATATATTCATATTCAATGTTCTGTTTCTAGTTCCCAAGATCCGATATTACCTCTATCTCTTTTGGGAGGGGACAACTTACGTCAGCATTAACACAAAAGCAAGCATGTATGAATCTAGTTTTAGCTTTTGTTGCTTGATCTATAGTAATTAAAGATCCTATGGAGAGGGAAATACCTTCAATAACCGTTGGATGCCAAAACTCGAGGGGGAGCCCCCAGAGGTGAACCCATATTGGGGCTTGGGTCACGGATTCATTGTGTGGGTTGAAACCTGGAGACCATTTCCTGAGGTAGAAGCCCCATCTACCAAAAAACCACAGGCCACTAAGAAGAGCTCTAGCAAAATCTTCTTTCATGCTGAAGGAGAATAATATTAAACCATTAGGCATTGCCGCTATTTCAAGCGCTCCACATGGTTTCCATTTAAACCAAGCCCATTTTTTGATATCTTCCAATGGGGGTCTAGGACCCATCAGGTTACCCACCAAGGAAAGATCACAAGAAGCAGTAACAGCCTTCGTGCTGTGAGAGGGGATGCGCAAAGAGAGGGACCCATCTGACATCGAAGGAGAGAGATTTTCCAAGCTAGTAGCAGAGGTGGAACCCTCCACTATTTTGTTCCAAGGATTAGGTGGCTTTGGAGTGAGGGCCCCTGACAAGAGGGACCCCTGATCTGGACCAGAGGGGTCTGGTATCTTAGCTAGCACCAGAAACAGCAGGCAGCTGCAGGCGGTTTCAGCAACGACCTAAAAAAATCGCTCGAATGAACATTCACGCTACTATATGTTTCTATATACTATTACTTGTCTTGATACTATTGTTTCTATCATGACTTCTGACATGCTTGATGTTTACTATGAATTTTATAAATGATTACTACTCTAGTTTATGACACACTTCATTACTACTATGTTGTTTTTATGTTTGTACTACTCTGGATTATGAAATGATTGACACTTTTCTCTACTATTTTTACTACTATACACATGTATTCTTGATTTTTATGTGTTGCATGTTACTTTTTCTCCACATCATGGTATCCACCATGTGCAAACAATTCTTTAGGTAAAAATTCCCCGTGGTGGCCACCATTCTAGATTTTTATGTGGTCCTACACAAATTATTACACTTATTACACATGGGTACTATAAACACTCAAAATTGGCAATATATCCTTTGACACTATTGATCTTGACATTGTACACTTGCATGGACAAATGCACTCTCCTCACTCTTTCTTAGCACACCCTGATGACACTTCATGTACTTGTTTATCTTTACACACCTCTCTGCAACCAGTTTCTAAAATTTAATTGTAAAAAATACATCTAGAATCATCCATGCTTAGGCCCATAAAGTCAAAATGTGCTTTTCTCCCTCCTATCCAAAAATGTTAGTTTCAGTTAGGTTGTAAAATTACATATCGAGTCTACTGCACGATTTTGGAATGACACGTTGTGTATTCATTATTTTAATTATATCACCTTCGTATGAATAAACACACCCCTTTGGTCAGCCTTTCATATCATAAAAATATCTGTAAGCATATATAAGCAAGTAAAACACACCTCATTTAGGGACCTGAAACTTTATGAACTCCTCATGCAAATCTAGCACAAAATGCACCCAAAGCTCCCTAAATAATGAACTAACTCATGCACATCCATTAGGGCAGCACCATGTACTGGTATTGAAGTCTCCTCCCAGGTTTAGGAGTCTCCATTATCATCGTATAAGTAAGCAAAGTCACCCTTCCCAAGCATTTGAGCAAGTTTGAAACTCAAGCAAAGCATTGTCAAATCACAGTTGTCAAATTTTGATTGCACTACAGTAGATATCACATGCTAGGATAATGACATGTGGTTTGATCCCTCTTCGAAGTATTGGTGACATTAGATGTGCATAGGGGCACCCACAACCCAAATAAATTTATTTTGCAGGAATTATTCGAACTACAAGGATTCGAGGGTTTAAGAGAAGCTTTCGGAGTTATCTTAAAGGTGAGCGAAGAAGACTGAAAAACAATGACACACATTTCCAGGTAGGTGAAGCAATCAGGAAGTTGCAAACCCATATATCAAGTAGGTCTAAGACAATATAAGAGGGTTATAACCATATAGGCATTATTGATTGAGTTGTATAGTTTTGACCAAGCTCATTTTCAGGTCACTGTTTCATATACGATGCATTTCTAGTTCTAGATTTGTATGTTCCTGCACTCAAATCACTCATAATCCTTTAAATCTACACAAAATCAACAAAGTGCACTCTTTCTCTTATGTTTTTTACATTTGTTAAGTAGATAGACACTTTGAAAATCATTATTCTAATTTGTGAAATTGATGTTGGGAGTTAATTAGATCATAATAATCACATCTAGCATTATTCATCCTTTTATGTATGTTAAATAAAAACCTTCTTAAATTAAAAAAGGTGAAATCATTTGGTGAACTTGACCCTCTCCAATCAAACATCGTAGCCATAACCCTAGTGGCCTTAGGGCTTCATCTAACATTCAGGTATGATTTGTTTGCATCAATGGCCTCCTCTAGTGTTTTATCTATATCCTTACTTGAGTATATCAGGCATAACTCTCCATGCAAGGATGTACTTATTTACATATTGCATAAAATCAAGGTCCCTCCTAATGCATGTAGGGAGTATGTAGAGGCTCTTCTTCACAATGCTCTTTCCATCCTCATTGAGGTATCTCCTCCACAAC
Source organism: Taxus chinensis (assembly GCA_019776745.2). Taxonomy (NCBI): domain Eukaryota; kingdom Viridiplantae; phylum Streptophyta; class Pinopsida; order Cupressales; family Taxaceae; genus Taxus; species Taxus chinensis. Next base: position 103,152,694 of record CM034150.1, read on the forward strand.
CCCTTCTTAATAATAAGATTCCCCTATATGTATAAGTTATGGTGCATAAAACTTTGGTTAAGTGTGTTCTTATTGATAAAGCATCTAGCCGCAATATCTGTACTATCTCTTTTTTTCATGGATTAGGTGTTCATATTAGTACTTTGGCTCCTTCTAATGTTAGAATTCGTGGATCTGACAAGGTCCCTCATAATTTTTTTGGTTCTATCACTATCCCCATTACTCTTGGCCACAAAACCTTTGATGCACTTTTTTTTTGTTCCTAACCATCCCACTTATAACATTATTCCAGGACTCCCTATGTTACATGCCACAAACATTACTTTTGAATATACGGGCTTTCCATTTTCTCATCAAGACACTACCTACTTATACAAATGGGATCCTTCTCCTTTCAAATGTCACTCTTCTCAATTCTAGGGTTCTCCTAGTACATTTATATCTATTTCTCCTACTCTTCACAAGTGGCAATTCACTCATTTGCCTTGTCCACCACATGTTAGATTGAAATTTCATGTCTCTCCCTCCACTATTTAAGGTTGATACGAGCTGCCCTCCTAGTAATAATTTTAATGCTAATCTCTATTGTAATTCTCATCGTTTCATTGGATACAATACTGATAGATGTGCCTCATTGCGACATCTTATTCAAGATCTAATTTATTTGCATGTTATTGAATGCGACTCCTCTTCATCATCTATTGCCACATATTCTACATTTTAATCAAATAATTTTTGAACTAATTTTCCTCTTGTTACTTCTAGTGCTTCATCTATGGTTCACACATCTCTCATAACATTACAAGATATTGCAATAACTATGAATTCTAGCTCTATTATATGGCATGACATTGGTGATATGTCTAATCATCATGAGGATACTCTTGCTCATACTCCTCCAGTTGGACCATCTTCCATTACTACACTCATTGTGGATTTGTATACACCATGCATTACTCTTGATACATCTACACACAATTCTCTCGATACTACTAGTAACAAAAATGCACCTTTAATAGATTTTGGGAATGCTCCCCATCATAATCATCATGTTATATCTAGGATGTTCAGTGGCATATGGGTTACTTTTTCATGGTTGCATATGTTACCTCTATTACCCATTTTGTGATGTGATTTTATAGCCTAGGCCTCAAGACCTTCTTGAGCCACTTCCATTTGCACATGATTAGTGGCTCTAATGTTATCCCCTCGTTTTCTGATGTCACACTTTTTTTTGTAGCTTCAACTTGATTGTTGAGGGGGTTGTTCCACACATGAACCTCATGTTGCACACACACACACACTAGGGGGAAACTTTCTTCCCATATCTAGTTACATACTCTCTATCTATTCCCTTCCCTGGGGGCATTATTGGATCACCATCCCTTCTCTTCAGAGAATAGGTTTTTGTCAATGCCCTTGGGGGAGCCTAGAATAAAAAAAAACTAAAAAAAATCAAAATAAAAAACATTCAAATATGTGCAAAAATATAAAATTAAGACATGTTTTATGGTATACATAATTTCCACTTTACATTATACATGTTGTTTATTCCTTTAGTTTCATAGATATCATTTCTTCTTTACACACATACGTTCACCTGGTATATTAAGCATGATACAGGACATACATAGAGTGATACATGATGATAGGTGTTGGCATGACCTTTACCCATACTGCTAACCTATGGGGGCATATAATTTTGCATAATATATCCAGGTGTTGTATTTCCATCATAGTTCCTTTCTTTTCTCATTTCTCTTGGTTACATATATATTAAAATTTCTATCCATTTGACTAATAGGACTAACACATGTGTTTTGTACAATCCTTACAATTATTTGTTATATGCTTTTCATCACATATATATACACTTATTTTGTTCATACGTGTTTGTTAGTTATGTGTGTGTGTGCTTGTTTTCTACTTCGATTATGGCTGAAGGGCCTTAATTTTCTTGTGACGTCATGGGTTTCCATGTTTGCAACATAATGGCTTATGTATGGTTGTTCACATTTTTTTTCCAAGATCAAGGGCCTTGGTTGTCTTGTGACACTGTTGGTGTCCCATTTTTGTAGGCAATTTACCTTTTGTGTGATATTGTTTGATATTTTTTCACTTCCTTCTACATTATATGCACTTATTTTCTACTGACACATGGATTTATATTTTTGTTACTGGTTCACCCGATTCTTAGAATGTTTCCTAGAATGTGACAAAACAGATAAGGGTAAAAAGGCTAGGAGGAATACCTGTTAAAAGCTGGATGAAGGTTGTTACACACACTTTGACTTCTCGATCCACGGCTGATCGTGAGAGCTTCCTTTTGGCTAGGAGGAACTACCTAAAATAAACAACAAGACCACCAAATAGAATTTAAACAGTATATGCAGTAGACTGCCTAGCGTATGCTAGATCCGGGAAGTGTGATACTCCCTAGAAGGTTGTCAATCCACTGTTTTAAACAAATTAATGCGAGAAATAAGGTAAATATTTTCCTACTGTAGTCAATATGATTTAGGCATCTCATATAAACACAATAAGAAAAATCTAATCTAACAGGCTAGGTTAGGATCAGATCCAGAGGTTGGGTAAATGGTTTTGGGTTTCTACAGGTCTGATAGAGATATGATGAAGGTCACAGGTGATTATAGGTAACTTGGGAGTAAGTAGGTAGGTTGGTGGTTTGTACTGTGTTGACAAAGACATAGAGACCGATTGCCGATCAGATGCTTGTCCTGACCGATTTTGGGTCACTGAATAAATGATCGATGGTACAACAAGAACAGGGGTCTGGATCTATTTTCCCCAAGGTTGGGAGCTAAGTGAGGTGTCTATTAGATGTGGGTAGGGATGTAGGTCAGTAAGTTCTGGTGGGGTTTTGGTGAAGCTAGGAGGAGATATGAGATTAAGTTGATGAAAAGGTAGAAAAGGCCAGTATGGGTAGGTAAGACCAATGAGTATAGGGTTGAACCGATAGTGGTCTAGGATGACTGATGACAATGACTATGGGGAAACTTTGAGATGTTGCAGAATGGATTTTGGATCTTTTTTGTGATTACACAAAGGGGTTGTTGGTAGGTCGAAGAATGGTGTGCTGGATTGATTGGATATGGTTTTAGGGTTTTGGAAGAGGTATAGGGGGATAGTTATCAAAGAGAAAATCAGTGATTGGCCATGGAAAGAATATAACACACAAAAGGATGTAAATACTGAGATTATCTAAACAAAATGGATTGAATAGACAAGTGTACTTACTTGGAATCTTGCTACATGGACCATATGTGGGTGAAGAATGAAGTGATGGTGGTTGAGGTTGGATTCTATAGAGGGTCACCAATTGATAGGAAATTGTTGCTTGAGTTGCCTAGGCCTTCCTCCTTGCTTGGTTGGATCATCTACTGCTCTGATTTAGATGCTCGGATGAACTATGGATGTCTATGTGTGAAAGAATGATTACTCTCTTGCATTTACATGCATGATGTGTTTACTCTCTCTTCTACTCTCAGAATGTGCCAACCTCAAAATAAGGTTACCAAAAGGGAATAAAAGGTGACCGACGATGGTTCTGGGTTGAACCGATGCGTCGGTTTAGGGGTGACCGGTGTCGGTTAGGGTGGGATTCCCTAGGTTTACTAAAATGGGAAGATCATGGCCATGATTTATTTGAATCCAGTTAGTTTCTATTCATTCGCAGATTAGAGTGGGATATTACCATTTCTAATAGGACGGGAATGTGGTTAGAGAGGTTGTAGGCATTGATTTTTAGGGTTAGGTCAAATCTTAGCCCAGTTAAGGCAAGTAGGATTAGGTCTTAGTTAGTTATGGAAACATGTCAAGAATAGGTCTAGGGTGAGGTGGCTAGGATGAGGTGTCTAGGTGAGGTGGAAATTAATTAGGATAATTAGATAATAAATATTGTGAGGATAGGGATTAATTTAATTAAATTAATATTAGTGTAGGGTAGAAAGGGGCCATAGTTAGGTGAGTGTGTTCAAGTTGATTATTCGATGAGGGGTCAAGGGGAGTGTGACCCAATTTTGGTGTCTACATTTTACCCCTTTTTGTTGGATAGCTTGTATTGGTAAGTGACGCTGAAAAAATAGGATGTGGTTGCCCCATGTGTGGTTGAAGGTGATCCCCTTCAAACCAAGAACTGATGAGGTAGAAGATCAGAATCAGTGAGTGGTTTGATAAAAGGTGCATGTGATGAAGATGAAGATGAACAACGAGGGTAAGAGGGGTAAAGGTCAATTCAGGTAATCTAGGTAATGGGTCAGGGTCAAAGGGTAATAGTCAAATGCACATGCACATGTATAAACTACGACACTAGTACCAGGTCGAAGAGCATGAAAACTCTACATTATCTAAGGTTAATAGGATATCTAAACAAGATGAAGTGATTCTGGTATCCAAGGTATAGGATATGGTCAGGAAACACAACGTATAGGTCAGGTGTAGGAACATTTAGGTATGTTCCAGTACACCAAAGGTTGGGTCAGATAAACGGTCATGAGAATAGGTAAAGTAAGGTCATTAGGTCCAACAACACGGGTAACAGTGTCACAAGGTATAGCGAGCACGTGAGGTTCACAGGTCACTAACAAGTGTTATCAGGTCTAGGTATATAGGTCATGGCATGGGTAAGGCCAAGGGTATGGGTAAAATAATGAGTCCCCAAATGATGAAGAGGTTAGGTGATAAATGATGAGGTCAGGAGGATAAAGTGGAGTGTCCAAGTCAGGTGTGGGTGAGGTGGAAAGGATTCAGGAAGCAGATTAGGGGTAATGGGTAGTAATGAGGCTGAGCAGGATAACCGAAAGTGGTCAGAATTAACTAATGCCGGTCACCATGAACTGACCACGGTATGCTAGGGCACAGGATCGATGTTGGTCTAGGTGAAACCGTTGCCGGTCAAGTCGAGAAGGTTATAAAAAGAAAAAAAAATCTACATTTTTGAAAATCATTTGTCATTTGCCACATAGGAGAAAATGACAAGAGAGAGAGAAAGAGGTGGAAAGTGACCAAGTGACATGGAGAGCTGAGTTGGTGAGCCACAGAGTGAGTGATCGTTGGTCGATAGGTGGGTCTACGAGCTCGGTGTGATCGATTTGATTGGGTGGAGAGCCAGAGGGTAGTCGGTGATGGTAGAGGTAGGAGAGGGATCGGGTGGACCTGTGCAGCAGCCCAAGGTGCCACCATGTAGATAGAAATGTGATGAGGTAAGAGTCAATTCCTATCTTTGTTTGTTTGAGTAGATGGAGGATAGAAATTGGGTAGGAGGAAAGTGGGTTTTTTGGGGGGGAAATATTAAAATTTGAATGTGGGGAATTTAATGAGAAATAGGGGAACAAGGGAGGGTAGATTTAGGTAAATGAGGGGTGGGAATAGGTATTGGGTAGGCATTGGTGGGGGAAATGGGTAGAAATGAGAAATTTTAGGTAGAAATAGGGCAGGGCGTTCGTGGGTTTGTCATTGCGACAGTGACCGACATCAGTCCGCTCTTAGCTGGCGTCGGTGGGTGAGGAATCGGTATTCGGTCACAGATGTGGTGACTGATGCCAGTTATTGTTGGACCATGGTCGGTCGATGATGATTGGTTCCAGTCGACATGCTAGAGAGACATGCCCAAAAGGAGGTAAAATATATGGGGGATAGTAATATAGGTAAGGGTATGGAGTGTTATGTAGGGGGAAGAGTTATGGGAATTGGTAGATGGGTGAACAAGTAACATCGGTGAGAGGGTCAAAATGAAACTAGGTGAGGGTATGAGGTGTGGGTAGATAGGTAGTGTTGATTTAGGGCATAGGTATAGGTGAAAGGTATTGGAAAGATTTAGTTAGGGTAAGTGGTATAGTGGGGGTGGTAAGGTTGAATGTAGGTGTGGTCAAGTTTTAATAATATGATTGGTTGTTATGCAGGAAAGAGATCAAGCTGTGGATGAGGAGATAGGGTACCGCCACTGCTGGTGGAGGTATGGGTGAGCATGACACTGTAAGGAGTGGCAAGCCATGTTTGTAGAGGTGGGCCTAATTGGGGTCAGATGCTACCGGCACGTAGTCTAGGAGGTGAGTTTGATGGTTTCCCTCATCGATAGATGGGATTCAGTGACCAACACATTCCATTTGCCGATGGGTGAGATCACAATCACCCTAGAGGATGTTTACAGGATCTTGTGACTACCTATAGTAGGTATGCAGGTTTACTCAATCTCCTCAGAGGCATCTGAGGAGTTACTGTTACCAGTGTTTGGAGAGGGGATGGCATTGTTAGGATTCCACAGTGCTAGTATGAGCTATAGAGTGATGTACCAAGCCTACCCTGAGGAGATGAGGCTGGTAGTGCTTCTGATGGAGGTAGTCTATTGTTTCACACTGCCATATGTAGAGGGTGGGATATTCCCACGGTCATTGATGGGAGTTCTACATGACATGGTGGAGAGAAGGACTTGGTTTGCATGGGTGCCTGCATTCTTGGTGCAGCTATATAGGGACCTGTGGGCTTATGGGCGGCTATGGTGGTTCAGCCTTTGCTACACATTCTTACTTCACTTTTGGGCATATGAGCACATTGTATGTGTGCATCTAGTTGGTATGCCCCGAGTGGATGCATTTGAGGTGGGGTTATTGTGGGTGGGCTACAGGCGATGGGTACCGGCTATTGGGGAGCACCGAGCTGTGAGAGCTACACATGATGTAGCCTATTATAGGTGATTACTGGAGGGATTATTCGACATGGACATCATTTGGAGGCCATATGTGGGCTTCCCCTCATACTAGTGGATGGCAGAGGAGCTGGATGGGCTACAGATTTATAGGTGGATAGAGGGGTGGTGGGCAGGGGAGCATGAGATGATACCTATAGACCAGGTCAAATGGTAGTTCGGGATGCTGCAGGATATACCCCCACCTTTCTCACAATATAAGAGAGATGATGTGGAGAGGCCTATTTCTCCGCCATGACCTACAATACTGACTAGGGAGGAGGAGGAGTCTAGTCGATCGACAAATAGATGATGCCGGGGTGATAGACAAATATAAGTAGTGGTGGGCTGCACAGCTATGAGTAATACCACTGAGGCCGGGGCAGCCATATTTAGCCACCATCACAGTTTAGAGAGACGCCCTACAGGGGTAGGTGGCTACCCTGGTGACCTAGTTGGGCATAGTATAAGGACATCTGACAGGGGCTGAGGCACAGGTTGTGACTCTACAGGCGTAGGTGGCCACTTTTCAGGCACAGGGAGTATAGGGACCAGTACCCACACTGGGGGGAGAGGGAGAGGGTGGAGATGGAGATGGGGTGCAGGTAGCCACCCTATAGGCAGCATAGGTTACAGGTTTACAAGGCCAGTTAGCCATGGTGCAGGGATATGTTACAGGTTTTCAGGGCTAGTTGGTTATTGCACAGGCACAAATAGCAGCCCTTCAGGCCCAGGTACAGGTACAGGCTCCGGGTCAGATGGCACCACCATAGGGGCAAGGGACAGGGTCCAGTTGTTCAAGGAGGAGTAAGGTAGGGTCAGTGGTTGATGGCACCACCGAAGAAAGTACCTGCAGCTAGGTTGAGAGATGCCATGGGTGAGGTGAGGTACTATTAGGATCACTTGATGGCAGCAGGGATATATGTCCTATCATATGCCGAGCACAGAGCACAACAGGCCTCAAGTGAGAGGAGTAGATCCTATTCACATAGTGTGGAGAGTATAGGGGGGTGACGAGCCCATGGTATGGGTTAGAGTGAGGCCACTAGTGCATGGAGGCCAGCTCAGGGGCAAGACCATCAGAGGCCAGACCAGGGTGAGGCAGAGAGAGGTCAGTCAGATGTCGGGCTAGAGGAGCGGAGGAGGAGACAGATGAGACAGGATTGGATATCATCATGGGGAGATGATTGAGCTATATGTATGATTAGTTTATGTTTGACATCATATTTTTGACATATATATAGGCCTACATGCTTGAAGATAGTGAGGATGTACATGAGAGTTTTTGATATTTTTGTTATATATACCGGCCTGCGTGCCGAAGATATTTGAGAGTCATGTATATGGACACATATGTTTGGATGATTTATTTATAGAGGTGATGGTGGTTATGACATGATGTATATATGGTTGTGTGTAACTTTCTATTATGATTTGTATATGTGATGGAAACCAAGTGTAGGCATGATGAGTCAGGTCATAGGCATGGATCGAGTCAGGTTGATGTAGGTATGGATTGAGTTAGGTCGGTTTAGGCATGGATGGAGTCAGGTTTTCAGGTTTAGGTATGGATGGAGTCAAGATATTATAGGATATATGGATTGAGTTAGGTATAGAGGTGATTAGGCATGGATGGAGTCATAGGCAGGTTTTGGTTGTTCATAGGCATGGAGGCATGCATGGATAGAGTCAGGTTTTGGTTTAGATGGCATGTAATTGGTGATACAGATAACAAATGGTAATGTAGATATACATGATGATGTAGATTTTTAATTTTTTGTTGTGTGTGGAATTATGAAATGATGAATTTGTGAATGTTATAATGATGTTGAAAAACATGGATGGTAGATATGTGTATGAGTTATTATGTGTTGAGATTTTACTTCCAGTTTTCGATATACAAAAGGAAAAATCAGGTATAATGTGAATAGGAAAATAGGGGAAAATTGGTGAGGGTAGAGAGTGGCCAAGCTAACCTCTAAGGGCCCCATGCCCTTGAGTGCTGCCTACATAGTCCCAGTGAAAAAGGGACCTCAGGCCGATGTAGTTCTCCCATAAGCTAGGGAAAAATGCAAGGAGGTGGGAGAATGGGTCGGTAGGTTATAGGCATGATTGAGTCTAGGTCTATTTAGGCATGGTTGAATTATGGGTAAATAGGTATGGGTGATTTTAAGTTGATTGTGGTGAAAGAGGAAAATTTCCCAGAGATAAGTGTCGAGGGTCTAGTCCTGTATAGGATAATCAATACGTAATGAAGAAGTTAAAAGATAAGAGGAGGAAAGAGAGCCACCTGATTGGTGAGGATCATAACAAGTTGACCATACCTTAGGTAGGCAGGTGAACGTAAGACCCTAAAGACATTGCATGATTGATTATTCTAAAGGTGAAGAATAGTCACATGATCACCAAATGTCACAGTTTCAGTAGGTCCCTTGAGGCGGTAGGAAATGAAGGTGCAAAGGGTGAGGAGGTGAAAAATGGTTAGGTTATATGGTATGAGGTAGCATGCCTTTTGGCAAGAGATCCAAGATCACAATGAGCAAGTCCATGACGAAAAAGTTTTCTTTTTGACTTGTATTTGAGATAGACTGATCGATGCAGGAAGTCTATATGGGATGAGGAAATTATCTCCTTGAGGTCTTCACGAAGCTGATCAATGTGGGAAGCTTTGATTTTTTTTTTTTTTTTGAAGGAGGCTTTACATAGTTGTCCTTCAAGGGAGCAGTCTATTTATAGCAACGATGTAGAGAGAAAGATGTCCTTTTTGAGGGAGTCATCTTTTTATTGGAAGTTTGACTCAAGGAGTTGGATCCCATGTGGAAATTATTTGAGGGATTTTAAGTCATGGACAAGACTAAGGTGAAGAATTGGATTCTTGTTTAGAAAGCAAGGTGAAATGACCATGGGATCTCATCTGAAAGAAGATGAAAAGTATCCATGAGAATCATGCCATGTGCAGAGCCATGGTACACATATTTAAGAGAAGGTAAAAGAGTGATGGGTATGCACATGATTCTTGTTTAGTCATTGGGGATGGCATAGTGAAAGGAGGGAAGTGAATGGCACTCAAGGGATGAGCATGAAAAGAGGTAGAAGGTGAGGTAGGACTGAAAGTCAATAGTAAAATGGTCGAAGATGCAAGGCATTAAGGGGTTCAGGTTCAGGTTTACCGTTGAGTGAAGATAAATGATAAGCACCTGATCCATAGGTATGAGTCACGATGTATGGTCCAAGCCAATTAGGAGAAAATTTTCCCTGTTTACTTTTTTCTGCTTTGGTTACATGTTGATTTTCCTTCAGGACAAGATCACCAACTTGGAAGGTTCGTTCATGAACATGTTTTTCATAGGCACATTTGATACATTTTTGGTAGATTTGGAGATGGTCAAGAGCATTAAGATGGCATTCATCTAATAACTCAAGTTGTGCTAAACGATCATTGTGAAATTCATCATCATTGAGCATGTCTTGGAGTGAAATGTGGAAAGATGGAATCTGGACTTCGAGAAGTAAGACAAACTTTGTACCATAGACTAGAGAAAAGGGAGTGGTAGTAGTGGAAGTGTGAATACTAGTGCGATATGCCCACAAGGTGAAAGGAATGTGGGTATGCCAATCCTTTCCTAGTATCGTTAACTACCTTCATGAGAATTTTGTTCAGGGTTTTATTAGTGGATTGGCTTGGCCGTTGGTTTGTGGGTAATAAGGTGATGAGAAACTTAGCTGAATGCCAAAGGTGTCACAAAGTTTTTCAAGGTTTTATTTTTGAATTATTTTCCATTATCAGTGATGAGGTGATGTGGAATGCCAAAGTGGTAGATAATGTGATGATTGATGAACTCACATATTTTCTCATCTTTCATGGAGATGAGAGGTATGGCTTCAACCCATTTGGTGTAGTATTTGGTAGTGGTGATGATCCATTGATGTCTCTGGGAAGAATGGGGATTGATCTCTCTGACAAGATCCAAACCCCATTGAGAGAAGGGCCAAAGGTCACGGGTGACCTGTAAGGCATGACTGGGTGTATGATGAAGATTGGCATGTTGTTGGAATTTTACACAACGCTTAACATAGTCACAAAAATCATGGTTAAGGGTTGGCCAGTAATAGCCTAGGTGAAGAATATGCTTAGCAACCATGAGACCACTGAAGTGACCTCCACATATGCCATCATGAACTTCCTTAATGGTATAGGGAATTTTAGAACTCGTAAGGCACCATAAGAGAATACCGTCAAAGCCACACTTATAGAGGAGGCCACCCATGATGATGTAATGAGAGGCCCTTTTGAGAAAGGCACGTTGTCCATTACGAGTGAGGTTGGGAGGTAAGATGGACAGGGAAAGGTAATCTACAAGCTGCTTATACCAAAGGTCAGGTGGGTTGTGTTCAAGAGTGCCAACAAAGTTGACATCATGGTGTGAATGGGAAGGTAATTGCAACCTTTGTACTGTGACAAAGATTTTAGAATCAGAGGGTGAAGTGGGTATCTGGGAAGTGAGACAGGCCATGGTATCTACGAATTTATTAGTGGAACGTGGAATGGTTTGTAGTTCATACCTGGTTGAAGGAGGTTAGGAGGGTGTCAACATGATTTTTTTACTTTTGAAGCTCTTCGTTACGGCATTGGTAAACACCATTAAATTGGTTGACTACCACTTGAGAGTCACCAAAGATGTTAATAGATTTGACATTTAAGGCAAGGGTGGTCTAAAGGCCTAATACAAGTGCTTCGTATTCAGCAATGTTGTTAGTACACTCAAAATCAAGCTTGAAGGATAGTGGCATAGGTTCACCATATAGGGGAATGAGGATAAATCCTGCACCTCCCCCACACTGACATTTAGAGCCATCGAAGAATAAGGTCATCTGGTAAATGGTATCATCTAAGGAAAGGGTGGAAATGGATTCATCGGGGAAATTGAATTTAGAGGGTTGGTTTCCAGAAAGAGGTGCATCAGCGAGCTGGTCAGCAATGGCCTGGCCCTTGATAGATTTCTGATGAATGAATTTGAGGTCCAAATCAGCCAGAAGCATGAGCCAACGTGCAACACGTTGGTTTTGATAAGGTTTGGCATACATGAAGTGTAAGGGGTTGGTGTTGGTCACAACATAGGTTTTGTGGTTGAGTAGGTAATGGTGGAGTTTGGTGGCAAAAAAAACTAAGGCTAAGAAAGGTTTTTCGGCATGGGTGTATTGGGTTTCATAGTCCAGAAGAGTACGGGCTTATGTAATAAACCACCTTCTCCCTATGTTGTTCATCGTGATGAGCGAGCATGGCCCTTAAGGAGTGATCGGTAGCAGAGATGTATAGGTAGAAGGGTTGATCGTCTTTAGGTGGAATGAGTATGGGTGGTTGGAGAAGGTATTGTTTTAAGGCCTCAAAATCTTTGTGGTAGTCATCATCCCATTTAAACGAGACATCCTTTTTGAGAAGATGATGAAATGGATGACATCGATCAGAAAGTTACAAAATTAAATGGCGACAAATAGACTATAACTTAGCTTGTAAGCTACGAAGTTTCCACAGATTAGTGGGCGGAGGCATTTTGAGAATGGCCTTGACTTTAGCAGGGTCAACCTCTATACCACGTAAGGAAATGATAAATCCCTAGAGCTTTCCCAAGAGAACCGCGAAGACACACTTCTTGGGCTGAAGGAAAACACAATACTTAATGAGGTGGTCAAAGATGGTTTTTAGGATGGAGAGGTTTTCAGAGCAGTGTTTAGATTTGGCTAGGAAATCATCCACATAATATTCCAATATATGGTGCATGATGCCATGGAAGATGTAATTCATAGCCCGCTGATATGTGGCACCAACATTTTTAAGGCCAAAAGGCATGAATCAATAGTAGAAAGTTCCCCAAGGGGTGATGAATGTGGTTCTTGTGTTGATCCTCGGAAGCAAGTAATATTTGGTTATAACCTAAGAAGCCATCCATGAGTGATAGCATCTCATGATCAAGTAGTAAGATCAACCAGCTGGTCAATACCTAGTAGAGGAAAGTCATCTTTTGGGACAAGCTAGGTTGAGGTCACAGAAGTTTGTGCAAATGTGAAGACCCCCTGTCGCCTCAATGACAAGGACAATGTTAGAAATCCATTGGGGATAATTAATGGGTAATATGAAGGAAATGGAAAGAAGGTGGTGAAGTTCTTCTTTGATAGAAGAGCAATGTGAGGGTGTATTTTCCTCAACTTTTGTTTTACGGGTTTGGCATTGGGAATGGTTACGATATTGTGGACCACTATGGTGGGGTCAATACTAGGCATGTCAGCGTAAGACCAAGTGAAAGCATGGTTATGATGTTTGAGAAAAGAAGTGATGGCTTCCTATTTAGCAGTATCTAAAGATTGGCTGATCTTTAGAATATGCGGGTCATCCTGAGTATGAATGTTGACTTCGATATTTGATTCATTCAACATGGTTAATTTCTCAGATGGCAACAAATGGTGAATATAAGAGTCTTCTGCACCCAGGTAGGTGAGTATAGATTCATCGTCCAGACATTAAACGACGTTAATTGAACGCGTATCATCATCGATCATGTCAGGATACAGGAATGGGAGAGAAGAGGGAGCTTCACCATTGCGTTGATAAGTTAGAGACCCCAAGGAAATGGTGTTTATGAAAAAAAAGTAAGGAGGAATGGATTTTGGATCCATCGACTCTGTTGGTGAAGGTGGTAAAGGTGGTGAAGCAGGTGGAGAAGGTGGAGAAGGGTCAATATCCTCAATGAGTTCAATGTGAGCCTTCTTAGTAGGTAGTTCAGCAAAGCTGATACCACTACGGTCGTTATGTTTGTGGGTAGTACATGGAATAATAGTGTGAAAACCTTGCTCGTAAAAGCCAAAACCAAAACCTTTCCATGCACATCGGTGCAGGAAGGTGTGGGTGAAGTGGTGATTGGTGAGTGACTGGAGGTCGGCAGAAAAGGGGCGGGTTTGTGATGGTGGTTAAGGTGTATAAGTGGAAGTATCAAGTCCCCCATAGGTGAGATTGGTGCAAAGGTGGGGAGGACCATAAAGGAGGCACTTTCCTATGTGGTGATCATAGTGAGGGTGTTGGTGAAGGCTTCCATACTCTTGTGGAGTAAGGAATGTGTTGACATTATATAGGCGATACTCCCCTAGAGTGAGGTGTTGAAAAATGCCTTCCAAGGGATCGGTGTTCGATATGTGGGTAGCTGGGATAGACGATGTGTTAGAGGTTGGATCAGAGGTGGAGCCAGCTGATTGGGAGGCTGATGGGTCAGCCGTGGAGGTCATGGATAGTGGTAGGAATGGAGGATTTAGGTGTGGTTGAGGTAGCAGCGACACTGGTGAGTGGAGGTGTGGGTGAAGAGGAAGTGGTCATGGAGGTAGATGCCTTAATGGGTACAAGCACGTCATTAGGTCGGTAAAGCATGTTGTAGGTCTTGAAAGGTGATGGGTCATATAGAATGGTATAGGTGTGTCCTTCATGCTCAAACTTTACACAACGATGCAAAGTGGAAGGAACACAACCCATGACATGAATATAGGGTCTACCAAGTAACAAGTTATATTGAAACTCCCCCTCCAAGACGTAAAATAACTCTAGAACAGTACGGGGGCCCACGCGAACATGGAGGATGATAGTGCCAAGTGTAGAAGTGAAAATGTCATTAAATGAATGCAACATGATGGAATGTTTATGCATGCAATTTTCAGGTATGCGCATTTGGTTGAATGCGTGAGAGGAGATGATGTTGATGCTAGCACCCCCATCGATCATAACATGTCATACATGTATATTATCGATATGGATGGAGATGAAAAGGGCAGGATCAAGGTCATCGGTTTGGTGTGGTGTGATCTCTTCATCTGAGAAGCTGAGGGTGGCTACTTGGTGAGTAGGTGGAGATGTAGAAGAAGGTGGTAATTTGGTGAGAGAGGATATATGATGAGGTGTAATAATGGAGGCTACAGGTGTAGGGTCATTGGGTAAAACCTCAATAGACTGAAGAACCTCCATGAGAGCTTGGCGATGGGACTCAGAGGTTTGGATGAGGTCATATAGGGACATTTTGAGGGAGGATTGGTGTAATTGTTTGAGCATCACGTGATGTGTAACCCCATTGGAAATAGGATATGTGGGGCCACGGATAGTGACTTTAGGTGTGGGTGCAGATGGTATGTTGGGTACAGGGTTGGTTGGTGGGTCGGTTGCCTTTTCCTTTCCTTTGTCCTTTTGAGCGTGGGTAGCAATGTGGATCATATTGATTTGAGGTGGGGAGGTAGATGAAGTAGGTGAGCCATGAAAGGTGTAACGACAAGGAAGTGAAGAAGCCAAGAGGTGGGAAGGAACCTTATGAAATGAGCTGGGCACACTGACATTTGGGTGGAGGTTTGGTGAGTTCTCTGATATGAACCATGTTGATTTCAAATTTTGGGGGTGGATAGAAAGGTTGTGGGGGTGGAGATGTAGGTTGTGGTGTAGGTGTGGGGAGAATATGTGAGGAAATGGGCGGAGGTCGGATAGGGTCCTCATCAAGGAGATCATCATCATCAAGGTTCAATTCAGAAGGACATAATTAGATGAGGGCTACTTTTAAATCCTTACAGTTTTCAACATCATGTCCTGGCACACGATGGTAAGCACAAATTTTGGTATCGTCAAACCCTTTTGGTTTGGGTTTGAGTGGGTCGTAAGGTCTAAGAGGTGGTAATGTGATGACAGAAGTTTCAAGGAGGTTGGTTAGGATTTTAGCGTAGGACCCTGCTAATGGATCACAATGGGAGGTGAATGTGGGTTTGGGTACAGGTGCGGTTGACTGTGTAGGAAGAGTCTTTGCAAGAGGGGGAGTGGGTTGAGCTACTAACTGGGTGTGTGGTGTGGTCTTAGGTTTTGGTTGTATCTGCTTGGGTAGGGGAATGGTAGATGAATTGGCAATAGAATGTGTGGTCAGTTTAACTACTTTATTGGAGGGTAGTGGATTTTTGGCTTTAGGTTGCACCTTCTTGGGAAAAGGTGATATGGGTGCACAAGATGTAGAGGGAAAAACAGATGGTGGAAGAGGGTAGGTTACCCATGGGGGTAACCGAGGTGCTGTGGAGGTAGGTGACATAGGTTGGGTAGGAGGCGTGAGGGAAAGAGAAGGAAGTGTCATGGGTAGTGAAGAATTTATTGATGGTATTGGAGGTATGGGTGGTAAAAAGGTTATAGGTGAGGGCGGAGGTTGTGTGGGGTGCTTGGGTATATTAGAGGTTTGTGATGGGGAAATGATTTGCTGCGTTCTTAGTTTACCAGTGGATGGGGGTTTCAAGGTTAGGGTGAGGTCCCAAGGTCGAGGGGTGAAGGTGATAAGGGTGTGATTGGCGAGGTTGGGGTATGAGATCTAGGAGATTGGATCTTTTTTTTAGGGGCTGGGTTAAATATGGTGTTAGTTTTGGAAGACGTAGCTAAGTCTAATTTGATGGGTGGATGAGTAAGGCTAGTTGTTGGTATGAATCCTAAAGTAGTAATAGGTTTAGGAAAGGAAGATGATGTAGGTATTGGTTTGGATGTAGATGCATGTTGGGTTATGGTTAAGGGTGTGAGTTGAGCCATGAGTGGTGTCATGGGAGATTCTGTGATAGTTGTGGTTGTGTTTGGTTTGGTCGGTCGAAACAATTTTGGATAGATAATGGAGGTGTCAACGAGTGACGACTACATTTGTGTTGAGATAGGAAGTAGAAGATGCCCCCAAATTTAGGATTTATTAACATAGTCTAGGCAATTAGCCAAGCATGAGAATGGTACTGCTGTAGGTGAGGTCGATGTGGATCAAATGGTAATTCCCGTAAAATGTGTTTTAGAAATGGGGAAATCGCTGGCCTCAGCCTCTGTGGTTAAAAGAGACAAAAGTAAGTCAGTAGGATCTTGGGTGGTTGATGGACAATGGTCACCTAGAGGTAACGACATTTCTACTGGATATTTGATAGGTAGAGGAGATGATGGATGCTCCTCTGTGGGTGGAGGAGATGACCCAGTGTTTCCCACGGGTTGGGGAGGTACTGCTAGTGACAAATCTCTAGATGGAGAAGCCAAAGAAAAAATGGTCCCGATGTTCCTATGTGGGTGGAGGAATAGGTGGAGTGGGTTCATGTGTAGGGGGAGGACTTCGGGCTAGGATTTCCTCTATGGAAGGAATATGAGGCAATTGGGAAGCAACTGGTGCGTCACTGAAAATAGCATGGACCTCATGGATATTGATATCATTAGTTGAGGTCTCCCCAGTTTGGTAAGAAGAAGGGGCATGATTAGGAAATGGTTTCTTGAAAATGTGTAGGTTTTGGTTGGCAGGTGCGTTCAGATTATCCAAAACTAACTCACTGTTCTCAAGAATTTCCTAGACAATGTTCTTGAAAGTGATGTAATTTCCATCACTATGACCTTTTACCCGATGATAGTTATAGAAGTTGTACTCTTTATACCACACAGGTGTGGGGTGAGTAGGATCAAAACCAGTGTTTGATTTTATAGGAGGAAGGGTGATGGCCCCAACTTTAATGAGCTTTTCTAAAATAGAAGAATAAGGCTCTCCACTTGGGGTGTATTTCCACTGTTCTCATATGAATTGAAAAGTATGGATAGGGGAAAGGTTAGATGAGGGCTTAGCTTGATTTGATGGATGAGTTGGGATGCCCTTGAGTACCACCGCATAAGTGCTTCCCTTGGATTTTGAATAATTATTCTGTGGTTTTGAAGAAGAAGAGGTATCATTTGACTTAAATGCCGCGTTCTTATTTCGTAGTTGAATTTTCTTTTCTTCGATGACCCGAATCTCTAGTTTTTGTGCCATGGTGAATGCCTCATCAAAGGTTCAGAAGTCTACACCTGCAGGGTAGGATAAATGTGTGTAGCACAAGCCCGAGTGAAGAGCTCTATGAGATCGGTTTGTGGTAATTGGAATGTGAGTTGATTGATCAGGCTACACTAGCGAGTGACAAAATCTACGATAGACTCATCATCATATTAACGCGTAGAGTAAAGATCAGTCATAGTAACCTTCTTAATGATGTTAGTTGAGAATTGATCCAAGAAGGCTTGGGCTACCTAATTAAATGAGTAGATAGAATATCTATGTAATCCACTATACCAGTCTAATGCGGGTCTGGTCAGAGACATGGGAAAGGTCCTCAGAAGTAAAGTGTCATCATGGGAAATCATATAACACCCATTTTTGAAAGACCACAAATGCTGTTACAGGTCCTCTTTGTTGTTGAAGTAGTTAAATTTAGGCATTTCTCAATGTACGGGATATAGATGAATAGGAATGGATGGGTGGATGGGCTCATTACAAATTTCATCGTAGGTGAGAGAATTACGTGATCCAGAAACCGATGCCTCCAGTGTTTGCATCTTGTCCATCATTAACTTGATGAGGTCATTGGTAGGTAGTGATGGATGGGTACCTCCTGTAGCGTAAGAGGGTTGGTGTTACACATATGATGGAGGTGGCATTCTAGTATATGGTGATGCTGAATAGGTAGGTTGAGAATGAGGGAGTGAGATAGGGGGCACGTACCCAAAATGAATGATAGATGAAATGGGAAGCTGATGATAGTACATATATGGAGGTGGAATGGTGGAGGTGACTCTAGCAACAATGGGGGCTAAGGACTATGGAATAGAAATGAAAATGTTTTGAAATGGGGTAGGGATTTCCGACACCGAGGGTGGTTGTGTTGGTATGGGTATATGTGAGACAATAGGCACACATGAGGCTATGTTCTGGATGGTTGATGAAGGTATAGTGGATGCTATAGGTGTAATGGATGTGACAGATTTCACGGTCATAGTAGGTATAGGGCATAGCTGCGAAACGACTAGGGGCAAGGCAGGTGCAGGTAGTGCAGAGCTCGAAGGGGCTGATGTAGAAGTATGAGCAAGTGTAAGGGGGATAGATACAAGCATGCCATATATCAACTAACCTGAGGCATCTCGAGTGGATGAGTGGGAAAGGTAGAACTGTAAGGTAGAAGGGTTCTAATCAGGGAGTCGTACAAACTCCTCATCACCTATGGTGATGGTGATAGGTTGGGTTGGATCCATGGGTGATAGAATAGAAGGTGGTGAAGGACTAGGTGGGAGTGATTGAAGGCTATCATGGAATATGAGAGTGTTTTCTTGAGTACGAGTCAACACCATGTGAAAAAGTGTGGATTTGGTAGGACTGATTTTTGTAAATACATAGAAACACAACAGAAATAGGAAAAACAGGCAGTGGTAGGTGGATTGGGTCAATATGTCAGTTGGAAAACAACACAGGATAACCGATGCTGGCTAGGGTAAACCGATGTCGGTTAGAGGTAACCATGGTCAGTCACTATGAGAAAAGAATAGTTTGCCAAATAAGGAAAAATAATGATAATCTACCAGGTAGATAATCTGTAGGATGGATTTTATAAGAACAGAGAATATATTGAGAGTTACAGAGACTCTGGACAGTGAAGAAGATGAAGCATGTATCCTTTTGGGTAGGTTAACCAAAGAACAGTAAACTGATGCCAGTTGGGTAAAACTGGTGACGGTCAGAGGGTAATTGACGACAGTCAATGGACCGACACCGGTTACTGTGAAATTGAAACAAAGATGAAGAAAATGTGGTTGTGATTTAAAATCAAGTGTGGAATCAAACCCACAACTCTGAGAATGATAAAAATAGGGTCTAGGAACACTCAGATGAAGTTAGAATACACCAACTATGATGAGGAGCATGCAAGGAGAAATAAAAAGATGAAGAACATGTCCTCTTACCTCAAAATGTAAGCCAAGCATAAACACTAAGAAAATAACGACCCTAAAAGTGCTCTTTCTATTATGTTTGTTCACCTTACGCTATTTAGGACTAATTGTGTGTATTTAAATTATTATTTTTGGTTGGGAAGGCATCCTACAAAGAAGGATATCTAAAAGGAGAGGTTTCAGGTATGTTATGGTAGGGGTGGGCCGTCCTCTAAGATGATGACTCGACAGAGGCAACGAGCTAGGGAGTACCTGCCAATCAGATCATGTGATCATTGACAGGCGTTCCTAGGAAGGATGTTGTTTAAATAAGATGTGTTAATTTGAATTTGTGCAGTTTGGTAAGACTCAGAGAGAGAGAGAGAGAGTGTGTGTGTGTGCTTTCTATGATTCTTTTTTCAACCATCAGCTGGGAATGAATTCTAGCATATAAGTTGCCCTCAGTTGCCCTCTTTTATTGTGCACTAATGCAGAATACAAGAATGAAATGCTGTTAATTTTAATCCCAAATCAAAATATTAAATTCGATGACACAAAATATGAACATGAGAGAATATGATCTTTCAATAATGCAATACAAATGAAAGAGAAGAAGAGTTCTTTTTATAGCACCAAAACACGATTTCTTTAAGACAATAGAAAGAAGAGAAGATTCCCAAGGAGAAATTTAATGTGAGAACCTTTCAGAAAGGAAACAAACATGTAAATTTTACCTAGGAATGAAGAAATGCAAGGAACCTTGAATGGGTCCCACCGAGCATGCCAAAATGTTTCACCTAATTCTTAGAGCATTTTTCGAAATGTGACGAAACAGATAAGGGTAAAGGTCAAGGAGGAATACCCGTTGAAAGCTGGTTGAAGGTTTTTACGTGCGTGTTGACTTCTTGATCCATAGTTGATCGTGAGAGCTTCCTTTGGGCTAGGAGGAACTACTGTGTTGATGGTCTGATGGCTGAGTGGTGGAGGTGGCTGATTAGAGGATATGTGTATGGTCCTATAGTGGTGCTTTCCTAGAGTGCTCCCGTGAATACAATGCTCTCTGATTGATGCTGGTAATGGATATGGATTGCTGGATGCATGCAAAGATGCTTATTTTGCTTGCATGCAGCTTTGGTCCCCTTCCTCTTGCCTTCAGAATGTGCTAACCTCGAAATAAGGTTATCAAAAGGGAATAAAAGGTGATCAACAATGGTTCTAGGTTGACTGGCGTCAGTTTAGGGGTGACTGGGGTCGGTTAGGGTGGGATTCCCTAGGTTTACTAAGATGGGAAGATCTTCTTGATTTCTTGGATCCAGTTAGTTTTGTTTTTCATGGATTAGAACGAAAGCTTCTTTTCTAATGGGCGGGAATGTGGTTAGAGAGGTTGTAGGGATTGATTTTTAGGGTTAGGCCAAATCTTAGCCCATTAAGGCAAGTAGGATTAGGTCTTAGTTAGTTATGGAAACATGTCAAGAATAGGTCTAGGGTGAGGTGGTTGGATGAGGTGTCTAGGTGAGGTGGAAATTAGGATAATTAGATAATAAATATTGTGAGGAGTGGGATATCATTTGGTAGACTGCATTACTTATGACACATTATTAAAAAAATAATTTTATAAATTTAGTCGGTCTTCACAACATTGAAAATAGCGAAACAGTATGACCATTCACCCATCCTATATATATTAGGATGATCATATCATAGGATTATATACTCATGGATTAGTAATGATACACTAATTATGAGATACATGCTCAAGTTATTTTTTTATATGTGAGCTATTATACTGCGAGACATTGGTTTGTTATTGTTATCTGTGAGACCGAGAAGTGAAGTGTAAGTGGTGGATTAAAGACTTGGTAATTCTTAATACAAACAATGCTTTATTAGTGGGGGTTTTTCCTTTGGGTTTCTCCACTCTAAATATGGTGTTATCTGTCTCATTTTAATTTCCTATTATTTTCTTTTAGCCCATGTAATTACAGTCTATAATTCGTTATCTTTAATAAGATAATTCTATGATTAATTTGACTACACATCATAATATATAATATTTGGCAATTATATGTGGATCTATAATTTTTTAATTATAAATTCCCTTCATTTCCTTGAAATTGTATCAGAGTGAGTGATTATGTGTGTGTATGATTGATTTGGAATCTTTTAATTTGAAGAGGTTAAGAAGCTTTAAGTTTATGTGCGGATCTATGAAGCACCCTACTTGTTCGTAAGTCATTTTCAAGCTAATCAGGTTTTAAAATTCCAATTCCTACCCAATTTTGTTTTTGAAAATATTGATTAAATGGTTTTTTAGATCTTGTTTGAGTAATTGCATGCTTATATGTACATTTTTGCATCTTGTTTCAGTCATCTTTGCAGTTTAAATCCATCATCTGTGATCTTATTTCTTAAGTTTTTTGTGCCATTAGGGCTATTTTGTTTATAGATCCGAAAGATGTTTTTATATCTAGTTAGTTCATAGTGTTTAAATTCATCTTGGATTGTTAAATTTTTATTTTATTGCTAGATATGTTTTTGTGAAGAATAATCCAATCATTGAGTGTCATCTGGATTTTACTATATTCCATTTTTTAAAACTTTTTATTTTTGCCATCTTGATTTGCATTGTCATTATTTTATAAAATTTCGCGAGCCAATCAAAGTGCCAAGTGGCTTTGTTAGTGACAAGTTTTAACAGATATTTTTATATTTTTTTTTACTAAGCTTGTAGCAATCATTCAGAGCCAAGTGGCTTTGTTGTGAAATTTTGATCCAATCATTTCTGCAAAGTTATGTTACTACGAAACTCGATCCAATAAGCCATCTGGATTTACATTTTCATTTCTTTGCATTGTCAGACTTGCAAAAGGCCAATTAGAAACCATCTTGCTTTGTGCATTGTCATTATTTTTGTTTATCAGATTGTCAATTAGAAATCATGAGCCAATAAGGGCTTTATATTTCATGCTGACAACTTTTGTTAGCTTTCCTCTGTCTTTGTGAAATACAGATCCAATAGGATTTCTCTAAGTATTTTGCATTGTCATGTCTTTAGTTAGCTTGTTTCTATCTTTGAACAAATATGAGCTAATAGGATTGCTCCAAGTAGCTCCATATTTCTCATTGTCATTCTTTGTTTGCTTTCTTCTGACATATGCGAAATTTGATCCAATAGAGCCAAGTCTTTTCTAGAATCTTTTTTTTGCTTCCAAGTATGTGAAGGTTCAGCCAATATATTTGCTCCAAGTATTTCACATTTCATCATTTTTTTTTTGTGGCAGTGGATTATCCAATAAGAATTAGCCACCTTTTCACATTTTTTAGTATTTTGTTCAGACTTGCGAAAAACGAGCCATTAAGAAGGCTCCATGTGTGTCCAATTTGTCTTTAGTCATTTTTGGTAGCACTAGGAAGTGTGAACCAATTGCATTTGGACACGTATATTAATTTTCTGTTGTGTCAGTCTTCGCAAGTGTCAGACTTTATCTTTAGGGTGTTAGTATTTGCTTTTTCTTAGCCACTAAGATTGTGACATATATTTTTTAATTTTGGACCCAAAATTTATTTTAAAGTTTGGCTTATTTTGGAACTTTAAGTCTGCTCAAAAATCTATTTAAAGTTTGGTGGAAAGTCTCAAGTTTCTTGTATTTAGTCATTATATTTTAGACAAGTGGCTTTATTTGACTAAGTATTTGCTTTCACATATTGTCTATATTTTTCAGAGTTCAAAAAAGTGATCCAATTAATTAAGGACACATGTATATGGTCTATGCAGTCTTTTTTTCTATTAATTATATTCTGATCTATTTGTTGCACTATGAAGTGTGAGCTAATAGAAAAGTGACACATGTATATTAATTTTCACGGTGTCAGATTTAAATCTATTGCCACGTGTTTTGTATTTTTTTTCATCATAGTTTTATAACCCTATTGTAGACCTTAAAAGGCATTGATTTTATTCTTTAAATACTTCACGTTCGTTAGAGGATCTACCTTATTTTTTAATATCTCTTTAAGCTCTTAATTAATTAATTAATTAACTAAGTTTGTTAAATATTTGTATCTCATTTCCATCCAAGATTTGTTAGCTCGATCTTAAACTTGATCAAATCAAGTTATTTTTATTAATTTTGAGTTGTTTGCATTCATATAGACTAATAAGAATATCTATAGATTTAGTTTTTTTCTCTATTTGGCTTCTCTTGATTCATATTTTTATCTATATTTATCTCCATTTCCATCTGAGCATTAAAAATGGCTAGTTCTGCTAGTTTTTCAATTGATAAGTCTCAGTAATTGAATGGAATGAATTATAACATTTGGACAAGTTTGATTGTTATTTTATGGCTAGAAAGCTATGGGATCTTATGATTGGTGTTGAAAAATGACTCACTAGTAGACAAGCTACCCCTGAAAACCTTAGCTCCTTCTCTCAGAGATCACAAGAAGCTCTGTCCATCCTTTTGCAAAGCATAAAAGATGAATTTTTTATGCATATAGGTCATATGGACTCACCTGCTAATGCCTGGAAGAAATTAGAGACAATGCATGAAGGTAGTCATTTGTCAAAAATAATTAAGCTAGTTTTAGAGTTGTTTACAAATCCTATAAAAGGGGATGATAAAATAGTCAATTATTTATCTAAAATTAAGAACATTAAAGCTCAATTAGATGGATGTAACTATGAATTATTTCAAGATAAGTTTTTGTACTTTATAATTTAGATAACATTCATGAAAATTTCAGAAATTATATCTCTATTCTTAATTCAAAGTATCAGAATGAGAATGATTTTCCTGATTTAGACACTATGTCTTCTCTGTTAATTCAAGAAGAGCATGCAATGGAGAATTTTTATTCAAAAGAGACTGCTTCTCAAGCATTGTTCTCTCAGAATCATAAGTCTGCTCATAATAGGAATAATAACAATCCTAATTAGAAGTCTAATATCAGATCAAGATTTAAAGAAAATCCTAAGTCTAATTTTGCTAAAAACAGTCAGAACTTTAAAGTCAAATTTAATGGAACTTGCAACAAGTGTGGAAAATTTGGGCATAAAGAGTCTGATTGTAGAGTAAAAACTAACAAATAGCTAAGAATGCTAGAAATAGCAAAGCTAATAGTAAAAAGAAAATCAGAAGAAAAATCAAGAAATAATGTTGAGCACTCTATTTCCCTATATACTTCCCTTTCAGCTTCAAATGATAATGAATGGATTCTTGATAGTGGTGCATCTAGGAACATGAGTTGCACTCCTTGTATCCTCTTGGATGTTTTTAAATGTGAGGAAAATATCTATCTAGGAGATAACTCCATCATTAGATCTGAAAGTTGTGGGAATGTTAAATTATCAAATGGGTGTAATTAGGAATGTCTTGTATGTTCCTCAACTGAAAAAGAATTTTTTTTCTTTCTCTCAGCTAACTAAAGAAAACTTGTAAATTTGTTTTGTTGCAAGATAAGTGGTATGTAAAAGATAAGTTCAGTAATGTTATTGCTTCTGGTATTCATAAAAATGGCTTGTATATCTTTGATGGTTTTGTGTCTTCATCTTACTTTTCTTCCTCTTCTAGGAATGATATTCAACTTTGGCATGAAATAATTAGGTCATGTAAATTTCAAAATCTTGTATGAAATTTCTAGACTGAATCTTGTTGTTGGTTCTTCCAAAGATGAAGAAATATCATGAAACATGTGAAAGTTTAGATGTGGTAAGAAACATGTTGAACCATTTCACAAACATCATGATCCTAATTCTTCTCAGTTATTAGAGTTGATTCATAGTGATGTAAGAGGTCCTCTTGAAGTTCCTTCTCTCAGTGGTGCCTTATATGTTGTTTTCTTTATTGATGATTTCTATAGAATGACTTGATCTTATTTCATTAAGAAGAAGTCTGATGTCTTGTCTAAGTTTCAGGAATTTAAAGCTTTAGTTGAAAATGCTTCTAATATGAAAATTAAAAGAATTAGGACTGATAATGGAGGTGAATATGTCAACAAAATTTTTGATGAGTTCTATGTGTCATATGGGATTCAAAGAGAGTTGACTACTCCCTATTCCCCTCAGCAAAATGGCATTTCAGAAAGAAAGAATAAGAATGTCTTAGAAATGGATAGGACTATGATTCATGCATCTAATGTGCCTAATTTTTTATGGGTAGAAGACATGAACACTATTGTCTATATTATTAATAGGATTCCTACTACATCTCTTCATCAAGATACTCCTCATGAAGTATGGACAAAGAAAAAATATAGATATTTCTCACTTAAGAATATTTGGTAGTCCTTCTTATTCTTTATTCCTAAAATAAAAGGAAGAATCTTGATCCAACCTCCTTTTCTTGTATTTTTGTTGGCTATGGTTGTAGAACTAAAGGTTTAAGATTTTATGATCCTTTCAAGCATGACATCAGTTGAAAACATAAATGTTCAAGTCTTGGAAAAGACATTTCTGTGATGCTTATCATGAACCCTCCTTTGTTTCTCCTGAGATAGAGCTTGATAATCCTTCTCCTAACATTATGGAAACAAAAGTTCAAGGAGTTTGATTATCTGATCTAAATAAGATGGAAACTGAGGGGGAGTCATCTCAAAATTTCTTGCATCACAAGATTCCTAAATGGGCTAAAAATATGGTTAAAAATTCTAATCCCATTAGTCTTAGAAAGGTAACTCATAGTCAACATTCTTATCATCCCTTGATGACCCTCTATGAGGTTGAACCACAATATTTTGAAGAATCCTGTCAAGATGATAGATGGATTCAGGATATGAAAGATGAATACAATGTTTTGATTAAAAATAACACTTGGGAACTAGTCCCTCCTCCTTCTAAGAGAAGCATTGTAGGGTCTAGGTGGTTATACAAGATCAAGTATAAATCTATAGGAGAAATTGAAAAATTCAAGGAAAGGTTGGTAGCTTCATGGTTTCACTCAGAAACCTGGTCTTGACTATGTTGATACTTTTTCTCCTGTAGCTAAGATGAGAACTGTTAGAATTCTTCTTGCTTTGGCTACCCAATATGGTTGGGAGATTCACCAAATGGATGTTAAAAATGATTTTTTAAATGGTGACTTAAAAAATAAATCTACATGAGTCAACCTAAAGGTTTTGAAGAACCTTGTAAGGAACTATATGTCTGTAAGCTGAAAAAGTCTTTGTATGGTCTTAAGCAAGCTCCTAGAGCTTGGTATGCTAAAATTAATAGTTTCTTTCAAGATATTGGTTTCACTAACTGCTGTTTTGATAATGATTTATTTGTTAAGTTTGAAAAAAATCATATTATCATTATTTTCTTTATGTTGATGATCTTTTGATTACTAGCAGTGATAGAAATTTAATTGTTAGAATCAAAGAAAGGTTAAAAAAGTGTTTTGAAATGACTGATTTAGGTTTACTAAATCATTTTATTGGCATGGTTATATTTAAAAATACTAAGACTATTTTTGCATCTCAATCTCAGTATGTTGTGATTTTTCTTAAAATATTTAACATGATTAACTATAAGCCTATAGCCATTCCTATTGAAGTTGGTGTTAAATTAGATTCTAAACCATCTTGTGCTAAATTTGATCCTACTCTGTATAGACAGCTAGTTGGTAGTCTAATTTATTTGACTATTACTAGACCTAATATTTCTTATACAGTAGGAGTAGTTTCAAGATTTATGAAAGATCCTTATGAGGATCATTGGAAAATGGAAAAAATAATTTTGAAATATATTAAAGGAATAATTAATTATGGTCTGTTTTATTCTTCTTCTAATGATGCACAATTATTTGGCTATTGTGATTCTAATCATGTTGGTGATGTTGCAGATAGAAAGTATACTTTTGGATATGTTTTCAAGTTGGGTGCAGGTGCCATCACTTAGAGTAGCAAGAAGAAACCAAAAGTGTCTATCTCTTCTACTGAAGCAGAGTATAGAAGTGATATGGAAGCTATAAAGGAAGCTATGTGGCTGAAAAGATTGTTGGATGAACTGTACATATGGGCGTCAAAGGGAGCACTACTCTTCTATGTGACAACCAAAGTTGCATTTCTCTTACAAATAATTTAGTTCAACATCAAAGGACCAAGCATATTGAATTTCATATGCACTTTATTCGAGAGAAAGTCCTAAATGGTGATATTGATCTCAAGTTTAGTTCTATTGAAGATCAATTTGTAGATATCTTTACAAATCCACTATGTTTTGTGTAGTTTTACAAGTTTCATGCCTTTTTGAGCCTATCATATTTTCATTGAGGGGGAGTGTGCATGAAAATGCCACCTCTTTACGGCTATTGTAAACTTCCAATACTTCCTCCATTTTGTAATAAGTAAATGTGTCACACTATATGAAGTTACTTTTAAATCCCAGTGAAACATTAGTTATGGGTATGCCTTAGTTTATAAAAGGCTCCATAATCTGATA
The DNA here is from genome assembly GCA_019776745.2 of Taxus chinensis. Taxonomy (NCBI): domain Eukaryota; kingdom Viridiplantae; phylum Streptophyta; class Pinopsida; order Cupressales; family Taxaceae; genus Taxus; species Taxus chinensis. The sequence goes on from CM034150.1 coordinate 103,180,555, forward strand.
TAAGTCTTCATATGTAAAGCACTTGGTCTTAATAATTTCTGTATGGGAAGATCTGTATGATTTCCCTTGTTTGCATGCTAGCCTGAATCACTGTTGTTGATTCATGGATCTGTAAATCCTTTTGTAGAAAAAGGTAAATTTGGCATGTCTTGTTTTGTTTCTCCCACTTAACATTAAGGGGGAGTGTTGGGGTTGATAATGTGAAGTGGGATATCATTTGATAGACCACCACTTATGACCCTTATTAAAAAGTTTATTTTAATAAACTTATTCGGTCTTTCACAGCTATAAAAAGAGTGATATGGACATGACCGTTCACCCATCCTATATATAGGATGATACCACATGGGATTGGTACTGATTTATCATAATATATGCTCAAGTTATTTTATATATGCTAACTGTAACATTACAAGACCCATGTTTGTAATTATCTCTGTGAGACCGAGGAACGAAGTGGAAGTTCTAGGTTAAATACTTGATAAATTATTAATACAGACAGTGCTTTATCAGTGGTTTTTTTCCTTCAAGTTTCCCCACTTAAATATGGTTTTATATATCTATTTTACTTTCCTGTTATTTTCTTTAGCTCTTGTTATTTAAGATTTGTAATTTGCTATCTATTTTAAGCTAAATTTTTGTTTTATTTAACTACATATCATAATCTATAATCTCTGACATTTTAATGGTGGATCTATAATTGGTTAGTTATAATTCTCGTCATTTCCCAAAATTATACATATTTTATTTTGAGTTACGTCCTTGCCATTATTCATCCCACACACCTAAAAAGAGGGGGCACACATCTTCGGTTTATTTTACATTTCCAATAGACATTGACATTATTCTAGGCATAGACATATGTAGAGGTAAACAAAAATGACTCAGAATCATAATCGGACAAAGAAATTCAGTAAAATCTACACAAGGTCATAAACATACAGTCTGGTCATGACCATATGGACAATTATGACCCTACTATATGGTTTTTCCCATGGGAATTTTCTCTAGATATTTCATTAGTTTAAGTTTTTCATCACCGGTACAACATTTTCATATGGTTTCAGACTCATACTGACTCATTTTGGCACAGATTCAGGGGGAATTAAGTATTTCATTCTCTCTTTCTCCATGGTACTCAATTTCAATTTCACTTTTGGGCACATTGGGGGCATAAATATCCTTTCTCTAGTCAAATTTCAGCATGCATCAGTTTTACTCAGTTTCAAACTAAGTCGTGCAGCATATGGGAAGAGTATGGGGACACTTATTCGATTTTCTACTATGTGTCCTAGCTTAAAAAAATTGGGCTTATATTCATCTACAAAATTATGGTTTGTGGGGTGGGGTTATGGAAGGTATTTAAGCAGTTAATTTCTTCGTAGGAATTTCTTCCTATCCTCTTGCACTTAAGAGGAAGATATCAAAGTTGATGAATAATTTTGAAACACAGTCTTCTTCCCTTGCAATATGCTTCCACTCCTCATCCTAGTGGTTCTTATCTTTAGCATTCGTGTGTTGGGATTTTACACCTAATACATTATCATATCTTTGGCATAATTGAGGATTGATCACCCTTAATTCTTCATTAGAATTTAGTAAATCTAGAATCTTCAAAGCACAAGAATGGGAGCACATTCCCTCCGCAAAAGAAACAAGTGTATTCCTTACATGTTTTATATCTCTTTTGGAATTTCTTGTTGCACATTTATTCACATTACTTTCATTACATTTTAGTTACAGTTCAATTTCTTATCTTGGGTATTGACTACACTCTGTGTTGTAGGTTTCATCTTGGATCATGCCAACACAAACACAATGGGATACTACAAAACAAATTTACTACAAGTAAATACAAAGTGTATCTACACACTTAGGTACATGTTCCTTTAATAATGCAAGTTCAATTTCAAAATTAAAGGGGTAAAATGTAGACACTAAAATTTGGTAATCTATCATTTGACATTGTTGATATTGATATTGCACAATTATATGGAAAAATGCACTCCTCGCTCTTACTTAACACAACCTGATAGCACTTCATGTACTTGGTTATCATTACACACATCTCTTCCGTTAGTTTTTGAAATTTAATTACACAAAATAAATCTAGAAACATCCATGCTTAGTCCCCTAGAGTCAAAATGTTCTTTTCTCCCTCCTATAAAAAATGTCAGTTTCGGTCAGGTTGTAAAAGTACATATCGACCCTATTGTATGGGTTTGAAACAAAAATTTTACATTGATTCTTTCGATTCAATCACCTTCATACAAATAAACACACCTCATTGGTCATCCTTTCATGTTATAACAACCTTTGAAAACATATATAAGCAAGTAAAAAATACCTCATTTAGGGACCTGACACTTTATGAACTCTTCATGCCAAAGCTAGCAGAAAAAGCGCCCAAAGCTCCCTAAACAATTAAATAACTCATGCAGATCCATTAGGGCAGTACCCTCTACTAGTATGAAGTCTCTTTCTAGGTTTAGGAGTCTCCATTATCATCCTACAAGCAAGTAAAGTGACCCTTCCCAAACATATGAGAAAGTGTGAAACTCAAGCAAAATATTGTCAAAGCACAATTGTCAAATTTTGATTTCACTATGATAAATATCACATGCTAGAAGAAGGATGTGTGGTTTGAGCCCTCTTCATAGTAACAGTAACATTGGTGGTTCACAGGAATTCCCATAGCCCAACTAACTTTATTTTGCAGGAACTCTTTCTTACAATACAAGGGTTTGAGAAAAGTTTTCAGAGTTATCCTAAAGGTGAATGAAGAAGACTGGCCCAAATTTCATATAGGTCCACGAATGTATAGAAGGGTTGGGACTGTATGGATCTTATTGACTGAGTAGTATGGTTTTGACCAGTCTCAATTTTAGGTCACAGTTTCACAACCAAGCATTTCCAGTTCTAGATATACCTATTCTTGCACCCAGATCACTCATACTCCTCCTTATCCATACATAATCAACTAAGTTTAGTATTTCTCTTATGTGTTGACATTTTTGAATAGTTAGTCACTTTGAAAAGTGTTATTCTTATTTATGAAATTAATGTTGAAGGTTAATTAAATCAAAATGATCACTTGTAACAATTGTAATCCTTTTATGTATGTTAAATTAAAACTTTCTTAAATTAAAAATGGTGAAATCATGTACACATCAATTATTTTGAGTCATGCACTCAAATTATTTATCACACATGGCTCAAAAGAAGGGGTATTCATCAAGATATTTCTACATCCACAAATATATTGTAGAATATAGTAAGAAAGTTTTAAAGGGCTTATATCTTTATAAAAATTCAAAAATAAGTAAATGTGGAACAATCTAAATAAGGTCAAAACTATAGAATATAGTCAAGACTGTGATAATGTATTGACCATGAAGGATGTTCCCAGACAAGGGCATATTCTCTAGATTTTTATATTTCTCCAAATTCTATTAGATATATGCAAGATTCCTATACAGTCTCATATGCATATGACTCAGTTCAAATCTTGACACATGGGGCATGAATACTTCATTCCTTCTTCACTATATTATTGACATTCAATGGCATGAATTGGGTTTAAAGGCATGGGATTTTTCCCCTATGATTTCTCAAAATTTATATATTCAATCTCAACAACATAACACATTATGAGGTCATGGAAATTTCCATTCCTTTTATGGTTTGATTTTATTCAATAGTTACAAAATTACAAAATTAGACCTAGATTTGTTTATATAGGTGTGATTTTTGAGTTTGGTGGAAGGTGTCGAAGTGGGTAAGTTATTCATAGGTATTCCTTCCTCTTTTGTCACTATTTTCTTGAAAGTTGAAGGTATCAAAGAAACTAAGTTCTTCATAGGATGACTTCAAAAGTTTTTTAAAAATGGAACCTTTAGTTCCTCTTAATATGTTTGGTGTTGGGGTGTACTCAACACTCTAGTCTCTCCTTTGGGAAAAATTGGGGATTGATCACTTCAAATCCTTCAACATCTTAGCAAAAATCTCTTTTGCTTACTTTTTACAAGTTCAAATTTACAAGCATTATCTACATTTTGAGTTACAATTTAGTATCTATCATAGAAATTTCTTACACTCTATGTTGCAGGTCTCATGATTGAGCATGGAAACACCAACACATCATGGAACCTCTGTCGAGTGAAAATAAAGTGTGTGTGCAAACTTGGGTATATTTTTCCTTTAAGCATGCAACTTTTAATTACATGCTTAAAGGGGGAAATGTAAACACTAAATTTTGGTAACTTGTCCTTTTGTAATGTCAAGATTGAATATGCTTCCTTGTTAAGAAAAATGTTCACATTTGCAATTGAATCAATTTATCTCTTTAGCTATATCGTGACTCATTTATCTATACACTTTGTTCTATCCTCAATTCTAGAAATATCATCTATTAAAGTAATAAATAACATTTGTGGTTTATGTTGTAACTTATTGTTTTACTTTTTTTCTTCTCTCTTCAGGATCGTACAAATGGGTCAGGTCTTGGCTCTTTAAGTTCTCCACATTTTTTTTTTCAATTTGAATATCTTTTTTGGGTTATTTCATCTTCGTAGGTTAACCATTTATAAATATTTCACTTGCGGAAGGATATATAAGAAATTAAAATTTGCTTTATAACTCACCTAGTACTCTTACAAACTCCTATTGTGAATATCATTCAAGGGTCTTCTAAATCTTTCCATATCATTTGCACATCAATTAAAGCAACCCCTATTATATGTCTAAACCACTCAACTAGGTTAAAGAGTCTAGTTTCCTCCATTTCCAAGCATGCAAATGTAATAAATCCATGTCTTAGTAAGAGAAAGGACATTCCAAGCATTATTCAATGGTTTGAAGGAACAAATCGCTAGGTCACATAGTTGAGGCACACCACATCACACCACCAATGCATTGGGTACATTTTATACTATACAATTAACCTAATATCTTGGTGTCGGGAGACACAAGGGAGTCCCTACGGGGTTGGTTAGTTGATCACACTTGTAAAAACACCTAGGAGAAATACATGAGGATTGATCCCACAAGAAGGAAATGTAGTGCAATACTTGGATTGGTTTAGTAGTTGGGAGTCTAACTGTCAAGGGTATTCAAACCTCACCACACACATGTGTTCTATTTTTAGTTTTATAATGCTTTCATGAATGCTTCTACAAGTTTCTAGGGTTTTCACTTTTAGCTGGTGATTATAGGCCATCTCAAAGTTGTGTGAGCAACAACGACATATAATGAAGGTCATTTCCAAGCAAGTGAAGCACATAAAAAGTTGTAGATCCAGAATTCATAAGGGTCAAAGACCATACAATATTTGTATGGTCCTACCCTTAGTTTCCATTTCTAAAACTTACATCATAGCATTCCTAGTCTTTGATCTATTTGTTTCGTTGTTCTACACCAAAATATTCTCTATTCTAACTTGTACAACTTAATTTATTTCTCCTCTTATGTATTTGAGAAGTTACTTATCATTTTATCAATCATTACAAGTATAAAATAGTTATTCTAATTGTAAATGGTTAATGTTAGAATTTAATTGATTATATAGTCTCCTGTTACAAACCCTTACATCCTCTTTATTGTTGTGAACTTCTATAACATAGATTGAATTAGGGTGTAAACAATTTATGATCAACTATGATTTTTATATGTTCACCTTCTATGAAAGTGTGATGTCCCATTGGTTCCTCTTTAGGTTTATCTTTTATGCATGTTCCTTAGGAAGTTCCTGGGATATATTCATTTTTGTAGGTTGGGAAAGATATGGAGGAGGAATCACATCAAAAAAATTGACACTAGATTGTTCAAATGTAATCACACCACTATTAATGAGCTCCTTAATTTTTTTCTATATAGAAAAATACTTATCATCATTGCGTACATTCATTGATGGAAGTTACAAAATGATCTCAACCATTTTTGTGTTAAATGATATGCACAAATATGCCTAATAGTAGGCAATGTAATTATTTTTGTTAAGTAATATGCTTAATATATAACGTGGTGTATCTTTTTTTATCTTCAAACCTTTATAAGATCACTAGTTGAAGGTATAGGGTGTGTGGAAGGCGCCGCCTTATAAATTTCCCCAAATGTAGGTTTTCTCTTAGATGTATAATCAATATCACCTTGGATACTTGAAGTGGTAGAACCATGTGAAGTACTAATACTATAAGAAAAAGTATGTGAAATATAAAGATTGTTGTCATAATCAATCATGTCATAAAAAATATAATTAAAGGATTTGTAGGTCATATAGATTGATTTTTTTAAGTAAGGATTAACAACTCTTACTAAATATTATTTTCCTCTCTAGTTCTATAGGTTGATATATCATTTGATACAATGTATTCTTAAACCTTTGGATATACTCACATAGAGGTTTGTGTGTACATTGTTGAAGGGTTTGTAGACATTTAAATGTAAGCTTAGGACCCTTGTTATTGTTAAAGTGAGAAAGAAAATCCTCTTCCAATCAAACAAAATATTAAATTGACCCACTATGTAAGGAATTAAAATAATCTAGGGCACAATCCACTAGGATCCTATGAAACGTTTATAGTAATAACTTGTCATCATGTGCATATTTTCCAAGAGACAAAGCAAAACATGTAAGATGCAAGTAGGGATCTCCATGTCCACAAAAAAAGTGAAATTTGGGAAATAATAATCCTCGTAGATTATGAGACTTAAGGATCATGTGAACAATAGACTAGACTTGTATAGTATTATGTTCTACCCAAACATCAGATGCAATGGATTCCAAATATAAGGCATCATCACTTTTGGAGTTCACTTATCATATCGTTAAAGATAATTTTTTAATATCAAAAATGGAAATAAATTTAAGGGGACCATTCAAAGGTCCCATAACACCATTTATTTCAAACATAGGTAAAAAAACATCATCGCATGTAGAAACATGACTTTACATGACCTAGAAGTATCATTGCAAGGTATCATCATGAGGCATAAAAACATCATTACAAGGCATAACAACATGAGTTATATAAATATAATTAAAATGTATATCAATACGGGACATACATGCATCATTTCTAACATGAGAATCCATATGTGCCTTATCTATCCAATATTTTTTGTATTCAAGAAACATTTATCTTATTCGCTCATTTTCCTAAAGTATCAATAAGTGTACTCGTTAAAACCATTTACTATTGATCACATGTGAAATATACAATGGAAACGCCGAAGGGAATGTGTCGATGAATTTAAACTTGAGGGAGTGAAGTTGTGAGAGAGGAAGAGGGGTGATGAATAAGGGTTTAGATGGAGGAGAATTCCAAGGGAGGGGAAAGCACTAGGGGAAATCTATGAGAAACTCTTCTTTGTTACAACCACGTTCCTTTTTTGTCAATCATGTACATTTACGATTAGGGTTTCTCTCTAACTACCAGGTTATCAATTATGGTTTACCTATCTATGGTCCTAGTAACATCATCCATCAAATGACCACTTGTATAAAAATGGCTTTTCTATTTAAGTTTTTATGACATTAAGGATTTTGTTTGGAAAACAATTAATTTGTTATATAAGACAACGACACAAAAGGAAAGTTTGAAATAGAAAGGTGGGAAATAAATAACTACATGTCCTAAACCTATCCTAGGGATCATATTGTATGTGAGCCGAAATGTGTCTCAACAACATGTACTCTTACTCATCTGTTCAACTAGGGTATTTGAGGCAACGAGTAGGAGACATGAAAATACCGACATACAAGGGGATAAACTTAAAGGGGCTATAGTGACCGTTAGGGTCACATATCTATGGGGAAGTAACCCTTACACTAGGTCAACCTAGGGTTTCCAAGGCTCATGGTCAAGATAGAGGAAGGAATCCTACTAGGATATCAGTGGTTAAATAAAAGTAAACATGCAATAACTAAGGAGATGATATCTAATAAGAGTACTAAGCTAGCTAGCATCAACCATGTACAATACTAAACCAACCTAGCACAATGAAGAAGAGAAACTGAACTAATCTATGCAAAGTGACAAAGAAGGGTTAGATCACTCACCTTGTACTTGTAAGGTGGTTGTTGTTGCATCTATCTCCCCTAAGAAGAAGCATGTAGAGAGAGTCACTATTAGGTGGAGTATGAGAAGACCATTCTTGTCCTAAACTCACTATATATTGACCCAATAGTGCAAGCAATCATCCAAGAAGAGAGGTGTCCAATCCAATCCAAGAAAAATGTAAGATGAACCAAAAGAAGAGCGAGAAAATGCGAAGATGGAGAAAAGAGTAGAACAAGTGCTAGTTTGGATGTCTTAGCTTCCTTTTTCTTATGAGTGTCAAGTGAACTGAGGGTATATATAAGATGTCATCATCCATGAGAAAATATGACACTAACACAATCACCCCGGGCGATTGTGTCAACCAAGGATTCAAAAATAAGGTGATGTGTCATGAAAGCTAAAAACAACTTGTCATGAGTCATGCAAGTGGATGAACAAGGTGTAAAATGGTAGAATGGAAGTAAGAGATCACGAATATAATATGCATGAGACCTAGGGGTACAAGGATACCTAATTTAAACTAAAGCTAAGACCAAATAGCGACACTCTCTCTATGTATTATCTCTAACCCAAAATGGTTACGTGAATAACCATTCCCCGTTCCCAACATGCCCCTTAAGGAACTCGCTCAGGAAATAGAAACATCAGTAACCCTTCTTTGTACAAGTATGATTGTTAGTAACAAGTATGAAAAATGAAAAGTGAAAAGTGAAAAATTAGGTGTACACACAGATAGTTCCTACCCAAATAATATATGGTATTTTTACTCCAATTTATTATCTCGATCTCGTTCACATTATTCATGTGAGTGAAATTTGATCTTAAAGGGGACAATATAAAAAATGGGGAAAATCCAATAGGTTCCTGGTTTAAAACCCAACTCTGTTGCTTGCTTCTTGTAGAAATTTGTAGCCCCACTTTTTAGTTTTAAGCTCAAGTAATTATAGGAAAACAAGTGATGTGGGACCAATGTCGATAATTGAGCCCCTCCAATGGTAGGTCAAATGAGCGAAAAGTTGATTTTATCTTCGAATTGAGTTTTTATTTTTTATTATATTTTTTATGACATCAAAGTTTTAGATTGGACCGCGTTTAATTTGTTAGATAAGACAAAAACATCAATGTAAAGTTGGAAATAAAATAGTGGGAATTGAATATCAGCATGTCCCGCACCTATTCCATGGCTCATAATGTTCCTACCGAAATAATATCTACAATTTTTTTTTATTGTATCGTCAAATTCTCAATGTTAAGGTTTTCAATTGGACAATATTTAAATTCTTAAATAAGACAAAGACATGAATGGAAAGTTGGAAATACAAATGTAGGAATTAAATCTTGAATGTCCCGCACGTATTCCATGGAAAATATTATACCTACCCGAATAATATCTATTGTTTGTACTTTGTGCTTAACTTTATCATCTTGATCTCGCTCACATTATTTAGGTGAGTACCATTTGAGCAAAAAGGGGCCAAAATAAAAAATGGGAAAATCCAATACATTTTAGGTTCAAGATACAACCAAAGTGCTTCCTTTTTTGTAGCACCTTCTAGCCCCAGTTTTTGGTTTTAAGCTCGAGTAATTACAATAAAAGGGGAAATGCAGGACCAGTCACTGATAATTGAGCCCCTTTAGGGGTTGGGCATATTAGCAAGGAATTTGGAAAAGGTGGGAAATTATACCCTAGTTATCCACTTTATTGTCTCAATCTCTCTCACATTATTCACATGAGCATAATTTGAGCTTAAAGGGTCCAAAATAAAAAAAATAAGGAAAATTCAATAGGTTCCAAGTTCCAAATGCAACCAAATTGTTGGTTTATTATAGCACTATGTAGCCCCACTTTTCAGTTTCAAGATCGAGTAATTACATGAAAATAGGTGATGTGGGACCAATCATCGATAATTAAGCCCTCTAATAGTTGGACAGATGAGCGGCAAGTAGATATTATCTACCAATCAAGCTTAGAAATTTTTTAATACATTTTTTTATGGTATCAAAGGTTTTCAATTCAGTGACATTTAATTTGCTAGATAAGATGAAGACATGAATCAAAATTTGGAAATTAAAAGGTGGGAATTAAATACGTGTATGCCCTGCACCTATTCCATAGCTCAGATTGTTCCTACCTATATAATATTTGATATTTTTGCTCCACCTTATGGTCTTAATCTTGCTCGCATTATTCACGTGAGTGCAATTTGTGCGTAAAGGGGCCAAAATAAAAATGAGGAAAGTACAATATGTTCCAGGTTCAAAACCCAATCGCAGTGTATGTTTCTTGTAGCGCTTTATAGCCCCCTTTTCAATTTTAAGCTTTAACTGTTATAAGAAAACATGTGATGCACAAATAATCATTGATAATGATCCCCTCCCATGGTCGGTCGTATGAGCAATAGGTAGATTTTATCTACCAATCGAGTTGTGCTATTTTTTCATTTCATTTTTTTACAATGTCAAGGTTTTGGATTGGACCACATTTAATTTGATAGATATGATGAAGACATCAATGGAAAGTTGGAAAATTAAAAAGTGGGAATTAAATGCATACATGTCCTCACCTTTTCCATGGTTAAGATTGTAACACCAAATAATATCTGCTATATGTTCTCTACTTTATCATTTCGATATAACTCACATTATTCACGCAATAATATAGAACATCAATATGTGGAAACAAATTTACAGTAGATATATATATGTCATAGTAAGTGGAATACGGGGCAATGGTGACTCCAAATTTAGAACTTTGATCCTCCCTCATGTAAGGCTTAGCGTTGGGATCCAGATGAGAAAACCAGAGTCCCACTACCATTAATGTTTTCATTTCACCAGTGTTAAATTCCTCGTGCAAGCTCTCTTACACGGCATCAAAAACCCTTCCTACACATATAATGCAACAACCACTCATTAGTGAGCCTCATGTTGCGATTTTGTGTCATAGTGACCTCTCAAAATTATTTCCAAAGAAATCACCCCCAAAAATGAACATGTTAGACTCCATATAGGATTTTATAGTTATCACAATTTTAGGTGCCTGGTGCATAAACAATCATAAATAATTGAGCCCCTCTTATGGTTGGTCATATGAATAAGAGGTAGATTTTATCTGCTAATCAATCTTTGTTGTTTTTTCATTTTAATTTTTTACGACGTTAAGGTTTTCAATTTTACTACATTTAATATATTAGGTAAGATGAAGACATTAATGGAAAGTTAGAAATTAAAAAGTGGGAATTAAATACCTACATGTGCCGATATGTGTTATATATGCTCCACTTTATCATCTCAATCTAGCTTGCGTTATTCCTGTGCTAATATATAAGAACATCACTCTACTAAAACAAATCTACACTAATCCTCCCTCGTAGAAGACCTGACATTCAGATCTGGATGAACATGCCAAAGTCCCACTACCATCAATGTTTCCATTTCACTAGCATTGAATTCTTTATTATCCAAAATACCCCGGGTTATTTCAATAACTTGCACTATTGTTTTGGGGCTTGGACAAGGCAAATTGATGAAATGGGAGCAAGTTCAATGTTCCAAGACACTTCTCTCCTCCTTGTTAAGCTCCTCCATCTCCATACTTAGCTAAAAAAACCTCAAAATTGGGCAAAATATAAGTAAATTGACCAAATCGGCCTTTGGATGAACAAGAGAAACGATTCCTTGTGTTCTTCCTATTCCTTGCATTGTCACATCATCTGCATTGAGGTTGGGGGCATTGAAATCAGATAAATTAGTCTTTTAAGGAATTGATGGAATAGTTCCCACGTTCCTCCAATTCCCCGCATTACTGATCTAGTTGAGTGGGTTGAGGAGGACACTTAATTACGGATAAAGTGGGTGAAACAGGTACCGATGGAATAGAAGAAACATTTGGTCAGGTCATCAGTTCTCCGAATGGATAAGTCAGTCGACTGAGCAGCAGGTGAGCTTAGAGGTAGCGGTAAAAGCATATATCATGGGCTCGGACAGAACAGGTGGAACTATTCCACTTAAACATCAATTCTTCGCCCACACACAAGACATGCGGTTAAAACGAGCACCGTGGGAACAAATGAAACAATTCCCACGTTCCTCCAGTTCTCTGACCAGCCAATCTATCCAAATTTTTCATAAAAAACATTAAAGTGGACTGTAGTAGCCCACATAGAACATTGTCGTGCTTTTCCTGAGCCCATGAACTTCAGAGGGCCATAACATTCACCCTGTAACTACAAATTTCACAAACTTGGACTCATTGGAAAGTTCTCATCTTGTACTACACATTGATAACTGGAAATCTTAAATTTGGTGAGGTTGGGTGGGTGAAAAATAGGAAATACAATCCAACATTAAAGGATGCAGTCCCGGGTAGCTCAACCACAAAATTTAATGAGGTATGGTGTCCATTCCTTCTCCTACAAGAAAAGTATCATGGGGGAATGGCCTTGGCAGGGTGCCCAAGCCTATTTTCAGACATTCAATGCATATTGTTGGTCGTTGAAGGTGGAAATCCAAATTTCCCTCGATTTTCCCTCCTCTCTCTTTCCCATATTCTATATATTGTAAAATGATGCTCATTTGTAAAGGTTGGATACTCTTTGAATGCAAGGGCATCATTTCAAAGTGTTGCACAAGTGTTCTTGAGTTACAGGCCTCAGATTTTGATTTTACAATGTGTTTATGCCTTCTTCCTCCATTGTAATGATTTGTGCATCTTCTTAAAGCAATAAAATTCTTGTTTTTGTGGCTATTATTCTACCCTAGTTGGTATTTTATTGCATTTCCTCACCTCTTCATCTATTTGCAGGTATGTTGTGTATGCTTATCCACTTTTCAAGGTTTATTTCTATTGTGCATTGTGTAAAAATGGAATTTGAATGTTGTTCTAGAATGTGGCTCTCAAATCTTCCCTCTCCTCCTTCATTTTCTCCCATTTTCCTTCATTTGAGAGTGTCTTTCCCCCTCTTCTTGGTGCTTGTTGGAGTTCAATCCAGTTCTTTGGATTGAGCTGGTCTTTTTCATAAACTCCCTGTGCATTTAACTAGTTATGTGTGTTTCTTATTGCTCCTCGTGCTTCAAAAATCAGTCCGAGTCACGAAGAAGTATCAATTTGTGATAAATTTTGTGCCTTGGCCAAATAAAAGAGAAGATTCAACAAAAATATCGGGGGACTGGTTTAATGGTTTGGTTTATCAAAGTACGAAAGCTTCGGGCTCACTGGTAATCGGGAACGTGTCTACATTTTTCACAAAGAACCTGCAGTCAACACAAAATGATCCAAACTGCTCCCAAAATTTGAAGCTACGAAGGCTCAAAAACATGCAACCCGACCACGAAGTATCAAGTTGTAGAATTGGTTAAGAAGGATCGGTTAAAATGGACTTATCCATTTTAACGAAATTTGAAACGTTCATACCACTGTTAAATTCCACTTCTCAAAGGCACTAGTCGTTGACATTTAAAAAACCAACTGGAGGCTAAGGATAATTCATTAGTGGATTATGTTTTAAAAGTCGCTTGACGTGCAAGTTGTCAAATTCAATGTCAAGGTCATCAGGGACACGTGGAAAAATATCAAGGATCGAAGGAGGGGCCACGTGGCAGGATTTTGGATCTCCTCAAAGCATTTTGGCTTCGCGGACCTCAAGTCCCCAGATTAAATTTTGTTAGATAATTCTATCGGGTCCGGAAAGGGTCAAGGCAAGTCAAAGGACACGCGGCTGATGAAGGTGATGACAGATGGTGCAAGATAAATGACCAAACGTGGGCACATGTCACCATTCCGGATAACTTCCAAGTAAATGCGTTGCGCGGACCTCAAGTCCACGGAATATTTTGAGCTCAATAATAGTGTCAAGTCTGAAAGGTCAAGGGTGATCAAAGCAGGGATATGTGGCAACATTTTTATGAATCCCAAAAGTTTCTAAGTCCAAACAAGTAAGAAGTTGTGATGCGAAGGAGTGCCCGCGAACCAATGAAAAGAAAGTACGAATGCAAGAAAGATTGAAAAACCTGAGGAGCATGGAGCTCTTCTATTAGCTGTGTTTCGTGGTCGTCAATTAAGGGCTATAAAAAAAAGTAAATAGCAAGGTAAGTGTGGAGCTTCCTCATTGGTTGATGCTTTGTCATTGTCATTCAAGGTCAAGGATGGTCTGACATTTGTAAGGAGCGTGGCATTGTTTAATTGGCTCGCTTTTCATAAAGAAACAGGTCTACCCACAAAAGAAAGGAAAGAAAAGGAAGTAAAGCCCGACCCCGTGACCAAACTAACGACTGACACATGGCAGAAAGTAAAAGCAATGCACGCGTTGGTAGGAGGCAATCCCCGAGCTAATCAAAGGTTGCCATGTGTCACATTTTCGATACAAAACTCCGAATCTTGCAAAATTTATATCGTTGGAAAGGTCTCTTCAAGCCCTTCACATTGGAATCATCAGATTCATAAATTGATGACAGTTGGTGGGAGAAAAAGTAGACAACATCTTTTTCATTAAAGATGCAGTTGCAATATTGGTCAACCACCTGAATTAATAAAGTATGGTGTATTTTTTTCTCTATGCACGTAAGACAAAAGTAATGAATGAGTTTGGCAAGATGTCCATGCTCCTTTTCAGAATTTCAATGCATCCTGTTGGTGGGTGAAGAAGGAAACCAGATTTTTCTTCTCTCTCTCTCTCTCTCTCTCTCTCCCATCTTCTATATATTGTAATAGTCTTCCATTTGGTGAGAGGAGGTGGACTGTGGGTAGTTATAGAAGTTTTTAGATTTAGTTCAATTTTTTAGTTCTAGATTCTAGCTTCTTCCAAGATTGTATGGGTTTAGTTCTGTGAGGAAGAGCTAAGGTGGTTGTGTTGTACAATCACTAGCAGGTTTTGAGGGCATTTGTTCATGTCCCCTTGCCAAAACTTACATGAATAGATTCTAACTGTTTTGATTAAGCTATACTTTACCTTTTCTCATGTTTTAAAGGAATTAAAGAGGCAATATTGTTTGTGTTACTATCTTGCATTCGTTTTACGTTGTTGAGTACACAAGAGTCTTTCTTAGTTGTATTATTCTACTTACTATAGGATTATTGCAAAATAGTGTATACTTTGCAATAGCTCATCTCAGTTGTAAAATCCTATAGGCAACATCACTTTGAAGAGCTTTTATTATCCCTTAAGGGTTTTTTGGGTGTATAAGACAAAGATAGCAAGCGCTTTATCTCAACTCTAACTCCATGATTTATAGTTAGGATTCGAAAGACAATAAACAACATTTGTGTTAATTGAGTATCAATGAATGCAAATGTTATTTCACATATCATGTTAAATTGATTGTTCTTTTCAAGCATCACAGTTAAGGATGGATTCATTCCATGGGAACACTAAGTTTCCCAAGGTCATAAAAGCAGTTGCCCTCCAAATCTCAAATAACAAACATCCAGTTATCTACATACCTAATAAGCATATCATACCTGCAAACCATACATATGCTTATTCCACAAAGTTGAGCTTTAAAATTTATCCCTTATCAGTAAGCTTTGCCAAGAATCCCACCAAGTTTGTGATCCAATATCATTTAAAGCAGTCTTGGCCAAACAATGTTATGCAAATGCAATATCTGAAGATTGTTCATTATCTGCCTTTTTGATCTGTATTTGACTGTCAAGTGCTTACAATAAATCAAGTGACAACTCTTTTGAGAGAAGTATTGTATTTTTGGTTGCACTTGCTTCAAATTAAGTTACACCAACCATAGAGGAAACCAAGCCATGAAAGTTTTTCTTTTATTCAGATTCTCTAACTAGGTCCTCTCACCTTGGTCCAAGCAGAGCTAGAAGTAGTAGGGTAAATCCATCCCCTTTGCAAAGGTGTCTCCTGATCACCTCCTTGATTTGAGTCATTGAGTTGAGTATTGAACAAATCCCTAGCTATCAATGACAAGTTTGTTGTTCATAACTCTCGCAAAGTCAACCACTCAAGCTAGTTGCTCATCTCCTAGGGGTGCTATTTTGGGAGCCTACACCAAAGTGGAGTCGTTGCCGGGGAAATTATTTAAATTCTCCTAGTTATTGATTGATATATGTTATACTAGCCTATCAACAACACCCAAGTGGAGTCGTTGCCGGGGAAATTCTTTAAATTCTCCTGGTTATTGATTGATATATGTTATACTAGCTCGTCAACAACACCCGAGTGGTGTCGTTTCCGGGGACTATTTACAGAGATTATACATGTTTAAAGGTTTCATCTATTGCTAGAATTGGATATTCTAGTAGCGATTGCCTAAAGAAAATTTTGGGATAGACTGGTTTCATTACATATTGTGTTGACGAGCCTCTATTGGACTTCTTGTCCATAATCCAAATTATAAACAAGATTTCCATAAAACTTGACTTCGCTGGGAAAAATGTGGAAAAATTCGTGAAGATATGCAAAGCTTAGCCTTTCAGTTTATAAAGCTATCATTTCAAGAACTTTTTGAGTTAATCTTACATTTAAGGTGCAAGGCCTTAGTGGCGGCTCCGTCTTTCAAAGAAAATATGGTATATACCAGTGCAAAAAATTTACTGCTTGCTAATTAATTCTCTCCTTTGCAAAGCTGGAAGGAAGAAAGCCCTTTTTTTTAAGTTTGATCCTACGAAAAGATTACTTCCAGAACTAGAAAGTACACATTCAAGAAAGAAGCAGATCTAGAAACCAGTGGGTTATCAAAAATCATAAGAAAAGATTGTTCAAACTACTGAGATTGAGCAGCCTTTGGTGGAAGACTACTTTAACACACCTGAAAGCTCTTATTTAGGAAGTCCTCTTGCTAATTTACATTCATTATTTCAAGAAGGTTCATCATCTACACGTAACAAAGGTATTCTTCATCTCTCTTCTTTGTTGATTCGTGAGAATCAAATGTTTTTTGAAACTGAGTCCTTGAAGGATTTCCCTTTTTTAAGCTCATACTCCTCTAACTTCAAAATTCCCCAGTTCCCCATTGTTTCAATCCTTCATTTGAAAATCTTCATCAGATAATATGGCACAGTCTCCACTAAGAGTTCCTTTTGTGTGTACTACTTTCAAACCAATAGGGTTCCATGGAATGATGGGCTATCCTAATGAAGTACCACATGAAATTAAAGAGATGTTGCCTAGATTTCAAGGGAATAATGTCATAAATGGATATCACCATCTTGGATTTTCTTAGGATGATATGTATAACTATGGAATAGAGCATGAAGATGTTTATGTTAAGTTATTCATACATACATTAGAAGAAGATGTCTAGGAATGGTATAACTTGCTACCTGAAAAATCAATTGGCTCTTGGGTAGAAATGAAGAATGCTTTCTGTTTGCAATATGGCAATAAGACAGCCCCGGATCCATTGATAGCAGGAGTGCCAATAGTAACAGAATTACAGATCATTGAGTGGTGTGATAAATTTTTATTACCACACCCCCCGTGTGAGCAGCTTGTTAAAAATGGTGATAGTAATAAGGAACCTGATTATAATGATACATGTATGATGGAGAGCCCAAATGATTCACCACAAGGAGCTACTTCTATTGATCTTCTAAATGTCAAAACTACAAAGGAATTTTGAGCTTGCATCAATCAGGTAGTCTCTCTTCCTCCTGCATGCACTCTCATGCACGCATTGTCATGCATCAATCAAGCAGTCTCTCTTCCTCCTGCATGTATTATCTTTTCCTTCTTACATGCACTCTCGTGCACCATCTTATACTTGTATTAACTTTTTGTTCTCTTGCGCATCTCTGCATGCACCCTTCTAACTTATAGATATTATCCTTAATGTTACGCACGTTCTTTTGTGTGTGGTCTTCATCCTTGGCGCGTGGCTTATACTTAGCCACTTTCTCAACCCAACATCCCTTATCATCCTACAAGCAAGAAAATTGGCCCTTCCCAAGCATTTAAGTGTGAAACTTAAGCAAAGCATTGTCAAAGAATGGTTGTTAAATTTTGATTGCACTACAGTATACATCACATGATATGAGAATGACATGTAGTTTGAGTCTTTTTTGGAGTAGTGGCAACGTCAGCGATGAAAAGGGGTTTCGACAACCTAACTAAAGTTTTTTATAGGAACTCCTTACACTACAAGGGTTTGAAATTTTAAGCAGAGTTTTCAAAGTTATCTTGAAGGTGAGCAAAGAAGAGCGACAAACAATGACACACATTTCCAGGTAGGTGAAACACTCAGGAAGTTGCAAACCCATATTTCAAGCATGTTTAAGACTATACAAAAGGGTTGGGATTGTACAAATGTTATTGACTAAGTTGTACAATTTTGACCAGGCTCAGTTTCAGGTCAGAATTTCATAGATGAAGCATTTCTAGTTCTAGGTTTGAATGTTCTTGCATTCAAATCACTCAGACTCCTCTAGATCCACGCAGAATCAGCTAAGTGCACTTTCTCTCTTATATTTTGTCATTTGTTAAGTAGATATTCACTTTAAAAAGCATAATTCTAATTTGAGAAATTAATGTTGGAAGTTAATTAAATTAAAATACTCACATGTAACATCATTCATCCTTTTATGTATGTTAAATAAAAACCTTATTAAATTAAAAAGAGTGAAATCATTTGGTAAACTTGACCCTCTCCAATCAAACATTGTAACCATAACCCTAATGGCCTTAGGGTTTCATCTGACATTCAAGTCTGATTTGTTTACATCAATGGACTCATCTAGTGTTCCATCTATATACTTATTTGAGTACATTAGGCATAACCATGTATGTAAGGATGCACTTCTTAACATCTTACATAAAATTAAGGTCCCTCCTAATGCATTTAGGGAGTATGTAGATGATATTCTTCATAAGGCTCTTTCCACCCTCATTGAGGTATCTCCTCCACAGCCCCTTCTTAAAATAAGCTTTTCATATATGTTGAAGTTACGGTGCATAAAATTTTGGTTAAGTGTGTTCTTATTAACAAAGCATCTATCCTCTATGTGTGTACTATATATTTTGTGCATGGATTAGGTGTTTGTATTAGCACCTTGGATCCTTCTAATATTAGCATTCGTGGATCTAACAATGTCCCTCGCAAGGTTTTTGATTCTATCACTATTCCCATTACTCTTGGGCACAAAACCTTTTTTGCACTTTTCTATGTTGTTCGTAACCATCCCACTTATAACATTGTTCTAGGACTCCCTTGGTTACATGCCACACACATTACTTTAGAACCTACGGACTTGCAATTTTCTCATCAGGAATCAACCTACTTATACAAATGGGATCCTTCTCCCTTCAAATATCACTCTTCTCAATCATAGGGTTCTTGTAATACATATACATCTATCTCTCCTACTCTATGCAAGTGGTAATTCGTATGTATACCTTATCCACCACATGTTGCATTGAAAAAAAAATCTTGATGGTCGTTTTGTGTCTCTCCCTCCATTGTCTAAGGTTGATATGAGCTTCCCTCTCAGTAAGAAATTTAATGTTAATCTCTATTGTAAGTCTCATCATTACATTAGGCACCATACTGATCAATGTGCCTCATTGTGGCATCTTATTCAAGATTTAATTGATTTGCATGTTATTGACTAAGACTCCTCTTCGTCATCTATTGCCACATCTTCTACATTTCAATCAGATAATTTACAGACTACTTCTCCTCATGTTACTTCTAATGCTTCATCTATGGTGCACGCATCTCTCATACCATTCCAAGATATTGTACTAACTATGGATTTTAGCTTTATCATATGGCATTGCACTGGTGATATGTCTACTCATCATGAGGCTAATCTTTCTCATAGTTCTTCGGTTGCACCATCTTTCGTGACTACACTCATTGAGGATGCTTATACACCATGCATTACTCTTGATACATCTACACATAATTCTTTTGATACTACTAGTGACACAAAAGCATCTTTAAACTCTAGGGAGCATCTACTTTTCACGTACTATCTTCGGGTGCTTGTATTTTGATTATAGTTCCTTTATTTCCTCATTATGCACTGGTTACACACACACACACACACACACACACATTTTGGGCATGACCCCCATCATGATCATCATGTTATTTCTAGGACTTTCATTGGCATATGGGCTAATTCTTCTTGGTTGCATATGTTACCTCCATTTCCCATTTTTGTGATATGATTTTATAGCCTAGGCCTCTAGACATTTTTGGGTCACTTCCATTTGTGCACGACCAATAAGTCTCATGTTATCCCCCCTCATTTCCTGATGACACACTCTTTTTATAGGTTCAACTTAACTATTGAGGGAGTGGTTCCAATCTTAAACCTCATGTTGCGAGCGCGCGCGCGCGCACACACACACACACACACAATGGGAAACCTTGGTTCTCATCTCTAGTTACATACTCTCTATATATTCCTCTCTGTGGGGGAATTATTGGATCACTCTCCCTTCTCTTTAGATAATAGGTTTTCCTTTATGTGATTAGTGGGGCCTAAAATACATAAACACTGAAATAGTTTCAAAAATACAAAAAATATTCAAATATTTTCAAAACAAAATTAGGACCTAGTTTTGTGGCATACATTGTTTACACTTTACATTATACATGTTGTTTATTCCTTTGGTTTGATAGATAACATTTCTTCTTTACACACATACATTCACGTGGTATATTGAGCATGATGCAGGATATACACAGAGTAATACACGATGACAGGTGTTGTCCTAACCTTTACCCTGCTAACGTATGGGAGCATATACTTTCACATACTATATCCAGGTGTTGTATTTCCATCATAGTTCATTTCTTTTCTCATTACACTTTGTTACACACACACACACACACACACACACACACACATTGTGTACATTTTCTATCTTTTGGATTAACATGACACACATTGTGTACATTTTCTATCTTTTGGATTAACATGACTAACAAGTGTGTTTTGCACCACGCTTACAGTTATTGTTTCACCGGATCTTTTATATCATATGTTATATGTTATTCATCACATTTGGATACACTTGCTTTTCATGCATGCTTGTTAGTTGTGTGTGTATGCTTGTTTTCTACTCTGATTGTGGCCTAAGGGCCTTAATTATCTTGAGACACCATGTGTGTCCCATGTTTGCAGTGTAATTCCTTGTGTGGTTGTGCTATCTTGTTTCTAAGATCAAGGGCCTTGGTTGTCTTACGACATCGTTGGTGTCCCATGTTTGCAGGCACTTCGCCTTTTGTGTGACATTGTTTGATATGTTTACACTTGCTTCTACATTGTATGCACTTGTTTTCTATTGACACATGGTTTTCTATTGTTATTATTGTTTTGATGCATTGACATTGTTGAAGTTAGCATGTTTCTTGTTATTGTTGCTTTTATTTTGCACCATGGTTTCTACGATGCACATCCCCTTATAAATATAGTTTCTTCTTGGTGACCACCACATCAATATTTCAGAGGTCAGACACAACTTCTCATATTCTCAGGAATGGGTATACATATTTTCTTTTGAGCCACGTGCTCACCATTATGCATTGCCTGCACCTCAAAAGAGGGGGCAAACATCTTAGGTTTATTTTACTTTTCCAATAGAGTGAGACAGTTTTATGCGTATAAACATATGTAGAGGCATACATAAATGACTCAAAATCAAACTCAAACATAGAAATTCAGAAAAATCCACAGGGTCAAAAATGCACGTATTGGTTAGGATTGATGAATGGTTATGATCCTACTATATAATTTTTCCTAGGGGCATTTTCTCTACATCTTTCAGCAATTTTAGGTTTTTCATCAATGGTACAACATTTTCATATGGTTTTAGACTTGGATTGACTTCGTTTGGCACAGGCTAAGGGGGCATGAAGTATTTCACTCTCTTTCTCCGCGGTACTCAGTTTTAGTTTCAATTTTGGGCACATTAGGGGCACAAGTGTCCTTTCTCCAGTCAGATTTCAGCATGCATCAATTATACTCAATTTCATACTCTGTTGTGCGGCACATGAGAAGAGGTATAGAGGCACTTATTCTCTTTTCTATTGTGTCCTAATTTATAAAATTGGGCTTATATTCACCTGCAGTGGTATGGTTTGTGGGGTTATGGAATGTATTGAAGCAGTTAAATTCTTTATAGGCAATCTTGCTTATCATATTGCACTTAAGGGGGAGATATCAAAGTTGTTGAATAACTTTGATATGCTATCTTCTTCCTTTGTGGGGTGCTTCGGATCCTCATCCTTGTGATTCTCCTCTTTTACATTCATATGTTGGGTTTGTCCACTTAATACATTGACAGATCCTCGACACAATTAGGGACTTATCACCCTTCATTCTCCATTAGAATTCAACAAATCTAGAATCTTCAAGGCACAAAAATGGGAGCACATTCCTTCCGCACACAAAAAACAAGTGTATATCTTCCATGTTTTACATCTCCTTTGGTATTTCTTGTTAAACATTTGTGTACATTGTTTTCATTACATTTTACTTACAATTCAATTTCCTATCTTAGGCATTGACTACACTCTGTGTTCCAAGTTTCATCTTGGAGCATGCAAACACCAACACAACACGATACCACAAAACAAAGTTACTACAAACAAATACAAAGTGTATCTACACACTTAGGTATATTTTCCTTTAAGCATGTAATTTCAATTTCATACTTAAAAGGGGGAAATTGTAGACAATCAAATTTGGTATCTATCCTTTGCCATTGTTGATATTGACATTGCACAATTTACGGACAAATGAACTTTCCTTTCTATTACTAAGCACACTTTGATAGCACTTCATGTACTTTCTTATCTTTGCACACCTCTCTCTTATTAGTTTCTGAAATTTAATTACACAAAATGCATCTAAAAACATCCATGCTTAGGCACATAAAGTCAAAATGTGTTTTTCTCTAATATCCAAAAATGTCAGTTTCGGTCATGTTCTTTACATATCGACCCTACTGTACTGTACAGTTTTGGAAAAGTGGAAAATAAAATCCTTGCATAGAAAATACAGAAATAGTATAATGATTTTCAGTCTCGATGAGACTGGAGATATTGAAAGATAAAGAAGTAACAGAGGGTATCCCACCCTTGAACTGGAACGAATATTCACCAAATCAATTGAAATGAAATTGATGACCAAAATATCCTTTGACAGGATGTGAAGGCTGAAACTGATAGAGCGTTCTCAACTAAGATAAACCATTTGAGATGCGTCCAGCCTTACATTAAGCTTTATTGATTGATTGTTGAATTGTTTATTGTTTGTTTGTTAAGGCTATTTTGAAGAGATGATTCGGTTGGGGTCCCAACTTTGTGGTACCTTGATTACGAAGTAGAAATTTCATTTTACACTTATGTGACAGCAAAAATATGTTGTGAAGGTTGAAATTTTGATGAATTGAACATATTATCATCTAACATAGACCATCTAAGATGTGCCAAAACCTTGCATTAAGCTTTACTGATTGCTTGTTGAATTGTTTGTTCGTTAAGGCTATTCGAAGTTCTGAGTTGATTGGAAACCCAACTTCGTGGTGCTTTATGGCATATAAAGATCAGATACTAAACTTCCGATGTTGTTAAATGAGAGTATTCCTCCTCACTAGACCTTCAGGTTCTCTTTATTGATATTTTATTAAAGCTTTCTTGTGTCTTTGTAATTTCTTGTCATATGCAGGTAGTGGTGCCTTTATCGCATATAATCTTGAGATACCCATTTTCCATTGTTGTTAAATGACAGTATTCCTCTGCGCTATACCTTCAGGTTGTCTTTATTGATATTTATTAATGCTTTATTGTGGCTTTGAAGTTTGTTGTTGTATGCAGGTATTCGAAAAAGAAGCCGATTTGTAACAAACTAATTGAAGTTAATAGGGTATAAACCAAATGATATGACTCGAAGAAAGGGTTTACAAGTATAAACATGAACACCTGCTACAGATGACTTAATCAACCTATTGCTGACAGACTAGCTGAGAATCACATATATGTAACAAAAATATAGCTACCCCAATCATTTGAAAATGGTATCAGACAAATCATTATTATGTAATTTAGTAATGTCAAAGCAATCAGATTGACGTGTAAATGGGCTACCATATACTCCGCACAATCCATTTTTCTTTAAACAAAATTTACAAAATGAACCAGAAAAAAGGTACACTTCTTCTCTGTTCAAACTGAACAGGATATCTGTAATTACTGATTAGAAAGAAAGTGAGAGAGAGGGGGCGACAGGGAGTTGAATTGCCAGTCTGATCATTTTGTAATTTTAAAACGTTTAAGAAAGAAACCAGAACCAAGAGTCTTTCTCCATTAACATTAATAGGATATTTCCAATCTGTAAACATTGGCTTAAAGACAGTATTAAATAAAATGCTCCTGTAACAGACGATAGCAATGTCACAATCATTAACATATCAGATGGATTCAGAATATAACTAGTCCCGTCTACTGAATTTTGAAATCTAAAAACTGAACACACCCATACTTGCATCTGAGTGACGGATGTCAAATACCCGATATGGCCACATGGGTACATAATACAAACGGCTTACATCTTTTGAAGCTGTGCCTTGATTTTGTCTCGCTCTCCTGACCAACATAAACCATCATTGATCAGTTGAATTAACAAGCTCCCTTTCTCTTTCTAGAGGCAAAATGTTGTCCCAAAACAATAACAATGTTACAAAGAATGTCCATGCTGCTACAACTTATTATTAAGGCTAGCACACAAAGCAAGGAGAATATGCCACATGCATTAGATAAATTAAAATAGATGAAGATAACTTCAAAGCTCTCTATAAAGGGAATCACATGATCATCATCTTACATGCTAAAAGCTACAGGAATTAGGGCATTTTTATTGACATCGTATCTCCAAGTAGCAAGCTGTAAAGTTTTGTCAGATTATGCATAAGGTATACCATCACCTTCATAAAAAACCTACAAAAGGATTGCTCTGGGTGTGAAAGTATGAAAGCAGTCAACCAGGAATAAGACTATCCTGAAATGAAGAAGTGGCTATTAAGCAAGAATGTGTGGCATCAAAAGGAAAACGGAACTGTAGATGCTCTTCAGAGGAGAAATCAGTACGCGCAATCAATAATGCAATTCTGAATCTCATTTGTCAAACTTGGAAAACAATTTAGAAGAATGATACCTCTTAGGCCAAGAGAACAAGCCAGAGGCATTGAGTGAAATGATCTTCTGCAAATGAATGCATGGTTGACAACGAGGACATTTAAAAACAGATAAAAAACGCATTAAATTGTTTGTTACAAGCATGCAGGACAAGAATATAATTTTGATCTGTAAATTGCCTTGGAAGTGAACAAACATGAATGTACCTATGTACAAGGTGAACAAAGTTGGGTGTACGGGAATTGAATGACTAAAAAATGTGTTTGCACACAGACTTGGAAAAATGATTAAAGGGGCAAAAGGCTATATGGTGATCATATTGTGGGAAGAACATTTGTACTAAGTAAAGACTGAAGGCGACGGCTATTCTGGCACCAGGATGCACCTATGCCCATAGACACCATACATCCATCCGTTTCTTACGCTTTTAACATAAAATTCTTTTGGAATTTTTTTTTGCGGTAAACACAATGTTCACTACTAAATATATATTGCCAAACTCCAGCACAATTCGAACCCGCAACCTGTCAGTTATTACTATGGCCACCTTACCAACCATACTACATGGTTGCAGCTGACAGTAACTTCCGTGCATCATATTTATTCAAGCTGAAAATTTAGTTCGACTATTTAACACAGCTGGCATGTATGCATGATGTATGATCTATGAGGCATATGTGTATGGCGGTGCATCCTGGCGCTAGGATAGCTTTTGCCAAGAATGAATGGTGTAATTAAAGGTTATAAATTTAGGAAAGTAGTAAATATATTTATTCCAGCTGGTGTAGAATAGGCATCTTTAGTGGGAGACTGAAAGGAAACTTGTACTATGTGCGCCACTTTGATTGCAATAAATGATACTATGTCACCCAAAGAAAACTGAAATCAAAGAAACATGGCACAATGGAAACCTGAAAACAAATTGTTATTGTTTTTTATTTCCAGCTATGAGGTCTTAGTAAGCAATGAATGATTGAATTGGCAACAAGAGGGCAGCAACATAAAGTGTTAGACCTTCAACCATTGATTAGACATGCAAATAACCGAAGATTAACCCAACGGTGTATGGTAAATGTTCCAAACGACTAGTAATGAGGTGTGGGTAAAGCTCAATAGAAAACCACAGCAACAATGCAATAAGAAACCAGCATAGCACTCACTTTTTAAGCTAAATGACAAAGACTGATTCATAGAAAAAAGCAATCTTAATTGCAATTGAACTGAAGCTATGCTAATCTACTATTGAAATTAAGAAGAATAAGAACAGCAAGATAATCAAACTAAAATTCAAAACAATAAAAGCTAAATGATGCTTGAAGATGATGATGATCGAAAAGGAAAAGGTTGTTAAGCAATGTTGGACTGATCGTCCACCTGATTGGATCAAAATCAGCTGAGAAAAATTGGAAGTAGGTGATCTAGGTACTCACTAACTGCAGAAGTAAACATACGTAAACAAACACTAGATATAGGTAAATCTAGGTCCCGCACAACTCATTTGAATAAGCATCATTAAGCAATCTTTGGTGTTAGGACCCCAACGTCATAACCATCTATTATTATTTTTGCATTGTAATTCATAGTTGTCTTTTAGCTATGAAGCTCAGATTCCTATGTCGTTGTAAGGCAGACCCTTGAAATTAGGGTTAGGGTTGTAATGCTTATATATAGATGTTGTAAGGAAGAGATAGGGAAGATTTTTTTTTGTAACAAGCTCTACTCTAAAGGATGGTGTCCCCTCAAAGAGGTCTGCCCTATCTGAATGTAAGCAAGGATTGCAATTAGTTTCTGAGTTCACTGAGCAATCGGTTCTTTTGTGTGTTATTTCTATTAATTTCATTTTCTGCATTCAAGATCATAACAAGTGGTACCTAAGCTATTTCTACGATTGTCTACCTTAGCAGCATTAGGGTTTCAGTGGTAATGTGACTGTCCATTGTATGCTCTCACCTTTGCCTAATGTGGACCTTGGTGATCATAAGGTGGTAATAGAAGTACTAGTAGTGGCACTAAGCTTTTTGCCCCAAATCTCCCACAAAAAATCCCCTGCAAATAGTTCATTTTTATTTTTAAGGCTAGAAACCTTGTGTCGAGGATTTCCAAAATCCTAAGAAGCACCCAATGCCCGTGTGTGAAGCAAGGTGGAATTTGACCCATCATCGCAGGCTCCTAGACAACATTTGTATATCGGCTTGAACTTCCAAGTAACCTTGTGTATATAAGATGACCACACATATTTTTCCAAAACGTATTCCTAAGATGCATTCTAGCATCCACAATCTATCATGCACTAGTAAGTACTTAACCCCAAGAAGTTACTCCCACAGTACCTCGAAGATGGGATAGCGGGGTATGGATACTTCAATCCTCTAGAGTAAGCGCTTTAAAATATTGGGTCGACACTATTTATGATTCACAAACCTAATAAGTATACTTGCAAACTAACAGACAAAACACACTCTATAGCAGAACTTCTTGTTATAACCCAACAGATCTTATCTCTGCGACCAACCACTACATAAGACGGGTCAGAACTTTCCCAGCCACTTCTTTTGCAAAAGGGGCTATATATATGGCGACCATGGGCAAATTTCAGCCCAAAGGGTAATCAGTCCAACAAAATGAAGAAATAAAAAAGTCACAAAAAAAAAATTGCTTATTTCCCACCTACTCCAAATTGATGTTTTTGTCTTTTGATCATTTTGGTGTTAAAAATAAAAACTGGAAAATTCTTTTTCACACCTACCCCAAATCGATCATCTCTTCCTCCTGGCCATTTTGGTAAAATTGCGAAGTAAACCCAAGGCAGCTCAAGACCTTTCCTTGGAGAAATTGGATGAAGATCTCAAAATCAATCTAGTCAGCGCACTCCTCTATACTTGAAACTTTGTCCAAATTGGACAAGTTAGATCTCATTGACGATTTTGTTAGCCAATTGGCAGGGCTGAATGCCAAATACAATTCCATACACAATGGACAAGGCTCTAGCACGGGACCACATTGTCAACGCAACAACGAACAATTTTGGGGGACTTCCCTGAACACCCAAACTAGATTTCCTGAAATTTGTCGATGATGACCCCGCAAGTTGGCTATATAAAGCAGGACAATTTTTTATGTCCATCAAACTCCTGCAAATGAGAAACTTCTAATAGCTTCATTCAGCTTGGAACACGAAACCGTTCAATTGTACTAGTGTTGCCAAAGACACATAGTACACTTGCATGGGATGAGTTCAATAAACACAGCCTGATTTGGCCCTAGTGAATATAAGGACTTCGGAGGGGCACTGACTAAAGAAGTAAGGCAAACTCACCATGTCCATGATTATCAAGCCCGGTTTGAAATGGCCAACCAGACAATAGGGGGACAACACATTTTTTGAAAGTTGCTTCATCAATGAATTGAAAGAAGACCCCAGGGTCAAAGTCAAAATGATCAAACCCATTACTTTGAGGAAGTGATTGGGTTGGCTAAACTAGTAAAAGATAAAAATACAACCGACAATGTCTATATAAACCATCACAAGTCAGGATCCCTCAACCATCTCGGCTAAAACCGAACCAAAGGCACAAAATCACCACCAATCCAGCACCTGACTCATGAAGAAATGTCCGCACATAGAGCCAAAGGGTTGCGCTACAATTGTGATGAAAAATACGACCTAGACCACAAATGTACTGAATAAAAAGTATATCTCAAGATGTTGATGCACCTTCCGTGTCTAGCATGTTGAACAACTCAAACAATAGCTCAGAAGATGAGCAACCGGGGATCACAAGTTACAATCCCCCAAACTATGAAGATGTTGGGATAGTTCAAAGGGCATCGCCTAACCATCCTCGTTGACTTTTGAAGCACTCATAACTTCATTGGCCTACAGATGGAAAAACAAGCAAATTGTTATGTGTATCCATGCAACAATTTTGAGGCGATGGTAGCTAACGGAAGAACACTGGCTTGTAAGGGAAAAAGTCAGAATGTCCATGTTTTAATGGGTGATTATAAGCTGAAATCAAACATGTTCGCACTTTCATTAGGTGGTTGCAACATCATTTTGGAAGCCCAATGGCTTCTATCATTAGGACCCATCCTAACAGGCTTCTCCGCATTATGGATAAAATTTATGTTTGCAGAGCAACAATACACTTTAACTGTTAACATGAATGGAAGCATGTTCCACTCAAGTTATTAGTTATCACCGCATGGCTAAGTTGGTCAAAAAGAATTTTTTAGGTATCGTGGCTCAGTTATGCGTAGTTCATATAAGAAAAACAGGGACATCCCTGGAACCCACAGACTCGCAATTGATTCTCCATAAGCACAAGCAATTGTTTATTGAACCGTGAGAATTACCACCTCAATGCTCACATGATCATGCAATACAACTACTTCTCCTAAGTCAACCACCAAACATACAGTCGTATCTTACCTCCTATATGCAAAAAAAACAAAATTGAAAAGATGTTCAAGGAATTGCCTGACACCGGTTATTCAGTCAAGTGAGGGTCCGTAATCTACAGTTTCCCGAGTTAATATTGTAGACTTCACCATATAATTTTGTACCGTGAACAAATAAAATCGAGCAAATAATCACATTCCTTACCCAAGATTAGTTAATGGATGTTGCATCAAATGAATTGATATTACGCTTTCTTGATATTGCATGGGGCTAAACAGACATACCACATGCATATCAACTGATTGAGGTCTCTGAGAAATCCAGAAGCTTTTGAGACAAGTTATTGTTCTTGTTTTCCAATCGTGTGACGAAGTCGAATGTTGAGTAGGAGAAATTCAAATGCTTTCAAGATGTGTATTCCCCACCTGGCCTGACAACTAGGCATTTAAATGCATCAAGAAATGAACTTCTGAATCTAAGGGACTACATCCAATCCCTAGAGTGATAGATGTCATTGTAGAGGGAGTCGGATACACCTGAAGGTAAGAAAACCAGAGGCAGATACATGTCACTTAGAATTCCTCTTCTCTATGGGGCCAACAATGCATCAAAGGGCTAAGCATGGTCTACAGTTTAAAATACGAAGCTTGCAATAATGACTATCTAACCCAACATGTAAAATTTGAGTGTGTATCCTAAAGGGGGACCACTTCAAACAATCAGTCTCTCATAACTTGAGTGCTCAAGGAGCAACTAAGAGGGTGTCATCTATGACTTGTATGATTATGTCAATTGTGCTGCATCAAACATTTGATTTAGAAACTCTACATGCTGGGCTGGGATTGATGAGTTGGAGATCTCCACTGAACCCATATGATTGGAAAATCAGTGTCTATGTCCATTGTAGATTTGGGAATAGATAGCCATCCATTAAGGTTTGTACTCATTTTACCCCTATAAACTTGTTCAGATATTGTAATTTTAGCATCTGTCTGAGTTTCATTATCTTAACCTTTGAGGATGGTTATGGTTGATTGCTAAACGGAATGTCTTGCACTTCTGTGGTTATTTGTGATGTGCTTGAGAGAAAGATCCTTAGTCCTGGCCATATGATGGCCAAATCATTGTTTGGACATCGATACACCATATTTTTTTATGTATACCAGCACCTAAAACTTATGAAGCCGTGTCAAACAACTAACCTTAACACTATAAAAAACATAACGCGGTGTTTTTCTAAATGAAAAAGTTCAGACAATAGATTAAATTCATATTTTACTTTTCATACACTTGTGTATAAGTAGATTCAATAGAGAATTTTTGCTGGATATGGAAAACTCTCTCTCACATCTGTCTGACGGTCAAAGAATACGTTCATAACTATGATTTGGACTCTCACATCTGTCTGATGGTCAAAGAATAGGTTCATAACTATGATTTGGAATTCAATGGGCTAAATGTCCTGTAACCGTGGACAAATAATGATATATATGGTGCCTCAAGGAATTTATTAGCATGTACTTCTCGAGCACCCAATGTCTGAAAGCGCAATTTTGGGCTCCACTAATCTCAGTGTCAGAACCTGGCAAAGAAAGCCTACATTAGAATTATCACGGATTTCATCTCTATACTATATTATATGGTCAGTCATTTGAATTTCCATTTGAGACATTCTCTGTAGTTTAGGATGAACATGCCAATGCAATTGTTCAACAGATATTCTATTTATACATAGTTCCACAAAGTTTTAGTGAAGTGGGGATGCTGAGAGCCTGAGACAGGGTTACACCTTTAGAGGATGGCTGAAGAGTACCCCCCAAGTGTGCGGATACACCACATGGAATATCAATGGTAAGGACTGGGGAAAAACGCCCAAACCGCAGACCCCAAATATAGAACAAGAATAAACATTATGAAAAATATTAATAATTTCTTCATTGAAGATGAATCCAAGACGCAAATAAACACAATGAATAAACCAATTACAAAATTTAAAAAGTCAAGCAGGTGTATCAATTACTAGATTAGAACAAGACATGGTGATATGCCATACATGATACATCCATAAAAAAATATGACCTTTTCTAAATATTAAAATTTTATAGATGAAACCAAATTAAACATGGAACAAGCCAGAAGCTAGGATTAGTTAACCTGCACATACAACAGTATCATACTGTCACTCCTCCACACACTTATTGCAAACCCGTAGAGGGAATCCGCCAGAAAAAATTGGGGGTTTTGGGAAGGGATAGAGCACCCATGTGGGGAACATATAGCAGAACCCTGTGGAATCAGAGAACTGCGAGGCATCAATTATAATAGGGTGCATCAATCATGTTTCAAGAGCAGTTAGGAGTTTCCAAGACATCTCCGCACCCTTGAAATGTGGCGGATGCATGGGAAGTGTCAGAAATTCAAGGATACCTATTTCACACACACAAACCAAGCCTAGAAAAAATAAATAACAATAGACACACACATTGAGAGAAAGAGAGGGCTTTCGAAAGACTCACTTTCTTGAGAAGTTGTGGCTGATTTTACATCTGTACGAAAGAACAGTCCACATTTTCTCTCATAAACAGGCTGTAATAAAAAAGTACAAATATTAAGAGAAATCCTTTAAGAAGTAATGGTCCTAAAATTGAAACGACATTGAAATAAAAATTTGAAATACATCTTTTATCAATGTTTGCAATGAGTACATAGCTAGGAATAATGAACAAGAGCACCCAAAATAAGGGGGCAACCTCAAGAAAAAGTAATAAATAAATAAAACCAACACAAAAGTAAATAAAGAGATTTGATGCATGTCCATCCAGTAACAAATAGAAGTGTGAAGACACATAGCTATATCCAAATAACAGTCCTTCCCTTGCAAGGTAATATACATTAGATTTACAACTACTCAAAAGATGTGCTCTGCAGAGTGTATTGGGACTTGAGTAGTGATCCTTGACAATGCCAAATTGTTCCAACCAAAAGCAAGTCAGAGAGTCAAAAAGGAAACACTTCAAATGTTTGAGGCAGAACCCATAATATGGTACAGAAGCTGGTTATATCATATATGCCTATAACACATGAGCTGTAGGGGAGGCCAATAATAAGTATAGTTTACCTTTTTCATCTTGGCGAGGCCAGCAATAAGTATATTTTACCCTCCTCTAAGTGATTAGCTTTAGCCTAAGTGACATGCTGACCAATTCAGGTTGACGGAGAGAGCTTAGTATATCTATGACTTCCTTGCTAAGAAATATCATTGATTGTGGTTGTCTGGCATTGTTCGAACTCAAGATAGAGATGGAAAGAAGTAATCCATGTAACTGTTCTAGGAAAAAATTGAAGGGAGCTAAACTATTGTCAAAGCCCAACTGATAAGGATGATGGTTTGTTAGACCATCGCCAAAGTACAAATCCCTCTAGATATCTGACATAAAGAGTCAAATGGATAGGACTAGAATCGTTCCCTAGGTGACTTCAACGGATTGGATTCCCCTTATCAGGCTTATTTGCTATATGTAATCCAAAACATTGGCAAAGATGCAGATATCTATGTAATTTAATTACTACATCAAAAAAAAGTAACACCTCTGTGAAATTTAAAGTAAAAAATACTGATTAGGGAATCTAAAGAAGATGGATATGGACCATCTCAAGTCCTTAAAATGGAAGTAATGTGCTCCCCTAATCTTGTAATAGGTTTGACGTCTAAAGAAAAGTGCCCCTCAATATCTACCTCATATAGAGAACAAATTCTAAATACCCATTACTCTTGAGAAATGTGAAGATCCGTCTCAACCCTCAGTCGGTAAGAACACACTCAAAGCAGACCAATAGGGATACGAAGTGCATACAAGCGGTGACATTCGAGAAAAACTGGCTGGATAACAAGACCATCTGAATATGAATTACTGAATTAGAATAGAAGGTAAACTTCAAATGAAGTAGCTTAGCCAATGCAATCCAAAATAATAAGTGAGAACAGTGCACTTTCCGAGTGTTTATTCTGGCAGCCCTGCTAGGATTTCTGCTTGCTTAGGGTTTTATCATTTTATGTCCCCTTTTGGCATTATACCCTCTTTTTCAAGGAAAAAATTGTGGGAGTTAAATCCTGTTATTGCCTTTATTGTGCACAATCAAGCAATTTTTCTGTAGGACGGTAATAGTTTCTATATACTGGCCACTCCACAACCTCAAGCATCAATTGATGTTGCAGTCATTGTTGAAGGAGAAACTAGTGGCATGAAGGCTCACCATGTTTGTCCTAAGAAAGTCCACAAGGTAATGTCCAAATTCCAAGGAAAAATTCTCCTACAATTGTTTTGCAGTTGCTTGAATTTGATAATGCTTGCAAATGGCTTAAGCAATACACTTTGACAGGCTATTTTGTTGTTAAAATTCATTCGGAGGGTATAATTAGAATTGGGGTTCAAACTACTAAATAGCCTCATGGTATTAAGGTTAAAGAGGCCAAGAATATGACCAAAGGGTTTTTTGTTCCATTTCTCAAATATCCAGCATTGCTTGACTATTATCAAACATGGCCCTTGGTTTGTCAAAAGACCCTTCTCTGTTTTCTCACCATCAACTTGTAATTTTGTTGTCTCTAATAGGGATAGCCTTCGCATCTCGATTTAGGTAGAATTTCAAGGACTGGTGTTTCCGTTTCGAGCCATACCGTTCATCTAATTCAAACCTTTGGAAGTTTTGTTTGCCTAGATCAGAACAAGTTCTATTCAGCCTGCCCTCAAAAAAGGTGTCGAAATTGATATGTCCAACGATCTCAAGGCAACCATCAATATACAAAGCAATAAGTAAATTACACCTTGCACTTTGTATATTAATCAGCCTAATATTTGCTTCTAATACCAATCCACCACACAAAATTTGGGGTTGTTGATTGATAGCTATTGCGAGGAATAACCCCACTGCCAAACCCACAATTGTATCTAGCAAGGCTAATGAGGACAACAATGACGGATGGACAATTGTTGGCAACAAAACTTCCAACCAGAAAAATAGTTATAATAGGCTGTTTGGGGTAAAACTCTAAACCCTTGGCTGCTCTTGCTTCCCACAAGGCATCTCTAACACCACCCACACCTCCATCCAATACTCTACCAAATTCCAACATTCCACAAACCGCTAATTGAGTTTACAATGCCCTATAGGATATGGTTGGCCCCAGCCTTCGTTGTGCGTGTCTTGGAGCTGTGAAAACAAGGAGGGCACTAAATTTAGTCACAAAGTTGGTGACCCAGAGCTCATACAAGTTGGAGACACATTACTTTGTTAATGGGTCATACCAAATTATTCTTAAGGATCTCGAATCCACTTCCTCTTATTGTTCAACTAGAACAAATTGACTTTATTTGCAACATGCATATTTTAGATAACAGCATTGACATTTGGGAAGGCATTAGGTTGTCAAGAACTTCTAAGCAAACTACAATTTTTCTGAAAATTCTTTTGAGAAAACATATGACAAAATTAAGTGGCTTTAATCATTGCCATGCTACAAGCACTAGGGTTTGGCCTTGGCTTTGTCAATGCATTCCAAACTTTGTTTATTGATGCACATGTCTTGCCATAATGGAAATCCTAAACAATATTGCCTCTTAATATCTATCAAACATGTTTTTCCTCGTGTCCCTTTTCTCTATGAGCTTTCTACATAGGGTTTCGGCTATTTGTTGGCCAATAATGCCTCTAGAGTCCTTGTAAAAAGCATTCGTTTGCAAGGAGATTCAATAGTTTAAAAAATAAATAGGTGTTTTGCTAATATCACACTTGCCTAGAAAGACAAAATTAAATGCCATGGAACACTTGATTAATTTTTTCCTTGCTTAAGGCTCAAGTATCCCATGGGGCAAAACATGATGCTATAGACAATCACTCACCCTCGTCCATGCTTGGTTCACTAGATTTGGATAGAAATGGGTATGCCGTAGAGAAATGTTCAAGCTTTGAGCATCCCCTTTGCTTTCCAAGCCCCTATTTCATATCTTTGGAACCATGTTATCAGTAGGTTTGAGAAGAGACCTTTCCTTGCTAGTAAGTTCTAGGTCTGTTCTGAAGTGCTCTTTGCTACACATGTTTAGCACTTCAACATTAAAAAAGCGCATTATAAACACATTTCAATTGACTAAACAAGAAATAGAATATAGAAGCACAAATGAACTCATATGTAGCTTGCTTTCTCAAAAACAACAAGAAGGGTTGTGCTCCTTTTTCAATCCCAACTCATCCAATGGAATTCATTTCATACGTCATCAAAATGTTAACAATCACTAAACATTAACACAACAAAGTGTTCATCATTGCTAATGAGATTTCGAATATTGCAATCCTTACTCTTTGCAAGAAGACAACCATTATGCGAGAAGTCGCCAAGTTTTCCTTCACTCTAAAATGCATGCATTTCAACCTTCCAATGTGCATTTTTAACAATGGCTCCTATTTCATAAGTGACTCGTGTATGGATTTATAACTAATGCTACAACAAGCTTAGAGAATCAATTGCACTCCATCTACAAACCTACAAAAAAGATAGAGCTTCTTAGTGGCAACTTGGTGCAACTCTTGTTCATGCAAGAAACCCTAAACATTCTCCACAATTTCATTAATCAAGGTCCATCTCGAAGTTTACCTTGGCATCCAACCAATGTGCCCAATGATATACCGTACACCACACCCACCTCAACCCATACTCTTATCGCACAACATGATCATAAACAAAAAAACATCATTCATCAAACCAATGTGTCCAACAACGGGAGCAAAATATGGCCCAGGCAAGCCAATTATGAAGAACAACATGATATGCATTGGGTTCTCGCACTTTCAAAGTAGTTGAACATCTATGATTGCATATCTCAAAAAAAAGAGGTTCCAAGCTTCACACCAAAAATTATAACACCACTTTGTGATTCTTACATCATACTAAAACTTACAAGAATGATTTCATAATATACTTTCTACCTTAGCTTGTCATAATCCAACTTTACTGCAAATGCATTGAAGCCTTACACTTCGGCACTAAAAGAGCATTTGAATACAACGCGTTGACTTAGCAGATAATCAATACAACATCCTAATGCATATAGATTACATTCTCACTGCAAAAAAACCAAGTGTACATATGTCTGGATTTTTTAATTTCTAGAAACTAAGTGCTAAATCCAAATATCATCAATTTTATGATATACACCAGCGAATAACTGAGAACCAAGCTTCAAATATTGTATTCAATAAAAGCAAAGGGCCAATGCTTCTAAAGAGGGCACTTGGTTAGACTAAAAGTCGCAGCTGCCCAAGGAACCACTATACTACTCATGCTACCACATAGCCACTAAGTCTAAGTATCATCAATTTATGCCATATGATATACAACACCAAGTAACTGAGAACGAGTTTCAAATATTGTATTTAATAAAAACAAAGGGCCACTACTTATAAGGAGGGAACTTGCTTAGACTAAAAGTAGAAGCTTCCTGTGCAACCACTTTACCACTTGGCTCTTATTTCCCACATGTGACCAACAACCTCCTTTATGGCCCATCAATTCCCATATTGTTATCCTAAGTCACAAGGTTTGTGTTTGTGTTCATGTTTGGCAAGGATAAAATTTGACACAAATTCATCACCCAATAAAGTTTAGGCAAAAAATTTGTCAATAAGTTCGAATTATATAAATTTGCATTTTTATTTTTTTAAAATAAATATTAAATTTACAAGAATGGTCGAAATATACAAATATTATTAAATACCTTCAAAATTATTGTGAAATGATGTCAAAACACATTATAACTTATAAGTTGATCAAAATACTAAATAAAACATTACACACATGAAATCACAAATTTAAAGAGGGTGTCTTGTTTCAAAAAGAGTCTAGATTATAAAGCATCTAAGTTCTACCACTATTCTCAAACTTTTCGATTTCTCCCTACTTTTTACACCAAAAAAGCTCAAAATCATCAAGAGCACTTAGCTGAGATGGTTCAATATCATCATCTTCAAATTCACCACTGAATTCTTCTTGTGAAAGCAAGTCAGGATCATTTGCATTTGTTATGTCTTCTAAATGGGTTGGAATGGTGAAGACGAAGTAGATGAGTCTTTTGTTGCTTTCTTCATACAGAACTGCAAATTGCTGCGAATATTAACAAGATCTCTTAACCTCCCAGACAACAATGTGTTCCACTTCTTTAACTGAATGTGGTTAAAGCAACTCCAATTCCTTTCGCAAGTTGATGAACTTGCTCCTTGACTCAATACTCTAACACCAAAGTGTTGTAGTTCACGGGTATCTACTTCAAAGTTACTCCAACATCTATATCCTTCAACATTTGGGTGTGACATGTCATACTTGGTTGTTGGTATTCCAAGCATTTTTTCTTCTAACTTGTATGCCCAACATTGATACTTGAATTTACTTGCAATTTTTGGATTTGGTTCAAACCTCCATATGGCTTCATGAAGCCCACTCATGATTTCATTGTCACCCTGTCTATCTATGTGGAAGAGTTTAGGCTCCAAATAGCAAGTTGTTGCATGAAAAGGGGTGTGTACCATTTTCCATCTTGAATCAATGGTATCCCATATTTCAATATAGTCTGCTTCCACGTGATTAAATGGTTTCTATTGTCCAAATTAGCACCCATGCTATTTGAACAACTCCATTCAAGTTATAGACTTAGGCGGCTTCAGGGAGAGAGTCCGTGAAATAGAGGATCAGGGTGTTCCGCGGAATAAAAAAGTAGTGTACCGCAAAAGTTGGAAAAGTTTGCGCAACAAAGGAGAAAACCCGCAAGGTCATACGCCACGGAACAAAGCAAAAGGTTGCGTGGTACTGCGGAATAAAAGAAAGTTAAGCGCAGAAGGAATAAAGGAGAAGTCCACGGGAAATAAAGCAGCAATTCGAAGGGCCATGGAACAAAGCAAATTGGAAGGCCGTGGTATGAAGGAAAACCCACAGAACAAAGTGTCTGTGATACAAAGAAAATGGTGTAGAAGGCAAAAGGTTCCACAAAGCAACATGCGCCGCAAAACAAAGAAATGGTGAAGCTGCGGAAGGTAAAACTAAGCCGCAGAGTCAAGAGGCAATCGCAGATTGAGATGGATGTTAGGAATGGAGCCGCGAATCATCTGGGATCTTCCAAATGCAAATCAAAGCTGCGGGAGACGAAAGCAAGGTAACAAATCATCTAAAATCCGTGGAATACAACAATGTCGTGCCTAACTCATATCAAATGTTCAACCACACCAACAACCAACATTAAATCTTGAATGTTGCCACCCGTAATCCTAGGTGCTCTGATAGCGTGCGATTGGAGCAATGTTAAGCGCCCATACTTGGCCTACATATTGAATGGCTATTGGTTCTTAGTGGTTGGTAGAGTGGTTGAATTGATTGATTGCCGAATGCAATCTGATTCTCTTCTCCTCTCTAGTTCTATATAAATGTAAGTGTGATGGCACATAAAAAGGGTCTTTTTTGCTAAGTCCCAGTGCTCTGCCCTTTTGAGCCCGAAGATTTTGCTCACAGACCTTTGTAATATATCTGTGAAGTTTCACGCGCATCTACTATGTGGAGTTGTAAATGGATAGGTTATTGATAGTATATGCAAGTGTGATCTCTTTCCTTTGAATGCGTTAGTGTTTGATGTGAATATCTCAGTCCTCTTACATGATTTCAGTCTTATTTTGTTTATTTCTCCCATAGTTATTGTGTGCGTTCTTTTGAGACTTCGCATGCAATGTTATATTTGTGTCTTTGGAGCCAGAATCAAACCCTATTTTAGTTTGGTGCATCTTCTCTCTTTATTTCAGCATTTCTTCCTTCTCTTAATCCTAGTCCCTTGGAAATCTTAGATTAGGATTAGTTAGTAGTAGTTTAGTGTTGGTAGTTAGTATAGTTGCAGTGAGCTAGAGCAGAAGGAACCCGACATTGTCCCACACTTTGGAGGTCTTTCCATGTTTCACTGAGGTGCTAAGCTTGGCCTTGGCAAAGGGTGCGATCTCAAGTGACAACAATTTCCTTGCAATAGTCCATGCTTTCATAAAGCATACCAAGACAATGTTTATCACCATCAACCATGCGAAGAACTTAAACAATCGGTTCACACACTTTTAAAACCTTCCCAAAAAAATGTTGTTTAGAATTATTTGTTCTATGTTCTTTCCTTTTGCGCCTTTGGAAAGAACTGAATTTTCCCACTCAAGAGAACAAATCACTGACCTTAGTGTTGTTTTCTCTTCAACCACTATTTTCAAAGAGATATAAAATGAGGCAAATCTTGTTTCACAAGGTCTCAATAAGTCTGTACATGCATGTTGCTTATAAATGTTCAATGTCAAGCAATGGTTTCTAATGAATTTGTAATTGTCATTCCTCTGTGAATTGCTTCATGAACCCATTAAATTTAGCCAAGTCATGTAGCAACGAATCGAAGCAATGGGCTGCACATGGGCTCCAAAATATTTTTGGGTACTTTTCCATAATCAACTTCCCATTTCCCACACAATTTGCGGCACTATCAGTTACAACTTGAACCACATTCTCTATACCCACTTCGAGAATGGCAAAAATGTACTTAGAGGACTTGTGATTCATGGCATCAACTACCTTCAAAAACAATATGCCTAAAGGGCAAGCCACCAAAACATTAATTAGTGGCCTCTAACACATGTTTGACCATCCATCACTCAGTACAGTGCACCGTTACACTCCACAAGGCTTTGACCACTGCCAATTTCTTAGTCAC
The DNA here is from genome assembly GCA_019776745.2 of Taxus chinensis. Taxonomy (NCBI): domain Eukaryota; kingdom Viridiplantae; phylum Streptophyta; class Pinopsida; order Cupressales; family Taxaceae; genus Taxus; species Taxus chinensis. Next base: position 103,220,889 of record CM034150.1, read on the forward strand.
CCTTTCTTTGGATCTCTAAAGCAAAATTGTCTGAAAAGCCTCTGAGGATCTCTAAAGCAGAGTTGTTTGAAAAGCTTCTAAAGTAGGAGGTGTATACCCTTTCTCAAACTCTGCAACTTTTTGAATTTTATTCTTAAAATGCAAATTCCTTACAACATTGAATGGAAGTGCATTTGAATAAAACAAATCGCACAATGCATCATCCACATGTTGTTTCTCCACTAGTTTCCAAAGTTTGTTCAAAGTTTCACTCTCTAATCCCCTAGATGTATCCTTGGAGAAGGGCGTGTTTGAAGCAGAAGACATACACTTTTTAGTGAACCTAGACATTTCTACTTGAATTCTTTGCCATTTTTGTGTTGAGCTTTCCTACGGAAGAAGAGGCTTGATCTTTCTCTAATGCATCTTTGATCTTTGGGATCACATTTGGGCATGCAATAACAACCCCTCCTGCTCCAACGGAGATGGCAAGTAGGTGGTCAAGTAGGTGGTCCATTACCCTTGTGATACTCTTGACAAATGAATGACCACACAAGTCACATTTGAGATTACTACCATCTCGTGTTACGTGTTTCCATCCCTTGGCTTTTGTTTTTGGGGGTGCCATTGAATTATGTTATGAACCTACATGTTTTAGAAAAGAAGAGATTTTAAAAAATCATTTTTGATAATGATACAAAATATATAAAAGAAAAAAATGAAAACCTTATTAAAACTAATTAAAAATTAAATAAAAACAAATCCTTAATAGAATAAACATTTAAAATAAAATAAATACTAGTAAATTTAAATAAAAATTAAAAAAGCCTGTACAACTTTAATGCAAACTCAAAGTAAATTTCCCAAAAAAATTAAAAATCTAATTAAATTTTTAAAATCCTATTACAAAATAAAAATAAATAACTAAATAATTATTTAATTATTAAAGAGACATCGAAAAGCTTAATTTCAATATTCAATTTTTTAACTAAATTTACAAAATTCTTCGACTATTTATGAAAACAAAATACATTAATATCATTACTCTACATAAATTATATTTTTATTTCTAAATATATTTTAAAAATTAAACATTAATTAATAAATTATAATTATAAATTTATATCGATCTAGTTACAAATTTCATATTAACTATTATGTTAATCTATTAGTATTGTTATTAATTAAATTTGAAAATATTTTTTAAAATATCAAAACAAAGCTTAAAAAATTAAAAGTATTAATAGTCTATATATATAATATTATTATTAACTATATCATTATCTATTATAAACTTATGAGCTCAATGGCTCTACCCTCTGCCCCGCCCCCTTTTCCTGACTCTGATCTTATCGGCGACGGATTCAGTTTCCGGCACAGGTTTTGGCTCGTTTCCCTAGTGCCGTGGTTGTGGGTTGTGGATCGATTCAAGGCGGCTTGGGTTCTGGTGGCGGCGGTTCGTGCCCTTTTGTTGCTATCATTGCTTCTGATCCGGTTGTGGAGTAGAATTGGAAGGTGGGTTCTGCTGGGGATGCTCTTTCCCAGCAAGCCCCCTTGGTGAATCGCTCCTATTTGCATGTTGTGGCTGTGGTTGCAGCATCCTTGCCCTTGTCTTCTAAACCTCTATCCGCTGCCAAATCCTCTCCCTTAGTTTCTTTTGGAGAGTCGGTTTTGGAGGCAAAAGATTTTTATTCCAGCCAGGGGTTGATATGCTGCTTCAACGGCCTCTCGCATGGTCTGCCACTTCTTCACTCTTGGATTTCTTCGAACTGGTGCCCTCTTTTGTCAGGTAGGGTTGACATACCCCTGTGCTAGGGGTTATTCATTGTGGCTTTTATGTTGTTGAAGACCGAGATGTTATCCTTTCCAAGCTTTGGGAACTTCAGAATCATCACCTGCTAATGAAACTGTGGTTTCCGGCCTTCAATCCACTCACCGCTGCATTCAATATCAACCCTGTTTGGGTTCATCTTCCTCATCTCCCGCTGCAGTTTTGGGGGGAGGATTGTTTAATTGCAATTGGTAATGCTTTGGGCAAGTTTTTATCCATCAACTCTAAAACGGAATTATACACACATACTACCTATGCTCGTATCTTGGTGGATCTAAATACCTCTCTTGATCTACCCACCTCCATTGATCTCAAAGGTTTTGGACAGAATTTGATCACAACCTCTTGACTATGAAGGTTTTCCCTTCAGGTGCAAGAAATGTTTTGCCTTGGGGCATCTTGCCTCAAAGTGTCAAAAAGTAAAACAGAAACTGAAGGAAAAAGTATCTTGGTGGAAGGATTCCTAACCCAACCTATTAGTCGTTGGGGATGATTCTAATTCCTCTTCGGAGGATTCGGCGGAGCTTCGGAATAACCCTAATGATAGGGTAAATCAGCAACCAGTCGAGACGCAAAATCCCCCCTACAGCGGGGTTGATTAGTTCGGGTCAGGAAGAGCAGGTGTTGACACCCCTTGGGGAGCAAATCCTGCTTGTTCTGAAAAACAAAGTGGAATCAAATGTTGGAACAAAGGAGACCTTTGACTTTCGGCTTTCAATACCTCCAGATGAAAATTCGGATCCTAATAGGAGTGAGGGTTGGACAATCGTTAACAGGAAAAAGAAAGGTGTTTCTTTCCCTAAAATGAGATTGGGATCTCATGGTCGAGATCCTCTAGAGTAGTTGCAACTTTGGGTGCTTCAACCTTCCTTTCTTTCTCTTATCGTTTTTTGTTCTTCTCGTTTGTGCCTTGGTGACCTTTTGTTTTTTGCTACTTGTGAGCTTCTTTTCTGTTGTGCTTCATTGCTTTATTTAGCCTTAAGGGCCTTTTGTACTAAGGATGCGGGTCCTTTCAAAACCCCCACTTTTACCTTTTCCAAAAAATATTATTAACTATTAATCAACCAATTACTATTAGTATTATTTATTAACTAAATTGAAAATAGGTTAAATGTGTCAAAAGCAAAACTTGAAAAATTAAAAGTATCAAATATTTATAATTTCAAGTTTTTTCGAATGTGGATTCTAAGCTCATAAGTAAAATTTACTCATATTGATATAATTGATTATCCATATAACTTTAAATATAAAGATTTAACCTAAATGAATTTATAACTACGATCAGATATTTATTTAAGTCCTATTTCAAAAAAAACTAAGCCCAAAAACTTCAATGCAAAGCAAATACCTGGCAGGGTTGTGTGAGGCAAGTGAGTTGGTGGTGAATAATGGCCAATCCACAAACACGAAAAATGGTGGCAGTTCACAGGACTGATTTGAGGCTGCGAGGTGAACAAGCCGCGATTCCTCAGGCAACGATTCCCACAAGCAGCGATTCTCAACACACCTTCGAAATTCAGAATTTCAAGCAAACAGACTTCAGACTCGGAGCACACATGAATTTCTAAAATAGTTTCAAATCGCAGCCACAGAGATTTCGGAGCACTAGCAGCATCCAAAACACTTCGCAATTGAAGAAAATAGCATACCTCAAGCTCATATATATAAAAAATTAAAACCTTAACCCTCGTGTGTGTTGTAAAACCTAAACAACTTTTCAACAATTTTTTTCCGAATTTATTCGACGAACTTAGCTATTTTCGTAGGGTTTTATTAAATTCATAAAAAAAATTGAATATCAGACTTTTTTCAGTGAATTTCGACGAATTTGTACAGATTCCTTTGAATTCGCCGAATTTCGAATTTTATTGTTGAAATGCGGCGAACTTTGTGACTTATAGACTATCTACAAATTGCAAAACCACTTTAAAGACAATGATCTTCACCGATGGCCTCATTTTGGCACAAATTCTCTGAACATTCAATCCTCCTTGTGCATCGTAGTCTCAACTTTCAGCTTCTGCATGTGCTTGTGGTTTTCCTACTGGATATTCACTCTACAACCCAATATCAATCTAAAAGGAGGCAAAACAAGAGCACTTATTTGGTCATATCTGTCATTTGACATTCTAATGTATAAATTCAAATTCAAAGCCACAATATAAGTAGTTGTGCATCACAATAGTTTAAGGAACATTGCACATTTTCATCCACATGAGATCATCGTTATTTGTTCATCCACGAAACATTCAATTGTACAAGATCTATACTACTCGGAAGTGTACTTTGTCTCTAAGATAAATACATAATTTGTTCTCAAATATAGACCAAAGGAGTTGCTTAGTTGAGCTGTCTTTTGTTGATAAAAAGGGTCCACAACTCTGGGAGTCAAACCACTCCTTACGTGCACACACATGGTGCTCTAAGGTCATTCAAGTTTGAACCAGGTTAGCGTTCACTCGATGAAAGTTGATAAACACACCTTCCACAAACAAATATCAAAAATGGATAATTTGCACCTTTACACAATTTCAAGCCTGCCCACGAAAAAGTTATTCTCCAAATAGCATTCAGTTCAGATCAGTCGGCTAATTGTTTATTACCTAGACTGTTTCGGTATGGGTACGGTACGCTGATAAGCAAATTTTTAAAAACTTCGGGTACAGTACGCTGTTGGGTATGTTTGTACAATATATTTTTAAAAAGTAAAAAAATATGATATATATAAAATTTAAAGAAAACAAGTAACTTAGTGTCAAACAAAGAGAAGATAGGCTCCCCAACCACCAAGTGCTTGACTTGTTCCCATGCCTTCCAAATTGACTGAAGAATAAAGGACCCGTGAGGAGCAACAAGAAAGCACCCAAATAGTAAGTCAACCAAATGAAGTCCTTTTCATCTCTCTTGACCCTTCAGAGCCCTTAGTCACCGGATTCGAATTCGTGGAGTGTAAAATTCGTAGCTAAAAAATTAGCTATAAAATTCGTGATTAAGTTCGACTAAAAAAATCTAAATAATTTCATATTTTTTTATAAATAAACATTATAACCATCTGCAATTATATATATATATATATATAACACATTTTAAGCTATTAAAATTTAAAAATATTCAATTTAAAAAAAATGAGCTATTATCTATAACCATATTAAAAACATAAAATTATAAAACCTTAAAAATTAAGATTAAAAATTTATTAAAAAATTCTGATTGTAATATTATGTAATAAATTATAAAGTAAATTGAATTCAATTAAATAAATTAAACCTAATAAAATAACGTAAATGATAAAACTAAATAAGATAAAAGTAAACTCAGCCAAAAGTATAATACGATAACCTAAACTTAAAAATATAGACCTACTCAATAAGCTTCAACAAAGGTTCATTTTTTTTGCACAGTGCTTTTTCTCCTTGCAGGTTCCCACGACCTCACATGTTGAGCAACAAACAGGCTTCTCCACGACACCAATAGACATTTCGTAGCAACGTCTAGAATGTTTTAATGCCGAATGTTATAGTCATGCCACAATGCCGAAAATTACAGTCATGCTGCAGTGCCAAATGCTGAATACTGAAATAACAAAGCAAAAGATAAATTGAATGCATTCACGAATTCAAACGATTTATTAGGGTTGCTTTGAAATTCGATTCCAGTCAAGCCCTCAAGGTTTTATTTATTTTTTCGCACTTAAAAAAAACCATGTGGGTACGCTGTGGGTATGTACCCACAGGCCCTGGGTACGTCCCAGGTACGCCTGTGGGTACGTACCCACAGCATACCCGTATCTGTACCTGTACCTGATACGTATCAGGCCTGGTACAGGGGGGATACTTGGTGTTTCCGGGCAGTCTAGTTTATTACTAGTGTGGTTTAAAGTTTAAACAAACATGTTAACAATCAAAACTGAAATCATGCGGAATGAGCGTGCTTGGAATAATCAGGTGCATCATTGATAATAGAAGTACGCAGAGAATACTAAAGTGGCCTAACAAAGCAAAAAAATACACTTAGAAGGTGCTTTCTTCTCACCACACCATATATTGCTAAAATGATTCTCAAATTTGGGTTTAGTTTAATTTAAGTCCCAGTTGTCATAAACATGGCCTGAGGCTTTGTTTCGGGTCTCTTGACCTGAAACAGTTCGCACATTGCAAATAGGCAGTTTCTCATTGCCAGAGAATATTTGAAGTTGAACATTTCGTGTGTTTTTGAGTCTACGAGATTTTCCTCAGTGTCTGCTAGCTGCAAGATGCCTCATCCTCTGGCTTGTTGAAGATTTGCCAAGTAGGACTCACGTGACTTTACAATGTTTCAACCATTAGCAACGTGGAATCTCTAAAAAACTTACAGCTAAAGCCTAATATACATATTTCTTGGGCCAGAAGCTCCCAACTCCCATTTCTCATTGTCATTGCTGTCATGTTTTCCACTTCTGATTTTGGCAACTATGATTTAATTTCAAGTTTCATGCTAGGATTGAATTTAACATTTCATCAACAATTTAGGGTTTATTTCAATTCAGTTTAGATTTTCTTGTTAGGTTTAAATTTAGGGCTTAGTCGAAAACAGTTGCGTATAGCAGATTTAAAAACATTGAAAAGCTAAGACACAGATTGATATATTTATCCAAAACCTGAAAAAAAATAGTGAAAAGCGATGATACCGAAGAACACCGCTTAAATACCGTGAAACGCATTAAAAAACATACCCGGGAAGGATGAAGACTATTGAGCTCCGCAATAGCTACGTCCTGTTGCTTCATCTGAGAGACACAACACACATTTTTATAGCAATCAAACATGCTTTGTCAAATGGGAGATAAAGTATTGAAAATATATAAACTAATGTATATAGAAGTATCTGGGCTTCAACAACAAACCCCGAAATTTAAATCCCTCGAGAAACCAGATATATGTGTTTATTCGGTAAAATACTGGGTGGGACGCAAACGGAGGTTGGGCCAGATGTAAGCGCTGGGTAAATTTGACAGAAGAGGTACGTAGATTGATGCAACTAAACACAGAATTATCCAAAAATGGCGAACTTCCATTATAAATTCGCCACAATCAAACGCATTGCTACTATGATGCAAAACAGAATGTGGAAATTTGACCTTGAAAATAAGCTTGCGCTTAAATTCTTCCATTGCGGGAGAAGAAGCCATTTTTTCCTTAAGCTTTGTAATCAGGCCAAAGCTATCGTATTGTTGCAAAACATTAATATACTAGCAATAGCCGGCGAGCTCTCCAACAATGTGAACGCTGAATGATCTGTAGAGAAGAGGAGGAGACTCAAATGAAATGAAAGATTTTAATGACGTCTACGACATGAAGAGTCTATGGGACCAACGAAACTGATACATTAAGTAGTTTTTAGACTCTTTGTCATATCAGCGCTTCTACCGTGAATTTTGAGCACTGAACTAGCGATCTTTTGAAGTTTTGTTTCTGCAAATAATTCATTTAAGTTGTCCACTTTTAAATTGTTTTCATATTGGATCCGGATATCATCATATGTTGAACACTCCATAATGAAATGTCATTCCGTTTCAAGAATCCCTTTCCTGGAAAAAAGACAAATTTTCCTTTCCTTGTCCTCTTTGGGAATAGTCCATCTACCGGCTTCACAACGAAGATGATGTGATCTGGTCCTCAACTAAGCCACTAAAATCCTTGCCTTACTTTTGAAAATTGCCCCTAGATAAGCTTTTTCATCATGCTCCCAAGTGGGGTTGAATTCTTTGATATAATGTGCTTTTTTACGATCCATTTGTTCTATCCACATGGCAGTCCTAAACTTCTCCATCACATAATTTTTTATTTTCATGTTGTTGTCAAGACACTCTTGAAAATTGATGCCCCATTTGTTCATCCATTTGTTGTTCTGTTTCATCCAAGTTTTCTTTCTGCGCTCTAAATTATCCTCTGTAACCATTTTGGGCCAATGAAGATTGTCTATGCTTTGAACTTTTTTCAAATAGCTTATCAGCCGAGTTATTGTTGATGCTTCCATTAGGAAGGTTCCTGCTTCAGCTAACAAGATCTCATAACGAATTGTTGATTTGACTTTAAGAGTACTTGTGATTAGATGTTTATGGATTCTTTCTAATTGTTTTCATCCATGCTTTGACACGCTACTTTCCCAAACCTCGCAACCGTAAAGAGCAACCGGAGTAACCAACAAACCAAAAAGGGTTTTCTTAGTTTTCCAGTCCCAAAGCTCAGCTTTCCTACCCCTGTTTTGAAGAAGGTTAGATGCTTTCCAACCTCCCTGTATCATTTTTGCTCTGCAAGTCTCCCAGCTCATCTTGTTGTGGAAATCAATCGCAATATATTTATATTATGTAACAATTTTCAATGTACTCCCCTCTAAAATAAAGTTAAATTGCCTCTCTTTTCTTTTGAGGGAAAAAATCATGATTTTTGTTTTGCTAATGTTCACTTGCATCCCGACTTCTTGGCAAAAGAGTTCTAAAGCTTTTAGATGCTCCCTCAATCCTTGAGTTATTGAAATTAAGATAAGATCATCGGCATTTATGAGTAACTTCACCACATACTCAGCCAACTGAACACCCTCTCCTTCGGTTTTACGTAACCACTCTTCAAGCTTATCAATGTATAAACCAAACAAAGTGGGAGAAAGAGGGCAACCTTGTTTGACCTCAATGTCACTACCAAAACATTCAAACATACCTTCTATGGTTCTGATTTTAGCTCTGACTTGCTCATAAAGTCTATGTATTGTTGCTCTAAGCTTGTATGGAATCTCAAGTTCCTCCATCATGTTCCACAATTTGTCTCTAGGAACCGTCTCAAAGGCTTTCTTAAAATCAACAAAACAGCAAAAAGCTTCCAATAATATGAGACTGAGAAGTAGAGTTTTGTTGGTTAAAATATTTGATTTGTCAATAATATGAGAGTGGAATGGAAGTAAAAATTAGTATGGTGGGTGGTGGTGTAATGTGTGTAATGTTGGAAATATTAAAGAGGAGTAACGATTGTCGGTAGTTGTTTAAAAGAAACTACTTGAAATGTGAGTGAAGAGAAGGGGAAAAAATGTGGAAAATGGAGTTGACATGTAGAAAAGTGTATTGCAAAGGATCAAATTTGATGGGGAAGAGGAGTAAAATATCCCTGTAATTTGGAAACCGACTAAAACATCTTTACAACGGGGATTCAAAGGTGGATGAAAAGTGACAAACGAGGAAGAGTCTCCATAGTATGTTGTCATCTAGATATATAGGTGTTCGCTCATCCTGGGGAAAGGGGTATGAGGAACCAATGCACCACTCTACTCTCCTACAACCACATGACATTTTTGCCAATAATTTGAAGGGGAAATGGCCTATTGTGTAGTCATCAGGGCATTGTATTATGGAGATATCGCATAACATAAAGAGTGGTCAATCAATAATGTTGAAGTGAATGGTTGTTTGCAATTTCTTTTTTTTCATGGGTAGTTAGAACACACGTAACATAAGGGGAATTCACATGCATGTTTCATGGGATGATTTAGAGATAGGGAGATGTTAACCAGACCTAGCATCTTAGGGTGGCGATTTCATACGCATTTGAGATTGGGGTTTCTCTCTAGTTATCAAGGTAATGATTAAGGGTTCCCTTAACAACAGGGATTGGTGTCAAGGATGGTGATTGGGCGGTCTTCAATTTATTAGATAAGAAAAAGACATGAATGGAAAGTTAGAAATAAGGTGGGAATTAAATGCGTACATGTCCCACACCTATTCCATGGCTGAAATTATCTTACCAAACTATTATCTATTATATGTGTTCCACATTATTGTCTCCATCTCGCTTGCATTATTCATGTGAGTGCAAGCTGTGCTTAAAAGAGTCGAAATAGAAAATGGGGAAAATCCAATAGGTTACTCATTCAAAACCCAACCACAATGTTTACTCCTTGGTTGCCCCCCTTTTAATTGTAAGGTCAAGTAATTATAGGAAAGGAAGAAATGTGCAAACAACCATCTTTGATTTTATGAATCTTTTTCCCAATGGATGAAGGAATGTGAAAACATGGTATTGGGTGGTCTTGAGCCTCCTCCATAATGTAATCATAAATTAATGGAGCCAACCAGAAAATAAAATTCCATGCCTGACAATCTCAGAATTGGCGGCACCGCCTTGAGCCTGAATGGACTCCACACATTTGAAATCCAAAAACCTCCTCACTTTGGCATTCTTATCCCACGAACCCAAATACAATAGACATGGTTTCTTATTTGTAGCTAGGGAAGAAATGACGCTCACATATTCCATCTATGGGAACTATCTATACTCTGATTGGAAGGAAGGAAAACCACTCTTGACATTAAAAAAGGCACAAATTTTTCACAATAAAACACCAAGGAAATTAATATTGATTTTAAATTAGACTTGAAACAAATACCAACACAAAAACAATTGTAAGAAAATTAAGCATAGGCATAATTTGACAACTATTAGACTACTCGAAAATGCTAATGGGATGGATCGATCAGAGCTTGTTTATTGGTTTACTTTATAGTTAAAAAGGCGTATATGGCTCAAGACATATGTGGTTGTTAAAATTTACTCCAAGTATGAAATTCATACAAGGTGTTGGTGTATGCCAAGTGGGAACGATTATTAAAGTTGAAGCGAAAGGGGGGGTTCAAACTTGGCGAGCATTACTTAGCTTCAAGTGAGACAAGTGGGTTAGGGTGACACATAGTAGACATCAGGCTTCCAATGCTTCGCGGGCTGCATAATCCATAACCAAGGCATATGAGTTTTGGCGAGTTGGTTGATGTGTTCAAAATGTTGTTGGGGATGGGTCTATGCGGAAACATTTGCAACTATAGAATATCAAATCCAAAACATGCAAATACGGATCTAACAATCCCCACAAAATCTACAGCAGTGGAAGTATAAATAAGAATAATCCAAATCACACAAAAGTACACACACATAACATAACATGTATTGTGGTTCACCCAATGCGGGCTACATCCACCAAAGATAGAGATATTATATATATATAATATAACAAGAGATTACAAACCAACTCTTCTGCACGAGAGTACATGTACCTCTACAAGAGTATCTCCTCCCCCCATATCTCTAACTGGATCTACCTGAATACATTAAATTGTGCCTCCATACCACCACTTGTGTCTCCTCTAGATCTCTAACCTAATCTACCTGAGTACACTACAAATGTGTCTCTAAAACACCACCAAATCTCACATACTTGAAGTTACCCTGTATCTACCACTGTGCAACCCAGCTCTCATTGTACTGTGAATCTGTAAACAAGACCTCTAGAAGGGTCTACCAATGTGCAACCGTAACAATGCACCAAGAAGTAAGTCTCTCCTCCATCACTGCATCAACCTGTACAAACATGAAGACAACTTCCTCTACAATACTAGATTCCTATGGATCAATAATATATCATGATCTCATGGATCTGTAATACAAGATCTCACAACATGTGGATCTACAAGAATGAACAATAACAAGATCTCACAACAACCTATGGATCTAACAAGAAGAACCACTGAGTGCTTTGCATATTATGCAAGCCATTACATGAGACTAAACAATACAAAGGAAATACAGTAGAAGATAATACCATCTTCTCACCAACAATGTACCTGCACTTTCCTTATGTTCAGCTTCTCTCCATGAAAGCTCTTGTCTTCATGCAATCTGTTTTTTCTTCTTCTTCTACTTCATCCTTTCAACCAAGGATAGCTCAATTCTTCTCTTTTCTCATCTCACACCTCTAACCCTAGTTTTCTAGCTTATATAAGCCTAGACAAACTTAGGGCACAATAGCCATGCAATTACATCCTTTAAATCAAGTTTAAAACAAAAGTTAGATTAAATTCCTGTGAGTCAAATATAAACTTTCACGCACAGGTAATCGGTGTTTGTTACCTTGGCCGGCAACAGTTACCCTGACCAGCGACGGTTACCATCTAACCGGCACCTATTACTATGTAAACTAGCAAGGTGTAAATCATGTTATATGTGAAGCAATTCAACTCCACAATCCTAACAAATGTCAAGCATCATAACATGAAACTCTCATGAGCAAAAAATCTTGATGTTTAAATGGTGCAACATTTGAAAATAGAATTATCGATGTGTGATAAATGACAATGATCAGATAAGTCAAATCAAACTTGGTGAAAATTGTCCAACCTCGATTGAGGTAAGTGGCTTTGGGTGATATGTGTCATCCATTAGCCTTCCATAGTTTAGTGATCTACTAGAGCCATAATTAAGCCACATGACTTTTGGAAACTTAACCATGTTCAAAGTGGCAAGCGTCAAATCCCATCACTCTCATGAGCCACAAATTGTGGCATTTAAATGGCGCAACGTTTTGAACTATGCAAAGTGCATATTCACTACATGTGGCTAGGAGGTACAGATGGCGATAGTCAATTTTGAGACCATCTTGTTTTAATAAAAGGCCAAATCTACATAGTGCAAATTCACCACATGTGGCTAGGAGGTATAGATGGTGGTGATCGGTCTTCGAGACCATCATGTTCTGACAAAAGGATAAGGATTTCCCCCAACTATTGTGGGGTATTGATCACAGACATATCGATTCGAGCTCATTTGCATTATTCATGCAAGTGTAATATGAGCTCAGAGGGGCCAAATTTTAAAAAGGGGGAAATATAATAGGTTCAAGGGGAAAAACCCATCTGCATAGCTTGTTTCATGTGGCACTACGAACCCATTTTTTCATCTTAAGCCTAATAACTATAGGAAAACATGGGATAAATATCACGTACATTATTCATGTGATTGTAATATAATCTTAGAGGGGGGAAATTAAAAAATGGGAAAAATCCAATTGGTTCAAGAGTCGAAGCCCATTTAGACCATCGTGTTCTAACTAAAGCTAAAGGTTCACCCCAAAAATTGTGGGGTCTTGATCACAGACACATCGGCTCGAACTCATTTGCATTATTCATGTGAATGAAATATGAGCTTAGAGTCATAATTTCATCCTGCAACAAAATCAAAAGTAATGATGTGTGGTTCATATGTACCTAATCGTAAGAAAGAAGAGTTTTTCATTGCTTCTATCCAAAATTTTCCACACTCCTTGACTTCTCCTCCCTCAAACTTGTTGGGAATTAGGACCGCAAAATAGTGATATGATTCAATGACAAACTAAATCATGCAAATATTGATCTATACAATTCCCCAAAATCTACAACAGTGGAAGTATAAACTAGAATAATCCAAATCAAAACAAAGTACACACACATAACACAACATGTACCGTGGTTCACCCAATGTGGGCTATGTCCACTAAAGATATAGCCCACATTATCAATATATATAATAAACAAGAGTACAAACTGACTCTTCGTACATGAGTACAATGTATCTCTCCAAGAGTATCTCCTCTCCTCCAGATCTCTAAACAGATCTCCCTGAGTTCACTACAACCATGCCTCCATAGCACCACCAGATATCACATAATCAAGAACTACTACATCTCCCATTGTGCAACCAAGCTCTCCTCTGAATTTGCAAACAAGACCTCTCACAAGGGACTACCAATGTGCAACCATAACTCTATACCAAGAAGTAAGTCTCTCCTCCATCTTTGCATCTGCCACTGTGCAAACAAGAAGACAACCTCCTCTACAATATCTACATACTATTTGTACCCACAAGCTCTCCAACAAGCTACAATATTAGATCTCTTATGGACCAACAATATAACATGATCTCATGGATCTACAATACAAGATCTCACAACAACGTGTGGATCTTCAAGTTGAAAGATTATGTGCTTTGCATACTATGCAAGCCATTACATTGAGACAAGACAATACAAAGGAAATATAGTAGAAGACATAACACTCTTCTCACCATTCAAATGTACTTGTTATTTCCTTCCGTCCAACTTCTATCCATTGAAGCTTTGTCTTTATGCAACATTTTTCTTCTTTTTCTTCTTCTTCATCTTCAACCAAGGAGAATTAACAGTCTTCCTCTATCCTTATGTTCTAACCCTATTTTTCTAGCTTATATAAGCTTATACAAACTCAGAGCACCTTTGCATGCAATTGCAACCTTTAGATCACCTTTACAATCAATCATCAGATCAAATCCCATGTCTAAAATAAAAACATAAACGCACATGTAACCAGTGTCAGTTCCCTGACCTGTGTCAGTTCCCTGTTTGTTGACCTGTGTCGGTTCCTCCCAGGTGACCAATGTTGGTTTCCTGACTGATGTTGGTTACTGTGTAAACCAGTAAACCTCAAATCCATGCCTTTGTGAAGCAATTCAGCTCCATAACCTAACAAAACTCCTTCATTTCCCCTCTTCCTCCTTTTATGTTTCATTCCCTAAAGCTTAACTTCTTCAAATCAGAGGGGAAAATATAAAAAGGGTTCGAGGGTGGAGAACTATAAGGGCAAGGAAAGTGGAATGGGGAACTAATTTAATAAAAATAGGATTTTATACTAAACCCTGGATATTTCAGAGTTGCATAAGATAAATAAACGCTTAAACATAGATCTGACACAAGTAATAAACAAATATAAGTTGAAACCCTAAGTGTAAGAGAGGGAATATAAGACTTAGCTGATTTCACTCTTGATCCCAAAGTATGTTGGGCTGGAAATCTAATGAAACGGGAGGGCAGACTGTTGTAATCGCGCTTAGGAACTTTTGTAACTGTTGGAACAAGTTAGACCAGGGCATCTGAAATGGGACTGTGGTGCCTAGGTGCCAAAGACCCTGGTAGGCACCTATGATTGCACAAGAGCTCAAATTTTGGTTTTTTTAGAGTCACAAATTGGTCATTAACCTTCATTGTTGGTTGCTTGTATGTCACTCTATGTTCGTAGAATTCTCTTGTAACCTACAAAAACCCAAAACAAATCAAATCCTAAAACTAAAAAAGATACAAATGGGGAGTTGGACTGACCCTGGTGGTCACCCAACCTAGTAAACTTACAACCAAGCGTTGCACTACATTTTAGACTTCATGTAGTTATGTGTGCGTGTGTGTAGAATCGTGCCCTAGGAAGCTCTTGTGCGAGATTCACTTGATAGCGAATAATAGCTAGATGTATCAATGTAGATAGATACATGTATGGAATAATGAACTTCCCCTCCTATGCGTGTATGCAAAAAATGCAGTTCCTTGAGTGAGTGCTAGATAGATGCTTTGATGCTCTTAGAATTCCTTTAGATGTAAGCTTAGGTGATGGTAGCAGATGTTTAGAGCTCGGTCCTTTATTATGGTCACAAAGCTTTGTTTTATATGATTCCCTTGTTTGAATTTCATAGTTGACAACTAAAAGGCTGACCCATAAGAAAAAAAGATGCCCAAAAGATAAAAGAGTCCCACAAGAGGTGAACAAGATACAAAGAGGTTAGGGACACCCAAAGGGGACGAGGGTGCCTGGGCATTGGTGTCCTGGCTAGGTGTTGGTGTCTAGAGTCAAGAAAGATAAAGAAGTGAAGGTCAGATTGGGTAGTGGGGTGTGCAAGACCACAGAGAAAGCAAGAAAGAAAACAAAGAGGCCAAATATATATGTCAATTACTAGTTTTCTCGCTTAGGAATCATATGAATAATAGTATGTGATTAAGACCTAGAAATATACCCAAGTGTGTGATTTTGTGTCTATATTTTCCCTCCCTTTATGTTGTCGAGTGAATATTTGATAACATAAAGTAGATAAGGGATATGTACCTGATAACCATGTAGATCAATGGTGAAAACGTGATGAGGAGACAAGAAAAAGTGAGAAGTGATAAAAATGAAGCATAGAAGCTAAAGAAGAGGAAGTAACCCTAGGGGTGAAGTGTATGTGTTGTGTCGCATTGTACCATTTGTCGTTTTCACTTGTATTTGATGTGTTGTGTTTGTAAATGTTGCTTCTCATAAGGATGAACCTATAAAATGAAGAGCAAAAGAGTAGTCGAAGTCATGTGTTATGAAAAATCTATAAAAAAACATGTAAAAGTGTGTAAAAATAGTAAAAGGAACATGTGCACCTGATCCGTGACGAGTGAAAAGGATAGAAAGTGTCTTGAAAATGTTATAGAAGAGCAATTTTTTTGGGTGATCTCACGCCAATAAAGAATTTTTTGGGCGATCTCACGCTAAGTGCGAGTTTTTTTAGGAAATCTCATGCCATAGAAGAAGAGTGTTGGGGAGAAAGGTCTAGTTTTATTCTCCATCCCTAACTACTTCCTGAAATTTATACACCACTGCAAATGGTGTGATCCATGTTGTTCCAGTTCGATCCAATGTGATCCAAGTAGAAAAAGGAGATATAATGTATTCTGATTGTTGGAGGATTGTGCATGTATTGAGAAAACCGCTATGTATACTACTAAAAATTATGCCAATATGAGAAAGTAACTGTAATTGCCCCTGGTCATATGCACCTAGAAAAGGTCAGGAGTGCCCAGGCACTCATGTTTGTATCTGGGCACAAGATTTTGTGCTGAACTGATGACCCAAGTCAGAATTTGGGTTATTTCTATAACTAAAGATTGTCATGCTCATGTGTTGTGAAGGCCTAAACAATGACTATGTACTGTTGTATGGGGTGACTGATTCACCCAATGTATGCCCTCCTTGGTTGGGGTATATGCAACATCGTTAGGAGGATGTGGCCCTAAGGAGAGGATCAGACATTGATATGAAACTGATTCCCTGCAGGGAGGAGGGAATGTGCATAGTAGAAAACCAAGGCACATGCAAACAAAGTGGTTAGGACATGTGTTAGTTCAAATAAAAAAAGTATGCATATAGAAGATAAAGTGTAATATAGCAAGCAAGAAGAAAATGTAGACCACGAAAAGTGGGTTTCAAACATGGGACATCGCTCACAATGTCACTAGACAATCCGGATCGAATCTTTCAAAAACATGCAAGCAATGAACAAGTAAGACATAGGGAAAATCCCGCAAACAACGACATACAATAACAAACAGTGGAAAGAAAGTAGCAACAGACAACCATGGTGGCAAATAGTCATGCAAATAAAATTTTGTACATGAAGCACCCGTTAGCATGTTAGAAAGATAAAATTCATGTCGAGACGTGTAAATATCAATAGAGTAGTTTGCTAGTAAGAATAGGAAGTAGTATAAATGAAACAATAACACCTATAGTGTGTTCGAAAGTAGATGCTCCAAGAGCCTCAGTGGCACTGGTAAGAGGTACAATGTCAAGCATCCATGCTTTGTTTAAGGATCCACATAAAATATGCATTCAAAACTAGAGAACAAGTGAGCACGCACGTGTATATAGAAAAGATAATGACATACAAAATATTCGTCCAACATGGTAAGAAAAGTGTAACATGTGAGTATAAGTAAAAAATAGTAAGTGTAACTAAAATATGTAGTATGTTGTGAATGACTGAGATGGAATGGTATGCAACGTGAATGTGATAGGAGCAACGTACCCCTCGAGCAAATGTGTGTGTATGAGTGAGATGAGGTTCATTTATAAAAGATCCCTCCACAGTCAAGAATGAACTATAGAACAAGAGTGTGTCATTGAGAAATGGTTTGAAAGCATGTGCTAGATAGATAGATCAATGAAGCATAAAGCGTAAAGAGTGTAGAATGGTGTGAGGTTCATTTCAAATTTAGACCCTCAACAGTTAAGTATGAACCGTGGAACTAAAGTGCATCATAGGGTAATGTGATGTGTGAAAAGATAGTGTGAGTAAGATGTGTAGACATATGAAATGTCAACATCATAAATAAAATACTTATTAATATTATTAATATATATCCCCCATCACTAGCTCATTATCATAATTCCCATCTCAACCATATAATAATTAATCATGAGACTAATTATTATTAATCCCTAATATCCTTATCTCAAACATTCCCATTTATTCACCCAATAATCCCATCTCACCTTTAATCATTTAATTCATTAATAATATCTTATTATCCTATCACTAATCACTATTATCAATTTATAAAAATTTAAAATTACCACCCACCTACGAACCTATCTTGCACCTAGCTTCTCCATCAAATCATATCCCTAATCACAATTAATCTCACCTAATTCTAACCTGATCGAATGCTCCACCTCCAAATGTAGAGGATTCTATTTCTAGAAGCCTCTCCAAACTTTCCTCCTTTTTATTTAAAAATTTAAATAATTTTTCCTCTCTCCATTGAATTAAAATTCAATAGAGACTTCTCTTAATTTCTAGAATTATCTAAATCTAGAATTCTCTATCCTTCTCATCAATCATCAACCATTGATTCGTAACCTACATAGATCAATCTCCACCCTTCATTCTTCCTCCCATGACCTATAAATTTGGTTCACCACCCTCATGGAAACCATTTTTTGAAATTACAACTAAGTGCTACCAAAATATTCCTAGAAAGCTCTCAATCATCATCTTGCAAGGTCATCAAGCTTCCATAACCAATGATCAATCAATTAATGGGAGGTGTTGCCCAACCAAGTCCACAATCTGAATTAAAGATAATTCATTCATTTAGCATATCCAAAGCATCAAAGAAGGAGGATTGTAACTTGTAGGTAAGTGCAGGTATAACATCCTTTCCCTCTTTTTATCTTTCTCAATGTGAGGTAGACATTAAGTGTGCTAGATTAGGGATTAACTTGGTTTAGTTCTTAGTTCATATTTGCAACTAACACTCTTTTTTTTCTACATTTTGGCACCCACTGTGGGGCTTACCCCCCATTTATTTATCATTTTCAATAGTATTTCATCCCTAAAACAAGCTAGCAAAATTTGAAGATTTTTTTTTCGTTTAAACCTTCAAATTTTCAAATTTTGTGTTCATTTGTCATTTTTTGCACATTTTGGCACCTTTGACCTATGTTTTGGTGACTTTTCCCTATTTTGGCACCTTTTCCCTACTATTTGGCGCCTATGCTACATAGTTTTTTGCCTATGCTACATAGTTCAAGATTTATGCTCTATGTTGTAGCACTTTTGTTGCATACCTTCCAAGAGATAACTTTTGATCTTGAACTCGAAACGAGTCCATTTTTTATTTTTTCCAGAAATGTATCGAAAAGATACATGAAATGAAAGTATTAATTTATCATTTTATAAGATAATTTATTCATGATTTTCATTTTCTAAAATCTTGTCATTTTAACTACACATTGAGTTATATTTTTCTTTCTCCAAACTACTAACACTTTGTGCACATCTTTCTACGCTTACCAAAGATAAAAATCAGTCTAAAACTACCAACCCTTTGTTTTGTAGCACGATCAGTCCAAAAAAATTGGGGTTATAATCAAACTACTAACATTATTTTATAGGGCCTCCTCTTAAAGACCAAATCATCAAACTACTAATCTTTATTGATTCATTTTATCATCTAGCATTTATTTTCTTGTATTATCTTTCTTGCGTGTTTTCCTATATTTCTTGTTCATCCCAAAGGAAAAATCGTGTATGCTCTCCTCTTGCATCCTAGGACAATCTTGAGGATAAAAAGCGTCTAGCGTTCCCATTTTTATTTTTTAAGGGTAACGTGATGTGGAGGTGACATCCACACACTTACCATAGTCTTAAGGGTCTCATGACCGTGGGCTTCACCTCCATGCACCTAGACACATCCCATGTTCTAGTGGGGTATATAATTTTTTTGGAAAACTAACATTATTGGCTAAGCCCTTGCTTGTTTTAAGAGTAGTGTGAAGTGAGGGGCTTCCATGTCCCAATACCCAGGCCTCAGACAACATCCTTGTAACATCAAATTTGGGCCCCATGTACCACAAAGTATATCAAGGATGCCCCTCATGAGCCTATATATCCTAGACTAGGTATCCCTTTGGTCGCATATCAAACTATAGTGCAAGGAATTCACACTCCCCAAGATCACTCACTAGTTGACCCCACATTGACACATAGGTGGAGAGCCAATTTTGGCACCATCATTAGTGTGTGGTGTTGAAAGTGGGCTATAGCTTGATTGTAATCCCACTTGACTAGTTAGGGTGTGTGTTGCATGTTTATTACTTGCTTGTGAACACCATTAACCATCATATCAACTTAAAATTTCAATCAATCAAACATCATCATAATCAACCATCCTTCATCAAATAATCCCAATCCAAATTCCATCACCATCCATAATAGACCAACGTAATCCAAATCTAATCACCCGCACATCCTATCAAACCATGTCCTTTGATCCTCAATCCACATCCTCTCTAAACCAATATCCAAACCCCTACCTCTTTTCTAAATGCATCAACCAATCTATCCCATCAACCCCCACCCATCAAAGTCAACCTGCTCGCTTTAATCACAAAATGCCACACACTATCCAACACATTAATAAACAAATATCAAATCTCACATCCTACCTCAATCAATCCCCTTCTTGTCATCCAAATCAACCATCTCATGTTGATCCTAACATCCTAAAAAATATCCAACAACTCAATCAACAAATATTCGAGCTTAAATCATGTATCAACCAATCACCTCCTAAACCATTATCTCCCAACCAACCCCATTCACAATTTCCCCTTCCTAAGATCCATACCCCTCACCCCATTTACTCACTCTTTGAGGAACTTGAATCATCTCAATCTACACCCTGATCTAATCAATATAAACCACTATCCCCACAAGCCAATTACATCAAATTTTATAACCTCACTAACTTTGATATAGACCAAGAGGACCTCTTTTATGTCCTTGTTAATCTAAGCACCAATCCCAAGCCCACACAACCATCCCGAATTCCAACCTCCAAATCCCCTATTAATCATCATGACCTACACTTTCCTCCCATTAAAACTCAATCTAATGATCCACCACCATCCAAAATCTCAACTCCTAAATCCAATCATCGTAAAACCTATAATCGATTCCCATTCACATATCCACAACAATCCCAACAACTTAACCCAAAATTATTATCCCCCACATCTAATCGCATTCCTCCATCCTCGTCATCTTCATCATCTTAATCCAATCCTATAGACTTTCTCCTAGATAGTCCCACATCCCCTAATCCACCATCAAATTCAGCCTCTAAGCCTATTTCATCCCCTCCATCACCTACGCCCAATCTTGTCAAAACTATCTTATCAACAATGAATCTTAAATTACCCTCATCCTCTTCTATCCCTAATCCTAAACCATCTAATGTGGCCTCTACGGCAAACTCATCCTCTTTATTTACACCTAATCCTATCTTATCCCCTTCATCACATAAACTTAACACTATCATATCCTCTAATCCTGGTTCAAATCCGCCATCCCCCAATCCTAAAACATCTAACGTGACTCCTAAGTCACCAACTTCTAAACCTAACAAATCTAATCCCAGTCCTCTCCCCACCCCATCTCCTACCCAATCTAATGAGGCTCTTATGCTACCTTCATATACTTCATCCCCTAAATCAACCAAATCTAATGTGATTCCTACACCACACCCATATCGCAAATCTCCTTCATCCCAAACATCACCCACATCTAATGTGTCCCACATATCACACACTTCCCCTTCATCTAAATCCACCTTACCCCCTTAATATACACCTACTAATCTGAAACAATATAATCCTAATCCAAAATAATCTACCTCAAAACCACATAATCTAACCAATCAAAAATCAACCAAATCTACTTCAGAATCCAAGCCCAAATCATCCAATTTGTCCCTCAAGCCTAATCCATCCCATTCATCTTCTAAGCCACAACAATAATAATCTTACTCACAAATCCAAGTCAACCAAAACATCTCATAATCCACCTAATATTACACCTTTACTTCCTACTCCCCCCAAAACAATTTTAACCCAAAGAAGTTCAATCCTTTAGGAGAATCCTTGACCACCATCTTCCATCATTTAAAAACCTTTAAAATGATCATCCTTCCCCTAATAAAATAAAATGATCAAAACCTTCTAAAACCATATTGGTATCAGGAACATTATTATTGTGACTTTCATTGCACACTCATGGACATTCGACCAATCATTGCATGAAAGTTGGGTCTCATGTCCAAAACCTCATTAACCAACAGTTTATTATCCCATGTACCTCTTTATCCACCACCATTACATCCAAATACTCTCCCTAAAAAAAATTATCCACCATCCAAATCCCATTTTACATCCAAAAATCATTCAGTCATCCAAGTCTCATCATACATCCAAATACCCCTCACCTACTAAAAACCAAAACCAATCTCACCTATCATCTTTTGTTAAGTCCGACCACTTAGTGGATGACAAAAATACAAACCCCCAGTCTCATGATGACCAAATGATATAATATTTCACCATCCACTTTATATCACTATAGCCAAAATATATTTTCACTAATACGAAACATCAAAACAAAGGATTTTGCATCCATGAACAAGGCATTCACAAACCCATCTCCCTTCATCAAAATCCAGGACGTTTAGTCTTAGGGTATAAACCTAACACTAAAAATGCCCCTCCCGCTACTCCATCACAACCCATTTCTACCACTCCTCTTTGTTGATCCTATCATCCCAACCACTTAAGCTAATTAAAAATAATTTAACCCCCCTACAAATACCAAACACCTAGAAATATGGATTGAGCGCATAATTCTTCACATGTGTACAGATATTATTTCCTTCGCTACCAATCCTCCTTCCATCAAACATCCGAATCAATTTTCATATAATCCATTATTATCATCACATCCATTAATATTTTTTTCTAATCCATTCATTTGAAAACTTGATCAAATTTCTCACACATGACGTAAAACAATAATACCTACTACAACCAGTGTGACCTTGGTATATCATTACCTCCAACATTCAAGAATAATTGTTCGTCCTAAAGATTCAAAAACTTTATACACACTTAATCAAATTGTGGTGAATAACCTTGGGCATGTATTTTGACACTCTAGAAAATATCATCTCCACACTCATTTCCATCCCCCCATCAATCCACTAGTGATTATTTACCCCTTAAGAGATCTCAAGAGAGTGGAACCTCTTTATGCAAAAAAATCCAAATATAAAAAAGAAAAAATTATATCAAAATTAAAAATATCGAATAAAACCCACCTTAAAAATATCTCTAGGTATGTTTCCATCATCTATACTAGGGATATGGACACCTAGTTGGAAGTAGAGAAATGTTGTGACA
Organism: Taxus chinensis; assembly: GCA_019776745.2. Taxonomy (NCBI): domain Eukaryota; kingdom Viridiplantae; phylum Streptophyta; class Pinopsida; order Cupressales; family Taxaceae; genus Taxus; species Taxus chinensis. The sequence goes on from CM034150.1 coordinate 103,243,868, forward strand.
AGAATCAGATGCATCTCCATTGGGGCTATGGAAACCTAACTGGTAGCAATGAACAATTCAAAACTTATCCTTTCGTTTACCCTCCATCCACCTATTTGACTTAATCACTTCCTATACATTGGCTAGTTTGTCTTCACATACTACCCATTAAGTATTCACTTTAAGTGGTAACTAACCATCATAATCACACACGCTTCGATCTCGTAGAGACATAGGGCTCGCATGTTGTGAGGTATTTTTTAGACCTTGGTCACACTTTTGTTTTAGTCTAACTCTTGCTTTACAACATGTGTCGTTAGGCTCATATTTTGTTCGTTGCTATTTTCCTTCTATCTATCACATCTACATCCTTTTTCCCTTGGATTGAACATTTGCGGGCAGACGATGATCCTTTCCTTTTCATCTAATCCTCCTCATGTCCCTTTTCAACAATCATCATCATGACTGGGACCAACATTACTATCATCCGTTGGGGGCATCATCCATTTTAGATACCCCCTACTTTCCATCTCCCCTATACCTAGGGGCATATCTTCTCATCTTCCATATCCCCCATCTTATATTATACCACATCCCTCATTCTAATCTGACATCCCATCTAATCATATCCTATCAACTAATCCCTATCCTATCCAACTTATCTAATTTTCCTTAATCCTTCCCTTTCATCCTACCCAAACACACTTTGGGACTTATATAGGAGAAAGTCACCTCCCACCTTACATCCTTTCACATCCCCCCATGAGCTATCCCATCTTAAATCCTTTCATCTTCTTTATCCTTAACCATTCTCCCTCTCCCAAATCCAAAATCTCAACATCTAACATCAAATAATCTAAACATCCAAAATCCAAAATCTAAAAATCAAAACATTCAAAAAAAAATCTATAAAAATGCAATGTGTGTGTTTTCTTATTCGTCTATATTTACATTTCAGCCGATGATATGAGGTCCCTTTTGTTTATTTTTTTTTGCACGGTCAAATGATACAAGGACCATCCTTTTGCATTAATATGTCTAATGATATGAGGACAAGGGAATTTGGAAATTCAATCATCGTGGTCTTTTTACCTTGATGCATTTTGTGTTATGTCACATTAATCACAACTGCTAATGATGATAATTGTGGGCACTTTATGGTCACACAACCCTTTTTATCATCATTATTTAACGTTATCATCATCCACACCTAATCCTCATCATCGTCTAACTAACTATCTAACCTCTTCACCCTCTTATCCAATCAATCCTTTATCAATTAATCAATATCCACATCCAAATCTTATCATTTTACATCCAACATCCAAAATACTCACCCCTTGGTTGGGGAATCTTATAACATCCTCTTATTAATCAAGCTCGAACATTCTTTCTCATCACTTCACCAATCATCATCCCCTCATCAATTTCCTATCATTCAAATCGATCCAAAAACCAATCCTTATTTATCTCATACAAACATCCTCAATTTTATAATCCTCCAAATCCAACATCCTATAAACCAACACCATACCCTCTTATCCAATCAATCCTCAAATGTAACATCCTCAAATCTAACAACTTCAAATCCAACATCCTCAAATCTAAATCTCAAATCTTCAATCCTAAGCCCTTGACTGGGGGACCTTCTAATCCACCCAACATAAATGTTCACCCTTATCATCAATCATTTATTGGGGCATCCTATACATCAAAATCCAATATTTCCTAATCTCCTACTCCTTTAGTTCACTCTCCTATCTTCTAATCCTCTAATCCTACATCCTCATCAATATCCTAACCAACATCAACAATCCTTCTATTCATTAATCCTCAAATCCAGTATCCTTAATCTCAACCCCTTTCCTGGGGAATCCTATAATTCAACCCCTTTAATCAATCTTCTAACCCTCTAATCCTCTCTCCTCTCCTATAATCCTCAATATTCTCATCCTTTAATCCTCTCTCATCTACTAACTTGGGCATATCCTCTTTTCAAGTGGTTACCCAACTCGTTCCTTCCCCGCCTAACCCCTCGAGGGGGCATCATATCACCATCCTAACATATTCTCTTCTTTTTCTTTGAACGGTCATTTCTACTCAATAACCATTCAAAGAGGGTCAACATGTAGACATTTAAAATGTCAACATAACTAATTCTAATTAAATTATCTCGTAAATGTCCTAACATCATCATTATCTATATCCTTATAATAATTAATCATAAGATTAATTAGTATTAATCCCTTTTATCACATATCCCCTTTATCCTAATTATTTTCATTGTCTCATTATTATATCCAACAATTCCCATTTTAACTCTATAATAATTAATCACAAGATTAATTATTATTAAAACTCATTTAAACATTTCTAGGAATTTAATATTCCTACACTCACCTACCAACCTACTTTACACCTACCCTAAACCTACTCTCTCCATGTAATCACATCCCTAATCATATTCTATTAATATAATCTAATCTTAATTTAATCAAATCCTCCACCTCTAAATCTAGAGGCTTTTATTTCTAGAAGCCACTCTAAACTTCTCCTTCCATTGAACTTTAAATTCAATGAAAGCTTCTTCCCTTCATGGAATTTCAAATTCAAATTCTAGAATTCTCCATTCTAGAATCCTCCAATCCTCTCCTCAATTTATAACAATGGATCCTCATCCTACTTGGATGGATCTTCACCCTCCATTTTCTCTCCCAAAAACTATAAATTGAGATCTCCTCCTCCATGAGAGCCAACACATAAAATCCATAACAAATCTCTGACATTTTATTTCATCAATCATCCAAAATATTCAACCCATCTCTAATCCAATCTATCAATCCATCATCCTTCATCAAACAATCCAAGGTAATTAGAGGGAGGTGTTGCCCAGGTGACTCCACAAAATTTGAAGCAACCAAAAATCATCCAAGAGAAAATCCAACACAATAAAGGAGGAACATTGAATATTCTTGGTAAGTGTAGGTATTGATTCTTTCCCCCTTTCCATCTATTTCTCTATCTAAGGTATTTTTGAGAAGATTAACATAGGAGAACAATTTTTATTCACAACTAATCTTTTCTAACACTACAAGATGTATCGTAAAGCACAGTAATGTGTGACGTTCATGTATGTAGTATGCCCTCAACAATCAAGTGTGAATTATGGCACAAGATTTCGTCATAGGGTAATGATGATGCAAGTTGTGTGTATCAATGTATGTATGATGAATGAGAAAGACTATATATGGAACATGAAGCGTAATGCTAGAAATGAGAGACACCTGATAATGCTAAGAGGGGTAGAATTAAGCATGATGCCCCCAATCGTATGATTATAAGTGGAATCAAGTAATATCATCTAAGAGATCATCGGTGTCATGGTCTAAGCTGACTGGATATGCATCAAAGACTTGATAAGTAATAGTATGTGGTTAATCATATAATGATCCATTGCGGCATAGATTTTACATGCCCATTGTGTATTCCTCATCAGTGAAAGGTGGTAGTGGATAATCCTATGCATACCAGTGAGTAAGATTTTTTTAATAGCTGAGAAATGAATCATTGCAAATAAAAACGTGGTTGAAAGCCACAAGGAATGATATATCAATATGGTTAGGATCCAAAGTGCCGCCAATGTAGTCTAGCCAAGACTGCCCGAGTGTAAGTGGGAAAGTGCAAGAAGTGCATACAAAAAAGACTAATAAATGGAAGACATGGAGGCCATAAACAACAATAATGTGAATGTATCCATGATAGAGATGAGGAGAATGAGGTGGAGGAAGGAGATCATCGAGTGTGAATCCAAGCCGAGTCAAGCCATCATGTGTGTAAACAATGTCAGAGCAAGTGGGATCGAATGGAATGTGTTGCCAGTAAGAGTTACTTATGAAAAGAGTACATGTGAAAGGGGGAAGCACAGATGCAGGTTGTTCATGAGAAGATGAGGAAGGTGGCATGACATTCAACATATGGACATGCTCCTGATAAAGTACCATAACATTAGTAGAAGGAGGGGTGACGATGATGCGGATGGGATGGTGTCCAAGACAAAAATAGTTCCTTTGAGTGGAGGAAAGTTAACATGATAGTCTCTGGGTTATTAATCATCGACAAAAGTAGAAGAAGCTGGAGTAGGTAATGCAATGGTTGGGTTTAGGCGTAAATATTTGAATGGGTCACAATAAATGACAATTGTATATTCAAATCCTTCATGTAAGAATTTAACACACCGGTGGACTGTAGAAGGCACTACCTGCATGGAGTGAATCCATTAGCTACCAAGCAAGAAATTATACTGAACTGGAAAATTAATAATAAATAATACCGCGAGAAATTTTTTTGGACCAACTATGATAGGGATATTAATAGTGCCTATGCACAGATGCGTAGAAGAATCATAGGCTCGAAGATAAATAGAGGATGGGACAACATTAACTGATAACAGGTTGAGATTATAAAGGAGTGATAAGGTATAAAGATTGAGCTCAAATCCGTTATCGATTATGGTTCGCTTGATACCCATGTTATAGAGGTGATCCGATATATATAGGGGAGGATCAGATGGAAAAGTAATTTGTCAAGAGAATACATTTATGAATGATTGATATACAATGTCCAGATGAGTAGTGGAAGGAATGTGATTATTAGACAAGAGAGAAATGATTTTAGCTCTACAATCAGGATTGGATAGCAAGAAATCATGAATGGAGATATCCATGATGAGAGAATCCTAGAAAAATGAAAGAAGTGATGAGATGAGGACCCAAGAGTGTGCGAATGAGTTGGGTTCACCAAAGGATTTTTAAAAAATAAGATTTTTTACTAAACCATAGATATTTCAAAGTCACATAAGATAAATAAACACTTAAGCATAGATTTGACACAAGCAATGATAAAATAGAACTTGAAACCCTAAGTCCAAAAGAGGGAATAAGATCCTTAGGTGATCTTGCACTTGATCCCAAAGTATGTTGGGCTGGAAAACTGATGAAACAGGAAGGCAAACTTTTGTAACCATGCTAAGGAAATTCTGTAAATGACGGAATAAGCTGGACTAGGGTGCTTGGAATGGGATTGGGGTGCCTAGGCACTAGAGACCCTTGGTAGGCACCTATGACTACACAAGATCTTGAAATAGGGTTTTTCTGGTGTTGCAAGTTGGTCACTAACCTTTGTTATTGGTTAACTGTATATCACTCTATGTCCACATAATTCTCCTGTAACCTGCAAAACAAATGACTCCTACAAAACCCAAAAACACATCAAATCCTAAAAATAAAAATATGCAAATGGGGATTCGAACTGACCACAATGGTCACCTGATAGAGTAAACTTGTGACTGAGCACTACACTACATCTCAAACTCCATGTAGTTATGTGTGTGTGTGTGTCGACTCATGCCCTAGGAATTTCTTGTGTAAGATGTAATTTATAACGAGTAATAGCTAGATGTAGCAATGTAAGTATATGTGTGTATGGAAAAATGAACTCCCCCCTATGCGTGTGTGAAAAAAAAAGCAGTCCCTTATCCCTTAAGTGAATGCTAGATGGATGCCTTGATGCTCTTAGAATGCCTTTGGATGTAACCTTAGGTGGTGCTAATATATGCTTAGAGCTTGGTCTTTTATTATAATGACATAGCTTTGTATTTATAAGATTACCTTGTTTGAATTTCGTAATTGACAACTAAAAGGAAAACCCATAAGAAAACAAGGTGCCCAAAAGATAAACGGGGCCCAAAAGAGGCAAGTAAGATACAAAGAGGTCGAGGGCGCCCAAAGGGGTTGAGGAGGCTTGGGCATTTGAGTCCTATTTGGGCGTTGGTGTCCAGAGCCAAGAAAGATAGAAAAATGAAGGTCATACTGGGCAATGGGGTGTGCAAAACCACATAAAAAGCAAGAAATAAAGCAAAGAGGCCAAATATAGATGTCAATTACTAGTTTTCTCACTTATGAATCATATGAATAGTAGTATGTGATTATGACCTAGAAATCAACCCAAGTGCGTGATTTTATGTCTATAGGAACCCATGCAAAACTCTACCCTCCAACAACCACAAGACATTTTTTTCATTCATGTGAAGGAGAAAACGTGTGGTGAGTATTTTGGCAAGGAAAATGATAGTAGAGATATCTCACAATACAAGGAATGGATGAACAATACTATCACAGTGAATAATTGTTTTGGCATTCAACCCTTGCATTTATTCAGTGATTTGAACACACATAAATGAAAGGGAAATTAGAATGCACGTTTTATGGGACATGTCAAAGACAAGAAAATGTGGAGTGGACCTAAGAGCCTTTGGTAGTGATTTCATGTAAATTTTAGATAAGGGCTTCTATCTAGTTATCAGGTTAATGACTAGGGTTTTTCTCAACAACATTCTTGGAGGTATCACCCGTCAAAAGTTGTTAGTGTCAATCATATAACAATGGGAGATAGGTTCATACCTCAGGAAAATTTTACAGAATCAAATCTAGTGTCTTGGTAACTAAGGCTAAGAATTATGTGTAAGCTTTATATTGGATAAAATGACCTTGTTTATAAAAATCTTTATGTTTACTTTTGTATATATATGAAAACAAATTGGTATTTTAAAAAATGATATGATATGTGAAGTATCACTATTGTTGGAATCAAATCTTTTGAACATGATCATTCTAAATCCCACAGCCTGATAGAAGCCAAGGACGAGGAGGTTGAAGAAATTTCAACTACATATTTGGATCTTGTTGAAAATAATCATAGAAGTCAAAACTTGATTAAATCTTCTCAGTCATGTCTTATTGCTGATAAAATATCTAACTCTGAGGTCACTTTGTTTGAAAATCACGATATAACAAAAGTTAAAAGTGAAAGGTTTAGTCTCACACAAAAAATGAATGGCTTCCCATAGTCATCACAAGTAAGATAGAAACTGTGAAGGTGAAAGAGGTGAAATATGATAATGGGTCATGCATTGATGGAATTATCCGCTCTATGAAAAACATTCCAACCACTCCCAAATTAAGAATTAAAGTGAACTTCATTATTATTTCCACCCATAAAGAAGTGCATGAAATTCACCCTTTGAAACAATTATTTCATGTCATTCTAAGAGGCAATGAAGAGGTATGTGGATCTTTTGAATTGATCACTGTAAAGTACAACATAATGCCACATTTGATCAAATTCCATACAAAGTGGTGCATGTGTTTCACCAATAAGTTTTATGCTTTCTAGGACGAAACAAGTAGAAGGTAAATGGTTAAGGATGAATATGTGTGAGGTGAAGGTGGAAGGTAGAATGCACACGTTGTTGACATTATCCAAGCTGATCGTAGAGAACTCCTTTTTGTCTGGGAGAGACTACCTGTAGATGTAAAGCAAGACCACAAAAGAGTATTAAATAACATATGATAGTGGCCTTTCTAGTATATGCTAGATCCAGGAAGCATGGTGCTTCCTAGAGAGGCTGTCAATCCACTATTTAATAATAATTTAATATGAATAAGAAAATGAAATAAATAGGTCCTATTGCAATGTAATGATCTAGGTTTCTCATACACACAATACACTAGATTTTATGCTAGATATCAAAATAACACTAAATCTAATTAGAACCGGGGTTTTTTCAGGTCAAGCAGGTCTGTCAAAGGTCTGGTAAGGGTTTGGGGCTGATTGGTTAAGGTCTGGGTTGGTTTTGGGTGAGTGGGAAGCTTGCTGGTGTAAGAATATAAAATGACATAGAGATTCGTATTGGTCGGGTGACCGATGCTAGTATGGGGACGAAACCGATTGTGGTTAGGGAACTAACATCAGTAGAGGCAATAGGTAGTAAACTATTAACAATAAGTTTTTAGGCTCTTTGTGATTCCACAGAGAGTGAGGGTAGTGTGGTTTGGGTCGTAATATGGCTGAGAAGACTCAAGAATACTAAGAAGGAGGTTTAGAAGGGTGAAAAGGCTTGGGGTGGCTGAATAGTGGGTTGGTCGGAAGAAGGTGATGTACAGGTAACAAAGGAAATAAAATACTGAAAGAAGCAAGAGATCTACAATGAGATAAGCACAAATGATTAAAATCACAATACTTGGTATTTTATAGATCATGTGAGTTTAGATGGTTGATGGTTGATCAGAGAAGAAGTGCTTGAGTCCAGTGTCGTGGCAGTAAAAAATATGTGCTCTTGTGAGTAATCTAATGCTCTGGAAGGAGAACTGACTGCTTATCTTGCACTGTGGTTATGTGTGTTCGTTGTCTGGATGCAGGAGGGCTTTGAAGATTCGAGCTTGAATGCAATAAGGATCCAATAACTGAATGACCAACCCCTATAAAGAGTTGTAAAATTGTATATAAAGGAACCGATGGTAGTTTAGGTGACTGACGTCGATTGAGGATAAACTGGCATTAGTTAGGGTGAATTAGTCAAAGTTACCAAAACTAGTCTGATCTTTTCTATGTTTGGCATGATCTGATTGCTAATCCAGGTCTCAAGTGAGGGTTGGCGCTTAGATAAGTGGGAGTGTTGTTGGAGAAGGAATAGGACTTTAATTTTAGGGTTTGAAATAGTCCCAATTTTTTAAGATAAGTAAAGACTCAATCTTAGTTAATTAATAGGCTAGGAAAAGGTCTATGTTGAGGTGTCTAAGTGATGTGGCTAGGTGAGGTGTAAATTAACTTAATTAAAGTAATGAAGTTAATTAATAATGTGAGGATGAACATTAATTCAATTGTAAGTAATTAAATTAATATGAATGTGGGGTAAGGGGTCATGGTTAGGTGAATATGTTACGTTAATTAATTAAAGGGGACTAAGGGGAGTGTGACCCAAATTTGGTGTCTATATTTTCCCCTTTTTGTCACGTAGCTTGTATTGATAAATGACACTGACAAAAATAGGAAGTCGTTGTCTCAAGTTAGGTTACCCCAAGTATGGGTGGAGGTGATCCCCCTCAAACCAGGATCTAATGAGGTAATAAAGGGAGTCAGTGAGTGGTTTGATAAATGTGTAAGTGATGAAAACAAGGGTAGGTGCATTTTAGGTAAGGGTGAGTTCAGTTTGGGTAATAGGTATTGGTAGTCTAATGCATGCACATGTATAAAATGTGATATAATACCAGGTTGAAGAGCTTGCAAACTCCACTTCGTCAAAAGGTCGATAAGTTTATCCAAATAAGGTTGAAGTGGTTTAGGTATCCAAGGTATAGGATACGGTCCTAAAACACAACCAGGAAAGGTGCAAGAATGGGAAATAGGTTTGTTCCAAGTCACCAAAGGTATGGTCGAGATAAACAACATGACATTAGTCAAGGTAAGGTCATTAGGTTGAACAACAAGAGTAGTGTCATCATAAGGTATAACGAGCAAACGAATTTGAGTGTCACAATGGTTGGGGTTGGGTTTGGTAACTTAGGCGTGGGTGTAGGTAAGGCCATGTTAGGGGAAAAATATGCCCCAACTGATTGGGAGGTTGGGTTGTAGGTAATAAGGTCATTAGGTTGAGTTGTAAGGCTAGGTGTGGAATTGGTTAAGATGAAAAGGGTTTCGGGCAATCAAATGTCATGATAAGGGGTATATTAGGTTTAAACATGCTAACCGATATTGGTTGAGGGGAACCGACCATGGTGCACTAAGGCATGCGACTGATACCGATCAAGATAAATTGACGTCGACCAAGTCGTATTTGGGATAAATAGGTAAAATCTACATTTTACGGATCCATTTGTGTTTTTGTTATTTGTGGAAAATGACAAGAAAAGAGGAGTTTGGCGGTTTGACATGGTGAAATTGAAAAAGTTACAAATCCAGGTAGAGTTGGAGCATTTTGGAGTTGACCCACAAGATCGATTAGATCATTGTGATTGGATGGAGGGCTGATAGTTTGATTCAGGCATGGCGGAGGTAGGAGAAGGGATTAGAGGGCCACCGACTTAGAGGCCCGAGGTGCCACCGAGGAGGTGGCACTATGTTGAGGTAGGATTCAATCCAGACTGTTTATTTTTGTGTAAAATGTAAGTTAAAAATGAAGAAATGGGATTTTAATATGAAATTTGAATCTTGGGTAAAAATGGATAAAATTGGGTACTAAGAGGGAGCAATGTAGAGTAACTAGGCTGGAAAATGAATATGGGTAGGATTGGGGTAGGATTTGGGTAGATTAGAGGGTGTATTTTAAGTTTTTTGAAAAGTTGGTGCATGGGGGTTTGGCTTTGGAGATGAACCAGTAACTGATGTCGATCATCCAATGGCCAACGTCAGTTGGCTAGGCCGGTGTTGGTGGGTAGAATGGGTGACCGATACCGGTCATGGTGATTGGTGCCTGGTCACTGTGAAAAGTGACCAGGTCCAAAAAAAGGAAAAATTAGGAGAAAGAGTTAGATAAGGTGGGAAGATGAAATGATAGCGTAGGTAAGTAGGTAATGGGGTAAAAAAAGATAGAAGAGAGGTAAGGGATTGATGTAGGCAAGGATAGGTGTATGTTTAGGTGAAAATTAGGTCAAATAGTAAAGGAAGGATGGTGATGAAATAAAACATGGGGAATTGTTTAGGCTAGATAAAATGGATGATAGGTTACTGAACTAGTTAGGAAATGAATAAGTAGGTAAAGCAATGTGGGTGTGAGATGGGGGTAGGTAGGGGTGAAGAAATGAGAAAAGTAGGTAAGTACTTGACATTGTTGAGTTGTATGGATGCATGCACGTCACCAGTTGACGATGCGGGATAGGGTACCACCATTATTGGTGCGGATACGACTCAACGTCATGGAGGACAAGTGGAATCATATGCGAGATGTTGGACTGATCGACATCAGGTGATACAGGCGTATTAGGAGAGATCATAGTCTTATGGTCTCTCTCATCGATAGATGGGATGCAACAACCAATACCTTCCATCTACCCACTGGTGAGATGACTATCACGCTAGAGGATGCGTACAAGATTATGTGGCTATCGATTGTGGGAGAGCTTATATATCAGATTACGTCGGATGCGGTGATTGATCCGATGGTTGTAGTGTTTAGGGAGGCAGGAGGCGACTTTAATGAGCATAGTGCCAACCCTATGTATGGAGTTATGAATGTTGCACATTCGCAGGAGACTTGGTTGACAGTACTAATGATGGAGTTCGTTGGATGGTACACACTTCCTGACTCAGAGGGTGGCTAATTTCCCTGAGCACTGATGGGGGTTTTGTAGGATATAGTTGAGGAGTGAGTTTGTTTTGCATGGGCCCCTATATATCTAGTGTAGCTATATAGAGAGATGTGGGCTTATCAGAGGATGTGACGGTACAACATCTGTTGTACATCTCTACTGCATTGTTGGGCATATGAGCACATAATGATTGTGCGCCCTCAGGGATTGCCGATAACAGAGTGGTATCAAGGTGGGATGAGAGCAGGCAACAGGATATGGGTGTCAGTAGGTGGACATTCATGAGTGGAGGAAATACAACATGATGTGGATTACTATAGACAATAGTTGGAGGGTCTGTATGGGATGGATATAGTATGGTGACTATATGTTGGTTTTCCTACTTATAGAGGCATGACACAGGAGCTACAGGGCATACAATTAATCAGATGGATACAGGGAGGCGTGCTGGCAAACACGAGATGATTTCAGTGGATAGAGTCTGATGTAAGTTCGGACTATAGCAGGATGTGACTCCACCATTCCCTCAGTACCAAAGAGATGATGTTGAGCAACCGCTATCTCCGCCACATCCAATAGATCCTACATGACAAGAGGAGCAGATAGTAGATAGGAGGATAGATGACGCCAATGTGATAGATGGGTACAGACGTCGGTGGGTAGCCGAGATACAAACATTACCACCATGACCAGGTCAGCCAGACTTGGCTACAATTATAGTTTAGAGAGATGCATTACAAGGGCAGGTGATTGCTTTAGGGGTGCAATGGACAACACTGTAGGAATAGGTAGCCACCCTAACAAGACATGTGACAATGTTGAAGGGTCAGCTAGCAACAACCTAGGCATAGGCTCCTGCACAGGAACCTACATGGGATGGTGCACATGTAGTAGTGCTACCGGCACATGTCACTAGTTTACATGGTCAGATGGTAGCTGCTCAGCCATAGGTTATGGCCCTACAGGCCTAGGAAGCTGCATAAGTACTAGCACAGGCACTGGGACAGGGTCCCACAGTACAGACAAGAGGATAGGGGCCTCTATAATTGGGGAAAAGTTTATAGGTTATAGCTAGGCCAATGGTGCCACTCCAGACTGTATCTATGGTTAGGTTTAGCGATGCCCTGAACGAGGCTCATTATTACTAGGATCATCTGACCAAAACAAGTATTGATGTTCCATCATACGCTGAGCACAGGGCCCAACAGGTAGCCAGTGAGAGGACCATATCCAAGACACATAACTTAGGTTACATAAGGGGTCATCAGCCCCAAAGATAGGGTCAAGGTGAGGTTACCAGCTCTCACAAACTGGGCCCAACTGAGGGCAAGGAGGAGGATATGTTGGGCTAACAGGGACCAGTAGAGGCTAGAGAGATGTTGGCAGGGCAATTGATAGGGAGAGAGGAGGAGACATGTGAGAGTGGAGAGGAGGGCCTTAGATGGGGATGAGATATTTATGAGATTGTATTATGATTTTGATTTTGATATATATACCAGCCCGCTTGCCGAAGATTGCGAGATTGTATATGAGATTTTTGAGAAAATTTGATGATTCATCCCTATATACATATGTATTGATACACATACATTCCCTTTTGTATAGTTGATGATGATTATTGGACTGATGATGTATTGGTTTTCATTTCCATTGTTGTTTCTTATTATGGAAACTAGGTGAGTTAGGCATGGTTGAGTCTAGGTCATGTAGGCATGGTTGAGTGAGGTGTAAGTCAGGTGTAAGCATGGACGAGTCAGGTATATGCATGATGGAGTCAGGTGTAAGCATGGATGAGTCCGGTATATGCATGATAGAATTAGGTATAGGCATGATGGAGTCAAGTTTAAGCATGGTTGAATAAGGTATAGGAATGATTGAGTCATGTATAGGCATGATTGAGTCAGGGATAGGCATGATTTGAGTTGAAACATTTCCAAGTTATTGGTTTTAATGAAATGATCTATTGGATGTATGTTATGTTTAAATTTACAAGTAATTGATATCATGGAAATGTTAAATGATGTAGGTGTGATAAGGTCGAGGTTATAAAATGGTAGGTATGATGAAACAATGTATGTTTTTGTGATATATTAATTTCCAAGTTATAGTATAAATGGAAACTAACTGGGTTTGAATGTGAATGTAAAGGGGGAAAATTGGTTAGGAGTAAAAGTGGCCAAGCTAACCTCCAAGGGCCCCATGCCCCTAGGAGTGTTGCCTGATAGCCTCGATAAAAAGGGGCCTTAGGCCGACGTAGATCTCCCATAAGCTAGGGAAGAATATGATGAGGTAGATGAATGGGTCGGTAGATTTTTAGGCATGATTGAGTCTAGGTTACTTAAGCATGGTTGAGTTTTGGTTTGAATAGGCACATTTGAAGGAGAAGAAATCCCAGAATGTAGGTGTCGAAGGTCTAGTCCTGCATAGTAGAATCAATAAGTAAGAAAAGAGGTGATCGGTAAAAGAGGTGGAATGCTCCAAAAGTGGCAAAGACCATAATGAGCATACCGAGGATGGCTCGATGAACTTAAACCCCAAAAGGCACTGCATGATTGACTGTTCCAAGGGTGAAAGAAGTTACATGATCATGAAATGTAGCATTTTCAGCACGTCCCTTGAGTAGGTAGAAGATGAGAAAGAAAGGGAGATGAGGTGAAATAGGATATTTAGTGTAACTTTATTGTGAGACAACATGACTCTTCTACAAGATACCCAAAACCAAAATAGGCAAGTTCATAACGAAAAATTTGTACTTCTCTTGATTTTTTGTATTTTCTTTTTGATTTTGTTGGATAGATTGATCGATGTGGGAATTCGATGTGGGATAAATAGAATGACTCTTTGAGGTCTTCATGAAGTTGATCAATGCGGGAAGATTCAAAATATTTTATTTTTATGTTGCAGAAATAGTCTTCTTTTTTTATAAACTATGTATAGTATGGCTATCTTTTTATAGTTATCCTTCGAGGGAGCAGTCTATAAATGCCTCACATAGGCATAATAATTTATGTGTGTATTGTCTCTTCAGATGTTCCTTTCACAATTATTTTTTTCACACCAATTGATGTATCTGATAGTGATTCTTTGAGTATGTCTCAAATATTTTTTCCCAAGTTATTATTCCTTAAAAAAGTTTTTTTATCCAATTGACTCTTTGACATAAGTTGTATCAATTTCTAATATTTCTCATACCAGATTGATTTCAAACGTTCCTACAAATTTAGTAGAGGTTCTGTAGTTAGTAACTCATTGTGGTTTTTATGGAGGTTGAATTTTTAGGTGATTTTCCAATTTGAAGCCAAGGCCATGCCATCTCCAATACCTCTATTATTTTGGATATCCTTATCATGACCCTTATTTCAACATCATCTTCATCTTCCATTACTCAATTTGGTATTATCATCTTCCCACCATCTTCCATCTATTCTATCAATCCCCAAGCTATCATAACTACTCCTTTACTTGTTATCACTACCACTATAGGTAATGAAATAACACATGGTAGCTAACTAAAATAAGAGATGTTTTTAGCAAAAGTCCATTAGAATATCCATAAAGGAGATAGTTAAAGGCCATCTTTTATTTCATGGATGACTCTATTAGTCCCATGGTATCTTTCATTCATAATTTAGATAGGAGTGCAAACTTCATTTACCATACCTTTTTCCAACCCATCCTTTATGACACCTCCTATGTTTTCATATATTGATGTTACCAATACGTTTCTGTTGATTCTCATAGTAAAGATGTACCTCTTACTATTATGACCTTAAGTATTATGGATGTCAGTACAATACCTATCCCCGTGATATCAATCACTAAGGCTATGATGTATACATTATAAAATACTATTCCTCTACAAAATCTTCAGATGTAGCCTACAATGATCATCGAGAATGTGTGAACAAATAATTAGCTCAAACACAAAAGGTTACATTCCCTATACTTCTTAATAAGTGATTCCAAACTTTATTTTTTTTGGAAATATTCAACCCCTCTCCACCTGATAATTAGTTGATGTGGAGTCAATGTTTACAACAAAAAGGAAAATTACCAGGGGTTATGCCTTTTGAAGAACGGGATTGGTTTTTTCAAAGTGTTGAAAAAGCACTGTATGTTTTTCAACGTGGCAAAATACACGACCTGTTTCTCATCGCTTTGGAAAAACTCAACCCTTTTCTATATGACTAGTACTTTATGTGGATTCAATGTTTACAACAAGAAGGAAAAGCACTGGGGGTTGCACCTTTTGGAGAACGAGATTAGTTTTTTAGAGTGTTGAAAAACACCATGTATTTTTTAATGTGGCGAATAACACACTCTATTTTTCATCTCTTTGGAAATATTCAACCCTCTCCACCTAATATGTAGTTAATTTGGAGTCAATGTTTACAAGGAGAAGGAAAATCACCGTGGGTTACACCTTTTGGAGAACGAGATTGCGATTTTCAAAATGCTAAAAAACACCATGCATTTTTTAACGTGGTAGAATACACAACCTGTTTTTCATCACCTTGGAAAAACTCAACCCTTGTCCACCTGACAAGTAGTTGATGTGGATTCAATGTTTACAACAAGGAGGAAAATCATTGGGGGTTGTGCATTTTGGAGAACAGGATCAGGTTTTTTAAAGTGTTGAAAAACACCATGCATTTTTTAATGTGGCGAATAACACACTCTATTTTTCATCACTTTTTAAATATTCAACCCCTATCCACTTGATAATTAGTTGATTTGGATTCAACATTTACAATGAGAAGGAAAATCACTGCGGGTTACACCTTTTTTCGCGAACGGGATTGTGATTTTAAAAATATTGAAAAATACCGTGCATTTTTCAATGTGGTGGAAAACACATTCTGTTTTTCATTGTTTTGGAAATATTCAACCCCTCTCCACCTGATAAGTAGTTGATGCAGAGTCAATGTTTATAAGGAAAAGGAAAAGCACCTAGGGTTGCGACTTTTGGAGAATGGGATTGTGTTTTTCAAAGTGTTGAAAATCACCATGCATTTTTCAATGTGGCGGAAAACGCACTCCATTTTCCATCGCATTGGAAAAATTGAACCCTTATCCACCTGATAAGTATTTTATGTGGAGTTAATGTTTACAACAAGGAGGAAAATTACATCGGGTTGCACCTTTTGAAGAACATGATTGTGTTTTTCAAAGTGGTGAAAAATACCACGCATTTTTCAACATGGAGGAAAAACAATCTGTTTTTCATCACTTTGGAAAGATTTAACCCCTATCCACCTGGTAAGTAGTTTATGGGGATCCAATGTTTACAACGAGTAGGAAATACACCGTGGGTTACACCTTTTGGAGAACGGGATTATGTTTTTCAAAGTGCTGAAAAACACCGTGTATTTTTCAATGTGGCGAATAGCACACTCTGTTTTTCATCACTTTGAAAAAATTCAACCCATCTCCACCCAATAAGTAGTTGATGTGGAATCAATGTTTACAAGGAGAAGGAAAAGCACCGTGGGTTACGTCTTTTGGAGAATGAGATTGCGATTTTCAAAATGCTGAAAAACATCATGTGTTTTTCAACATGGTGGAATACACAACCTGTTTCTCATCACTTTGGAAAAAATCAACCCTTCTCCACCTAAAAAGTAGTTGATTTGGATTCAATGTTTACAACAAGAAGGAAAATCATCGGGGGTTGCGCCCTTTGGAGAACGGGATCGGGTTTTTTAAAGTGCTGAAAAACACCATGCATTTTTCAACGTGGCGGAATACACGACCTGTTTCTCATCACTTTGGAAAAAATCAACCCTTCTCCACCTGACAATTACTTGATGTGGGGTAAATTTTTATAACAAGAATGAAAAGCACCAGGGGTTACGCCTTTTGGAGAACATGTTCGGGTTTTTCAAAGTGTTGAAAAACACCGTGTGTTTTTCAATGTGGCTGAATAAACGACTTGTTTTTCATCGCTTTGGAAAAATTAAACCCATCTCCACCTGACAAGCAGTTGATGTGGAGTCAATGTTTATAACAAGAAGGAAAAGCACCGGGGGTTGTACCTTTTAGAGAACAGGATTGGTTTTTTCAAAGTGTTGAAAAACACCGTGTGTTTTTCAACGTGGTGGAATACACAGCTTGTTTCTCATCACTTTGGAATAACTCAACCCTTCTCCACCTGACAAGTACTTGATGTGGAGTCAATTCTTACAACAAGAAGGAAAAGCACACGGGGTTGCACCTTTTGGAGAACAAGATTGTGTTTTTCAAAGTGTTGAAAAACACTGTGCACTTTTCAACGTGGCAAAAAATGCATTCCATTTTCCATTGCATTGGAAAAATTCAACCCTTCTCCACCTGATAAGTATTTTATGTGGAGTCAATGTTTACAACAAGGAGGAAAAGCACAACGGGTTTTACCTTTTGGATAACGTGATTGCATTTTTCAAAGTGCTAAAAAACACTTTGCATTTTTCAACGTGGCGGAAAACACACCCTATTTTCCATCACATTGGAAAAATTCAACCCTTCTCCACCTGATAAGTATATTATGTGGATTCAATGTTTACAACAAGGAGGAAAATCACCATGGGGTGTGTCTTTTGGATAACGTGATTATGTTTTTCAATGTGATGAAAAACACTGTGTGTTTTTCAACATGGTGGAAAACACACCCCATTTTCCATTGCATTGGAAAAATTTAACCCTTTTCCACCTGATAATTATTTGATGTGGATTCAATTTTTATAACAAGGAGGAAAAGCACCATGGGTTGCACCTTTTGGATAACAGGATTACATTTTTCAAAGTGCTAAAAAACACCGTGCATTTTTCAACGTGGCGGAAAACGCACTCCATTTTCCATCGCATTGGAAAAATTCAACCCTTATCCACCTGATAAGTATTTGATGTGGATTCAATGTTTACAACAAGGAGGAAAAGCACCAGGGGTTGTGACTTTTGGAGAACGAGATTGTGTTTATCAAACTACTGAAAAACACCGTGCGTTTTTCAATTTGGCGAAAAACACACTCCATTTTCCATCGCATTGGAAAAATTGAACCCTTCTCCACCTGATAAGTATTTGATGTGGAGTCAATGTTTAAAAAATAATCATTAACACTATAAATATGAGTTCTATGCCTTCTTCCAGGTTAATGAATAATCATTTGGGATTGGCCTTCGACAAGAGGTCTTCACATAATTCTTGTTGTATTATATCCCTCTTCAATCATTTCTTCTTCTTCATCATCTATTGGAGGCCATTGACATATCTAGGAGCTCAACTCAGTACATCATCTGCATCTTTCTTCTGACGGATCTGCAGACTCCTCTCGTATGGTAATATCATCAATTCTTACTCTGATACATCAACTAGAATGAGGTAAGTACCTTACTTTTGTATTATTTCATTAATTATTCATCATTTAATAACTTGAATAAATTCTATCTCGACTCTCATTAACTTGTGCATATTCTATCTCGACTCTCATTTTTTCCCTATTTTAATATCAAACCAACTTTAAAGGTTAAATGATCATAAACATATGCAGCCCCAAAAGAGGACCTACCACACTCTGACTTGTAAAACTCTTCCCTGCAGGGGGAAAGGGAAAATGTTTGGTAGAAACCAAGGTGCACACAAAATAGGATGGCTAGCCAAAACAAGTGTTATTCCAAAAACACATGCATGCAATAAGACACGTGGAAAATAAACAGACAATGTAAAAAATACCAAGCACAGTAGTGTAAAAACACAAGAAAACAAGTAGACCACACAAAGCAGGTTGAAAACATGGGACATCACTCATGATGTTACAAGACACGCAAGTCCATCATGGCCGCAAAAATAAAATAAGTGTATACACAAGCAAAGGAAAAAGTCTACATATAATAACAAATAATGGAAAACAAGTAAAAATAGTCAAATAGGTAGTCTTGGAAACATGTAATCCTTCAAAACAAGTGTTGTAAATGGAACACACGTTAGCATGTTAGATTAATAACCAATATCTCAAAGCGTGTATGATCAAGTAATAGAAGATGCTAATAAAAAATTAAACAATAACACATGTATAAGATGAATGTGGATGCCTCCAGAGACCAATATAGGAAGGGTAGAAGGTGAGCATCCATGAATGTGCATATGTGTATGATAATGACATATAATAAATGAAACTAACATGTGTAATAAAGTGCTAATGTAAAACACTAGCAAGAAAAAGTCAATGCTCCTAAGACAATGCAGTATGTTGTGGAAGGGTGAAAGGGAATGGAAAATGGAATGATAGGAGAAATATGACCCCCTAGTATATGGAAGTGTATGTAATGAGGTTCATTTTTTTTACCCCTTAACAGTCTAAAATGAACAGTAAATGAGAGTTTGTCATCGTGAAATGGTCGAATGGTGTATCTTGTTGTGTGTGTCTACCGTGCTTCGATGAGTGTGTACATGTAGTGGTGATGAGATACAACATGTGGAGAGATGTGCTTGAACCTTATAGACAAAGTGTATATAATGACTTTGATGAATGAATGAGTGGTGATCTAGCCTAAGCATATATCACTATAAAATGTTGTTATAGGAGGTGGTGATTTAGCCTAAGCGTATACCACTATAAAAGGATTGAAAAAGTTCACGATTTAGCCTATAACACATGTCACTACTAGATGAACGAAGGGTGTGGTGATTTAACCTAAGGTGTATACCACTACAATATGATATGAGGAAGGTGGTGATTTAGCCTAAATACTATACCACTATGATTATGTAATGATGAGTGCGGGTGACTATTTATCCTAGAGCGTATGTCATTAGTCCTATGGATGTCGTGTGATGAAGTGTCACATGGTGAGTGTAAGGTCCATTTGATTTATAAAACCTCGGCAGTCAAGTATGGACAAATGAAATAAAGTGTGTCATAGGGTGGTGAGCATAGCGCATCAAAAAATGTGGCTTTTGATGATTGGACGGTATATGGCTTAGTCAAATATCACTATGATAATATGAGGCTTATGTTTGAGAGGTGCATGCAGTTGAGCATCTCTCTTAACATTAAAAAAGTGCGTCTTTGCTACACCCTTTGGAACCTTGCTTGGACACATTATTTTTAAAGAAGGATTGTTGGTAGACCCAAGTAAGATAGTTGTAATATTTGGCTTAAAAGATCTTGTTAACCCAAATTCACCCCCAGGTTAATTTGGATAACTCATTATAAATGGAATTAGCCATTCAAATTTTAGGACATGCCGGAGGCCATCAAATTCAGCCCTGGGATATCAAAGAGAGACAAATAAGGATGGCTTATAAGTCAGAATTGAGAATATATGAGTTGTTTAGCAGGTCAGGTCTTATGGTGAGTTAGCGAGCCATGGCGAAGGTTTGGAGCTATTTCATATCATGTGTCAACTCCCTTTACTGTCACGCATCAACCACCACCCTCCTGTTGCGCTTCAACTCCCTTTACTGTCACGCGTCAAACATCACCTTCCTGTCAGGTGTCAACACCTTTGCTGGCGTGCGTCAACCGCCGCCTTCTTATCGTGCGTCAACACCTTTATTGTCTTGCATCAACTGCTGCCTTCCTGTCGGGTGTTAATGTTCTTGTTGTCACGTGTCAACCACCGCCTTCTTGTCATGATTTAATGCCCTTACTGTCATGCCTCAACCGCCACCTTCTTGTCACACGTCAACACCTTTGATATCGCATGTCAATCGCCTCCAACCTGTCACACATCAACACCCTTTGCTAACGCTCATCAACCATCCATTCCTGTCGTGCATCAATGCCCTTTGCTAATGTGTCTTAGCCATCCCTTCATGTTGCATGTCAACCATTCTTCTTGTCGTGTGACAAACCTCCTCCCTATTGGTGGATAATTTTTTCCATTCTTGTTGGGCATCAACAAGGAATACCAGCTATAGATCGAGCATTAATGGTATCGTACAAGGTAGTTCAACAATTGGTTTAATGAGGTATGGCACCCCTATTTGTCGTGCAAGAAAAGTACCATTGGAAAGTAGACTGGTATGACTGCCCATACCTTCGTACATTCAATTAATGAAGTCTATCGATAGTGTTAGGAAATTAGAGATAAAATATGCGGAATAATCCCTTACAGAATCGCAACAGTAGAAACTAATATGCAGAAAATATTACAAATCTCAAATAAAAGTGTAGAATAAATAACACAACACAGAGAGACAAGATTTAATGTGGTTCACCCAATTTGGGCTACGTCCACCAAGAATCACTTGCTCAGATTTTATTACAAGCCTCCACTCTCTCAATACAATACCCAGATCCGTTTGGAGCTATACTCAACAAACTCTACAGAATTCACACCCGAATTCAAAACACATTTGCAATGCATTTGCTTGTCTATCTATCATATGCATAAGACCATATAAATAGACAATTGCTTAAGTAGTTTGATACAAAACCGTGGGTATCAAAACCATGGGCAAAAACCATGGGTATCAAAACAATGGGTACCGAAAAACCATGGGCCCAAAAACAACCCATAACAGTTACCCATTACCCATGGGTTAATAAACCACCCATGAAAATACCCGAGTGTAACACATAGAAGGTGTACCACACTCTAACATGAAAATAGGCTCCACAAACATAACAGATAGGTGAGATAAATTTAATATATAATGTATTCAACCCCTCATTTTTAAGGGGAGACATTCTGGGAACTAGAAAAACTCTTGCAAATTTTCCCTCAACTCCATTTGAGCTGTGAACCTTCTATTGGGCCTAGCAATGTAATTATACCTTTGTGTATGAAATGTAATGGTCTGTGCACACTTTGAAGTAATAAAAATTGTGTTTTTTGGTGTTCCTTCAACCCTAGCTCATTTTATTATATTTTCTTGCCTCTCCATTATTATTTCTTTATTTTGTGCATGTTCTTTCACTTCCAGGTTTATGATGTTGTGCTCCATGGAGTTTTGATGGTGGATTAGGATCTGGGTCTGTATTGCATTTTTCTAACCTCCCTTAGCCCCTTTTTCCTAGTTTCATCCTCCCTCAACAGAGTACCTCGCCCCTTTTCTGGTGTTATCAACCCCCTCAGTATAAGATTTCACCTTTTTCATGCACTTTCTCTCTCCCTATCTCCTTGGAATTGTTAGGATAGGCTTAGTTAGCTACATTTTTCCTTCTATGAATAGTGCTAGCAGTAATATTAGGTAGAGAATCTAGCTTTCTTTGGAGGGTTATCTCAAGTTTGCAAGTCCCACATCTTGAGGGATAACCCCATGTTAGCATAATTACACCGATTGCCCCAAACATAGAGAAAATCGGGGGGTGTTGTAATTTTGACATAGTAGTTTTAGTACGCCTGGTGGGACCAGCAGGTGAAAGGTTTACATTTCACAAGTGTTCCACTGTAGATATTTGTCAGAATATATTTTGTAGGTATGCATTTCAACATCTTGAGAAAACTTCATCTTGGTAAGTTAGTGTGTTCTTGTCAAAACTTCAATCTTTGGAGGCGCATGCTCAAACACATCTAGCGACTCCATCTAGTCAAAAACCCCTTCTCTGAGTTACAGACCTTCCTCAATTCCACCAATTTCCATTTTCTTTCCATCCCTCTCATTTTCTTCCATCCCATGAAGTTGTGTAATCATAACTTCATTCCCCGTATGGGATTCACATTTGTAGCAGTAGCAGTGTAGTCCACCTCCAATGTATTTCTCAACTCCTTTAGATTAGTGTTATGAGAAAATCATTAATCACTATGCCTACCCCTATGAGTAGTACTTGGATCAGTTCGGACATGGAACCTATTGAGAGAAGGGATATGCATGTAGTGACATCAATAACATGGAGAATGCCAATTTTCAGGAGAAGATTCAGAAAATGGAGGTAGGAATGGTACAGTCAAGGGCCACAACTCAGATGAAAGAGTTTAGAATTGTCTATAGGGCACCTTATCCATGGGTTGACCCTATTCTAAGACATTTTAGCCCACAACAGAATCTTGATTTCATGGTTGAGGTACTGCCCCAGCTTGTTGTTATCCAATTTTTCCCCTTGGGGTAAAATTGGACAACGGAGGCCTATTGGGTCCTGGTACTATAAAAGTTCTTCATGATCATTTCGGACCATTTCAAGTAATTTTTTAGCTTTGGGAACATTTACAGTGTCACGGGAAGGTTTAAGATCATCTTGAAGCTATTCTTCCCTTTTTGGGTTTTGAGGTTTTAAGTTTTCTCAAATCGTAAAATTGGCCCCAACGGGCCCACATTCATTCAAACACGAGCAAGTTGTCATAAAAATTGTGAAATTGTGTTCGAGTGGTTTTGTTGTGTTTACATTACCCTCCAAGTTTGATAAAAAATATAGGTATCACACCTAGGGTAAAAATCATGCTTGAGAAGCACTTCTCATTGAACTAAAAAAGGAGCTCGATGAGCTGTTTGGTGAGCTAATGTAGTGAAGGGAATTAAACTCCATTGTAGCTTGGAAGGGAGATAGTAATAGAGCCAACTCGCTAGTAGAGTCGGATGAGTCAACAAATGTCGAAATTCCATGAGGTATTTTCAAAGAGGAATACGTAACACACATCTAGAGCAATCAAAGAAACTCGAATATGGTGGGCAAGTTGCTCTAGCATGGATGAGGATAAAAACTTGGCTAGGCATTCAGATGTTATCTTGGCAATTTTGGTCAGATGAGTAGGCTTGGGAATGAGCTCCTCGTAAGAAGTTCATAATATCAAGCTTCGTGGACTCATTGATTCATGTTGAGGGATGGGCCAAGTCAGAGATGGTGAATGAGCTCAAAGTCTAAGGAACACATGGTCGAGTAGAAAGATGCATAGTGAGAATAACAGGAGCTCGATGAATGGTGGCATTCCGAGACATTTAGCACATGTGTTGATATTTTTATAATGTCGGTGCTTTGAGACTCAATGATGTGCTCGCCAAACATGGACTAAATTACGAGAAATGGGAGTGAGGAAACATGTGATTACTTCCGAAGAGGTGAGCTGAGTTAGCCTGGTTGGAGGAGAACATGAGCTTGATGCACATTTGAATGGACAACTTGAGGATATAGAACAATGAGCTAGTCTTGATACAATTGTAAATGCATTCACATTACTATCAATGGCTTAATGGGGTAGTTTTGTGAGAAATTTGAACAATGGTTGAATGAGCTCACGAGGCGGCTGGAATGGATGAGGGAAGTATAAAGAGGATCGGTATAGGGAAGGCTTGATGCTCATGGGGTCTGCAAAGGAGATCAACTTTGTGGCTTAGATCCTTGAACTAGGATCTTAGTTCATTATACAAATAACTCAAAGCACGGCGTGATCCCGAGCTCAGGAATGGGCTCTTGGAAGAATACTACTTTGTGTGTGGGTATTGACATGGCACAAGCGAGCTCAATTTTTGACCAATAGAACAACTCAAGGGCATGAGTCTAAATTGCATCTTCTTACATATGAATTAGCGACCAACTATGAGCTCTTAATAAGTCGTGAAAAACATAAGTACAAGATGGTTCCAAAGTGTTCGAGGTAGGAATGCAGGCCAAGTTTCTATTAAATAAGTTGGGGAAAAAATCAGGTAATCCGCTGTGCAGTTAGGAGCCGAGCTATGAAATTCAGAATGTAAGTCTATTGTGAAGGAATGGTGAATAACCTGGAGATTCAAGTTTCAGATATTGAAGGTGAGCCTAATTAATTTTGAGGGAGCTCTTTGTGGATTTGAAAGAACTTGGACTCAGCGTAGGAAGTTAGCTTGGCTCGTGAGCTAGATCGACAATCAAAAATTTCAGATATATTGATGCTCGTTTCATGGAACCAAGCTGGTGATACTAGCAAAGGGGCTCACCATGCATCGTAAATGAGAACTCGTTGGGAAAAAAGTTATAGCGAGCTCATAATGAATGGACGGGTTTCTCATGATCACTTCAAAATACCGAGCTAGTTTAGTAGGCAACCAAGCTGACGAAAACGAACATGGGATTATACTATGCATAAAACCATGAAATGGAAAATGGATCAGTTGTGTTTCACGAGTATACAAGGCCAACCAAGTTGAAGCTGAGACACTTAGAATGGAAATTCTATTGGTTTGAATGTTCAAGCTATGAAATGGAATCTCGACTTGTGTTCAAGAAATGGTGGGTTATTTTGCAGGCGCGTTGGCTAAGGCATAGCTGAGAAGGTAATCTTGGATAACTTAGTTGAACTTCGAAGCAAGGAACTCAAGTTAGACTAAGGAAAAAACTCATGCTCATCCTATGTGCTTGCGGAGATGTGGAGATCGGGAAACAACTCGCCAAGTTGGTACACGGGAAAAATAGTCTCAAAAATCTGGAGGCCAGCACATCAAAGAAGCTGCACTCAAACCTAGATGGTTCAAAGTTAATTGCGCTAGATTTCGTAGGAGTTGGCAGTGACAAGACCATTTTCAACACTGACACCACCCTCACACTTCATCCTACAGGATGGTGCAAACGATGGTCATCATACATGATTTATGGCGGATGCACCATACATTGGTGCAATTTGAGTGGAGGGTAGCCATCTCCCAAAAAGTATCCCTTGTGCCATTTTTGATGCTTGTTAGTGCATGCGTACTATTTCTGACCAATAAATGTTCTTTTGTCACTATTTTTGGAAGATATATTTCTTGTTTTGGATGTTATTTCAGCATGTAAAGCAAACTTTTCAAGATTTACATTGGAAAATAAACATCTCTATGGATCGTCTCTGGAGGAGGGGGAAAAGGACACAAGATCTTTCTGAAATCACTTATGTACACATTTCATTATTGATTCTACAATTTTGAAATAAATTTGCACAACTAGTTTTGGATTCATTTTAGTCAAGACATGTTCATGTCAAATAAGATAATAGTTGGAGAATCCGAGTGAATCATAAGAAAGATGATCATCAACTTTGTTCTTGGAAAGTATGCATCTAATATTTATTTATAAAACAAGAAAATCCCTTAAGCCCAACAAAGTATGAGAAAAAGCTTTAAATGTACTTCAAAAATGAAGCAATTTTATTGTTATCCATGATTCTTCTAGGATTGTGGTGCAGTGCTTGTTGGTGACCTTGGTTTGATTCCCTTGGGATCCGGTTGTCTTCCTCCAGCCATATTTTCAATGAGAATAGAGAGGGTTTATAGGGGCAACAATTTGGAATTAAACCCATAACATGAGGTAGATAATAATAGATTTATTACTGATTACCATCTAATTTAAAAAAAGAGTAATAAATAAGTCACATTGTATACGTCACGCTTAAAATATATTGAGCATGCTTTCACATAAAAAATGTTTACATGCATGCTGAAGGAAGTATGGATTGAAATAAATTTTAGTCCAAAGAAAACTCTTGACTTGAAAATTATTATTTCATTTTACAAAAATGCATTTGTCCTTGTAGGAAATTACCTCTAGAAACAACACGACAGAGGAAATACAAGATAGCCTTGGAATGGAAGCATCACAAATATGCAAAGGGTTTATCAAATCATAAAGGTCATAGTTATGTCATTATGTAATTAACTAGCTAGAGTGAGGGCCACAAAAGGGGCTATTTTTTGGACAAAATAATGGTCAAAATCAATACTTAATTCTTATGCCTACTGTTCACCATTTTCTAACTAGATAACTCAGTGGAGGTCTTTCTATTTTTTGTATAACTTTGCAATGCCTCTAAATATTAGTCATTTTCATGTATACTGAGTGATGATCCCCTCGAGGATGTCTCTATAAAAGCATATCTTTACTAGCAGAATTCCTGCATCGAGGAAAAATGATTTTTTAATTCTTCTCAAGTTTCTTGCTCGTATGTGCATTGATTTTCACAAATTATTTCACATGTTCAATGGCTTCTATAATCCTTTGTAGTTTCTTCTCATGTCCATATTTGTTATGGATCATGTATAAAGGTTTTTTTTAACAACTTACTCTCTCTCTCTCTATATATATAAGTACGTTTAAGAGCCTTCAAAGAAATATAGCAAGTCATCACTAACATGTTCCTTTCTTGAAGTAAAGCATATAACAAAGTAAATGCTCGGAGAGAGATGTAATTGCATTTGTTTTTTTTTAGGCTGTGGGCATTGCAGGATATGCAGCCCCAAAATATGTTCAGACAAGACATCTTATAACAAAGAGTGATGCCTGGATCTTTGGAGTAGTGTTGTATGAATTGCTCATGGGAAGAAGATCCATGGATAAGAATCACCCAAAGAGTGAACAAAAGCTTCTTGAGTGGGTGAAGCCATTTTTATCAAAAAGTAAAAAGTTCCATCTAATATTGGACCCAAAACTTGAGGGAAAATACTCTCTTAGAGAAGCACACAAGTTTGCTTATCTAACACATAGGTGTTTGGTAAAGTAGCCCAAGGCCCATCCTAAGATGAGTGACGTGGTCAAGCAATTGAAGCGTATAATCGAAACCTATGAACCAAGAAGTTCCCCTGTTGTTACCTCTCCAAGTGATGAAAGAGACACTACCAGTAAGGATTATCTAAAAGAACCAGTAAATTATGAGAGGAATTTTCTTCTGCTGAGACACATGGTCAACCTTAGAAGAAGAAAAAATGGTCAGATTGTTAAATCGGCATGCTTGCCTAAGGCAACTAGTGAATCATGAAGAATTTGTGATTATCTTTTACTTAAGTGGAAATATGTCATCACCTTACATGAAAACTTGGTTCTATATGTCTCATCTATGTTGAGATAACATTTTGCTAATTTTTAACCTGCCAGGTGAAAAGTAATTGCAACCTCCAAATTCAAAAAGCCCAAAGTTTCAAATCTCGAAAGTTCAAAATTTTGGATTTAGGAGGTTATGATGCATGGTCAGATTCTGAAAAAGGAAGATCAACCACTTGCATTTATTGAAAAATGGCACCCTCATCTTCAGATGGCCATAACTTTTGACTTGGAGCTCGAATTTTCACAAAATAAGACTTTTTGGAAAGCTCTCAGTCACTGGTTTTCTTAATTTAAGTGAGACTAAGTATTTCAAAATGAGGAAATATTATCCGCCATTTTTTGGTTGTCAAATAAGGACTTTAATGAAAGCAATAGTTAGGGGACAGAAAGTCCCTCCTCTTTAATGGGAGAGGTTCCCTTATTGAAAGCAAAAATCTATTCACAAATGTATAACGTTTAGTTTCAAAGAGGAACTCTGATATCATGAAAGTGTTTTAAACTTCAAGATAGATTATTGATACAAAAGAGCAGAAGAACTAAGGTAGGGAAAGGGGTAGAATAACATTCTCAGGAAGTATAGTTAGCAGAATAATTCCTTATAAATGTTGAACTAGGAAAATATAGAACAGAATCATTTGTATTAAAACCATTAGATGTTATTTCACAGACACAAAGTTCTAGAGATGACATCCACAAGAATACAAAGCTTCTTAATGCAAAATAGATTTAATGATTAACAAACTCAGGACATCAAAGATAGAATAAAAGATATAGATAGAAACAAGAAGGGAAATCTTCTATATTGATGGCTTTTAGCACTTTTACATTTTCAAATATAATCAGAGTTCTAGCCCCTTAGAATGGCATAGAGAGCTCATTATATAGTTTACAAATTGGTTACATTTGGTAACCATTTCTTTTAACTAAAAGATTAATTAAGGAAATGCACGATACAATGTCCTTAATTAATTTACAAAGAGCTCAACACTAAAAATAGAAGAAGAGAAAAAAGGCGCTAGAAGAAGAGACATTCGATTACGGCTGAGGGGGGCCCACTGAGTTGAGAATTCGATGCCTAAACTTTTTCAATGCTTCTGTTATTTCCATACCTCTTTGAATTGTTGTGTTGGCAGTAGCATGAGTCCATGTTCCCAGACATTTCTCCATATATTTATCAAATTTGGTATGCTCCAGGTATTCTTTATTGGCTTCGGAAATGGCAGATTGAAGAGAGAAAATGTCCTTTATCTTCTCTTTGGTAATTCACTCTTCTTTGAACAAGTCATCATTGATAAAGGTTCTGAATTGAGATTTAATTTCTTGAAGAGAGAAGGGAACGCCTGAAATTTCATCCTGAAGTTGGTAGTGAATATATTTAAAGGTAGATGAAACAAAAATTTTAAAAGACTCTCCTTTCTGCCAACTATTCCTTAACTCTCCTAGTGCTTCTTCTAGAACTTTTATCTTCCACTCAAAACTGAAAATCCATGCCCTTGATAAGTTGTTTTTGGCATCTTCAAAAACTTTGCTAGCCAACAATATCTTCTCATCAGTTTGGCCCATCAAGCGAAGATTTGTAATATAACTACTCCAGACCTTCAATTCTTTATCTATGGTTGTGGTTGAGGGAGAGAGTTTTTGCTACAAGTTGGCCACCTTTTCATTGGTTTTGAAGGCCTCCACAATGAAGTTCAAACCTACTATAGTCATATCATCAACCATGGCTTCCATAGCCTTTCCATAATTGGAATACCTATGTATGTCCTTGATACTCTGAACTTCCTCCTGGCTGAGAATCATGCAGGGTGGAAGAGCAGTCAGTGGGGCAGGATCCAAGACCTTATCCTTGGCCAATAATGACTTGATAAAATTGGAAAGAACTTGGTTCTATTCTTCCAACTGTTCTATGGTCTGCTTGTGCTTTTCTACTCGTTCAATAACCTTTGTTACTATTTCTTGAAGGTTATGAACCTCACTCTCAGGAGTGGATTCTCCCATTGTGATTCTAGAAAGCTCTAAATTAGAGACCAAAAGATCCTGCTCTGCCTTATCAACCTTGGGCTTTGTAACCTCTAGGAACTGCTGGCCCTGAGCATCAGTTACTATCCTTGAAGTGGTTCTGGCTCTCTTTACTGGAGGGGGAGGGGCAGTACCCAACAGAGCTGCTACAACATCAAAATCTAGCCCTGTTAAATGAGAAGAAGATTTTCCCTTCTTGCTCAACCAAGGGTTGTACTTAGGAGAAGGTAGAAGAAGAAGAAGAAGAAGGAATAAGAGGCCCAAGAGCAAGTGAATCATGGCACTTAAAGTATTAACCACCATTGCCTCTAGTAAAGAAGTGAGTGGAGCATCAGGAGCATCCTTTGCAGAGGAGTTTGTTATACTAGGAGGCTCAGTACTTGGCACCTCCTTTTCTTCTTCAACCGTGACTTTAGGAGCTCCTACAGGATCTGACACATCACCATCATCACTCTCACTAAGAACAATAATGTTCTTTAGTCCTGAAGGCAATTCTGAATGCTCTAGAAGAGATTCTTCCTCAATCGGTTCTTGCTTAACCTCTTTAATCTTCTTTTGATATACTTGAGTAGAAGGAGTAGAATATTCATTCTCTTTTATTGAGGAAGAAGGAGGGGTATGCTTAGGTACCTAAGTACTGGGTGTATGTGCTTCCTTCCCATGTGTGGAATTGTCTTTGGAAGAAGATCTACCCTAACTCCTCTTGAGCTCATGAACTTTCCTGTTGAACCAAACCTTAGTTCTTACAAGGATAGGGGCAATAATCTCAACCAAATCATCTCTCTCTTTCTTATACCAATCTAGGTTTTCTAAAGGAGTGTGTTTGATTGATCTTTCATATTCAAAGGACTGTAGGTCCTCATCATCATCCTTAAACCCTTCAGGAACTTAGTAGAGATTGAGATCTACAATTTGTTGCAGAGAGAGTCTGCCATAGTGCCTCCTTCTGGCTTCAAAATCATCAGCACAATCAACCCAATAATCCTCAGTGTCTAGCTTATGATGATAGATTATCCTAAGGTTTTGATCAATAAACTTCTTCAGATCAAAACAAGTCCTGCGTTTAAATAAATGGACAGTGAGAGGAGCAATAGACCTTTCTATATCTTGGGCATCCAGAGTTGTTTTACATGTATAATTTCCCAAGGAGATAGGGAAATGCAGACCAATGATCTTCTTGTCTATGCAGGTTCTATGTAGTTTATCAAGTTACCTGCATACTTCAACCAGAGCCATTTTATCACTACAAAACATGGGGAGCTTGAGGGGTGTACTTTCATAGCCAACCAACCTGATGTATGAGAACCTTCTGAATTGGATGAAGAAAGCCCCATACTTAGCTATCAGAGTCATAACTTCATCAGAAAATATCCTAGTAGTGTCACCCTCTAAGATTCTAACAAAATACATGGTGAAAGCATCAGTAACCCTTTTGAAATTGTGATTGCTAGCTTCAAGGGTAAACTGAGGGTGGTATGTGTAGATAGGTTCATCCTTCTTGCCCTCCATGTAAGTGAAACCAAACCACTCCCAGGATGCAACTAGGGTATACATGAGATAAGAAGTCATATAAAACTTCTTAGTCTACTGAACACTTGACAATTGCTCAGTCAAATTCATACAAACAATTTCGGCCCAGTTTATGTTCTGCTTTCCCTCACAGATGATGTTTACAAAGGGGCACATCCAGAAATAAAATTCATTGTTGGAGGGCAATCCCATGATACGAGTGAGCAAAATGATAAAATCACATATCTCCTCATTAAAATCAACTCTGAATAATGCTTTGGAGAGTCGGGACGCTCCCTTCTTAGGGTTCTTTAACCATGATTTTGCTATTCGTGCCTTGTATTTTTCACTGTCTTGGTCAAACAGGGTCTGAGCTTGAGCACAAGTGAGGATGATGGGATCTTTAGTCTCTGGAATGTGTAGGGTGGTAGCAATGGCGGTAGCATCTAGTTTAGGAATTAATTCCCCATGCACATTAGTAAGCTCCTTGGTATCTGAGTTAAAATGGGCTCCGCAGGCAAGCACGGTGTCAACACACTGCACAGAGATGGGAAAACTAGCCACGTATGCAATTCCACTGTCACTGATCATTTTTTCCATAGGGGTAGGGTTGGAGCATGTTAGTTTGCTCCAAAAATCTCCAAAATCTAAGTGTCTAACCTCACTATCTCCAATATTAGGTACAAAGGTTTCAAGAGGTGACAAATGTTTCTGCCCTTAAAATTTGATCTTAATTTTTGTAACGCACAAAGGGACGATCTTCCAAGGACAAAATCACAATGAAAATGCAAATGGATACATGGGGATGAGCAAACGACTTTAATTGCAAGGATTCAAGCAAGCGATGGCAATCAGGCAATGTGACAAATGCATAGGTGATAGTCCCTTTAAATAGATGTTTAGGAGAGAGAAGGTCATTTAATGAGAATTAAATACACCTTACACCGACTCAAAAAGATGAGATGTGGGAAAAGTGGAAAAACTAGCCCGAACGGCCCTTGGAACATTTGGGACATGAAGGACGCGAAGACACAATCTGGTTGACCCGCGCAATGCGGGGAATGAAGGCCAAATGAGCACGGGTGGTCCAGGGACTCAGAAATGCAAGGGATGCAAGGGATGTGAAGACGTGATTCGGTCGACGTGCTCGATGTGAGGAATGCACAAACAGAAAGCACATACACATTTGGGACAGATGGGACAAAAGTACGAGAAGAACCTGATGTGGGCGATTGGGGAAAAGGAAGTCCAGGCGAACTTGGGACAAATGGGCCAAAAAGTTCTGATAAATCCGACAGACAAGGACTTGCGAGGAAATCGGTCGATTGGGGAACAGAAGGCCCAGAGGTACTCGGGACATGTGGGACAAAAATGTCCAACAGACCCACAAATCACCAAAATGACTCCAAAAAATGCAACTTTTCACCATCTCTTCAAGTTTTCACTTCACTAGAACATTACTAAAGGGTGCCAACTCAAAAATTTCAAATTTCTAACTTTTAAAAGAGGGGAAATTTTGAGAGGACAACACCATTGTAGAGGATATTTCTAGATTTCTCACCTACCAAAATGATGAGATATGGGCTTCCTTTCTTCCCCAATAAGGAAAAGTACATGGAGGTATGGGTTTTGCAGTGGTGCCCATCATTTTTGTAGGTGATTTTAATGTATTTTAGGGTGGTTGAAGCAAGATTTTGAATTTGTTCTCTCTCCCTTCTCTCATTCTTCCTATATATTGTAAGGAGGGGCTTATTTTAAAAGGTTGGACACCTTGTATATTCCCCTCCCTTCTTCTTCTTGTCTGTAAGAGATTTTGTGGATATTCCAAACCTCCCTACTAGACATTGTAATGTAAATTTTTGTGCCTTTGGCCCTAAATGTGATGTATTGTATTAACTTTGAGAAAAATAAAATCAGGTATGTGGATGTTTTCAAACCCTCTTCTATGTTCTATTGCATTTTTTTATCTTTCATTACATGCAAGGTTTTTTGTGTATTGTTGTTGTTTTCATTGCAAGGTTCTAGTAGTGATGTGTCTAAGGGATCACTAGTTGGTATGTGGGTAGCGGTAATGGATGAATAACTAGACAACTAGGAAGAAAAAGTAATGGATGTTTGAGAAGTAGATGGGTTGGTTGATGGGTCGGCTGTAGAAGTCAAGGGAGAAGTGGGAATAAAGGAGTTAGTTGTGGAAGATGTAGAGGTAGAAGTGGTGGATGAGGCAGCGGCTGAAGAAGAAGTGGTAGAGGTGGTAGATGCCTTAACTGGTATAAGGACGTCATTGGGTTGATATAACATGTTACAGGTCTTGAATGGTGAAGGGTTGGATGGAATGGTATAGTTGTGCCCTTTATGTTCAAATTTTAAACAATGGTGTAAGGTTGAAGGAACACAACCCATGATGAAAATACAGGGTTGGCCAACTAGCAGGTTGTACTGGAATTCCCCCTCTAAGACAGAATAATTCAGGAATGGCACGGGGACCACACAAATGTGGAGAATGATTGTGTCGAGGGTGGAAGTCATGGAATCATTAAATGAATGCAACATAACTAGGTTTTTATGCATGAAATTGGCAGGGATGCACATTTGGTTGTACGCATGGGAGGAAATGATGTTGATATTGGCACCTCCATCGATCATAATGCGTCGAACGCGTATACTATCAATGTAGATAGAAATGAATAGGGCGAGGCTAGGATCATTCAATTAGAGAGGTATAATCTCGTCATCAGAGAAACTAAGAGAGGCTTCTTGATGAGTGGTAGCAAAAGTAGAGGAAGAGGCAAAGGGGTGAGAGAGGCAACATGGTGAGGAGTGATAATGGATGCAATAGGCGTAGGGTCATTTGGTAGAACTTTAATAGATTGTAGGACCTTAATGGGGGCATGATAATGAGATTCAGAGGTTAGGACGAGGTCATACACAAACATTTTGAGAGGAGACTAGTGCAATTATTTAATCATTGTACGATGGGAAACCCCATTAGAAATAGGGTATGCGGGTCCATGGATGGTGATTTTGGGTGTAGGTACAGATGGAATTTTTTGTAAAGGAGTAGCGGATGAGCTGGTTGTTTTCTCCTTTCCTTTGTCCTTTTGGGCTCGAGTGGCAACTTGAACCATATTGATTTGCGCTGAAGGAGAAGGTGAGTCACAAAAGGTATAGGGACAAGACGGGAAAAGTATGGTGAAGGAATATAATGGTTTTGTGAAAGCAATACGGCACATTGGAATTTTGGTGGAGGTTTGGCTAGCTCTCTGATTTGGACCATATCAATCTCAAATGTTAGAGGAGGATAAAAGGGTTGTGGAGGTGGAGATGGAGGTCACTAAATTGGTAAGGGATGAGGCTGTGTGGTGATAGGTGTAGGTGGAATAGCGTCCACATCTAAAATATCATCATCGTCAAAGTTTTCTTCAAGAGGACATAGTTGGAGAAGAATAGGCTTAAGAGGCTTATAATTTTCCACATCATTCCCTGACACACGATGGTAAGTGAAAATTTTGGTATCATCAAACCCTTATGGTTTAGGTTTGAGTGGGTCGTAAGGTCTAAGCGGTGGAAATGTGATGATGGAGGTTTCCAAAAGGTTAGCTAAGATGTTGGTCTAAGACCCTGCTAATAGATCACAATGTGAAGTAAGTGTGGGTATAGATGGAAGTGTGGGTGACTTTGGTGGGAGATGCATCACAGGAGGTAGAATCGGAGGTTGAGTAAGTTTGACTATTTGTTTGGTAGATAGTACGGTTGAAGTAGTTGTTGAAGGTGGTGTAGGTTTAACTACCTCTTTGGACGGTACTGGGGTTTTGGGATTTGGTTGTACCTTCTTGGGTAAAGGTGAAGAAGGAGTGCGTGATGTAGAAGGGAAGGCTGATGGAGGAAGGGGACAAGTTATCCAAGGTGATAATGGAGGTGTGGTGAAGAATTTGGTAAGAGGCGATGTGGAAGGGACAGGTTGAGGAGAAGGGAATGGCATGGGTAATGAGGAGGATACAATAAGTGGTGTAGGTATAGGAGGTAGAAAGGATGTAGGTGACGATGAAAGCGTAAGATATGTAAGTAATTTGGGTGTAGTAGAGGATCATGACAAGGAGGTAGGCTACTGTGTTTTTGGTTTACCTTGGGTAAGAGGCTACTTGACCAAGGTTGATGGGTGGGGACCTAGGATAGATGGAAGTGGTGAAGGTGACAAAGTGGTAATGGCTGAAGCTGGTGTATGCAGATTAAGAGGTTAGGTCTTCTTCTTAGGTGGGGGAATAGTCTTTGTGATGGCTTGTGAGGACGTGACTAAATCTAGTTTGACAGGAGGATGGACTAGGCTTGATGACGACATGACTCCTAATGTGGTAATGGGTCTAGACGCGGAGGAAGATATAAGTGTAGGTAAGGTTTTAGGCATAGGAAAAAGTTCATTTGATGGTAAAGGTTTAGGTGTGGGTGAGGTTGATGAAGAAGGGGTAACTACAACTGGCATGAGCATGGTGGGTTTGGTTGTCTGAAATACCTTTGGATAGATCATGGAAGTGTCAGTGAACAACATCTACATTTGAGTTGAGATAGGAAGTCGAAGATGTCCCCAAAGCATTCAATTGTCAACATAATCCAAGTGGTCATCCTAACGTGAGAATGGCACCGATGTAGGGGGAATGATGTTTATTTGGTAGTAATCCCTGTAAAGAATGTCTGTGAGATAGGGAAACGGTTGGCTTTAGACTCTATGGGTAGAAGATACGAGAGAAGGTCAACAAGATCCTTGAAAGCCAGTGGAGAATTGTCACTAATATGAAGGGACACTACTAATGGACCCCCTGTAAGTAGGGGAGAAGGCAGGTTGGATGAGGTAGGTTGTTCTTTTGGTGAAGAAGAAGGTAGGCATGACTCTCTTGTGGGTAGAAGAGTAAGTACTACAGGTTGTTCATCAGGTTGATAGGTGAGTGGGGAAACTGCATCATTGGATATGGTGGACTCCTTTGTGGGTGGAAGAGAATATAAGGGGGGCTCCTCCGTGGGTAGAGGAACATATGAAACAGGTCCCTCCTTGGATGAAGGAGATTTTGCAAGAATCTCCTCAATATATGGAATGCAAGGAAATTGAGAAGGAGCTGGTATGATGTCGAAAATGACATGAACTTCATGAACATTACTATCACTGGTTGAAGTTTCACCAGTTTGGTTAAACAATGGGGTGTGAGTTGGGAATGAATTATTGAATATGTGAAGGTTCTGATTAACTGGTTGTTATCAGCTAATATTGACTTCACAAAAAATTTAAAAAAATATAAAATTTCAAAATGTTCTTTCACGTAATGTTTATCCTTCATCACCATCGTCTTATTCTCAAGGTCATTCTAGCTTTCGTTTCATTCATTTTGAATAAGCCATTCTCCCGTTACACCATAAATCGTGTTTTAATTATTTAATTAATATTCATCCTGAAATTTAATATTTATTAAATTTTATGGGTTTTTAATTAATAAATATTAATTTAATACTCATGGAAGTTGTTCGACAAATTTTGGTGAATTTTTCTTCTTTTTATTAATTGTCGTAACTGCCGTGAGCAAGTGCCAGGGGCAATTTTTCTTCCGCTTCCAATTTCCGTAGACAATTTTAATTTTTCTTCTATCATCTGGGAATCGATGAGGAGATGGTTATAAAAGGTTGTTGAAGCAGAGGAGATTGGGAAGAAGGAGAAACAAGGAGATATTGCAGATATCCAGAGCTGGGAGAAGGAAAATCTTATTTTACAGACACTACCCGACTTTCACACTGAAATCTGGAATGTGCATTAGCTAGAGCCAGGAAACCTTGAGAGTTTTAGGTAGTTGTCTCCATTGGAGTGAAGCAATAGATGGAAGTTTCTGAGATCCACACTTGCAAGGGAGAAGGAAATTTCATGCATGTGTAATGCTTGATCTAGAAACCCAAATGAATCCCTTATGCAACAAAGAAGGTTGAAAACAAGTTTCCACGCACAGCCAGCCAAAGACAAGAGTAAAATACCAAAACAAAGGCCCACGTTTTAGAGTTGTTCATTGTCAATTTTCCATGCAAGTTGGATGTGTCTCACACCTGTAGAAGAAAGGAAAAATGATCTTTCCATGTAGCATGTGTTTGGAGTCCCACAAATCCACGTGGTCTAGTTCAAGGAGATGATATGGTGCCTAGGAGGAATAAGATCAGTGGAGTTTGAAGGAAAGAAATCCATGCATAAGTCAAGACTAGTTCCCACACCATGCTTGGAAAGGGAGAATAAAATTTGTTTTTATTCACGTGCATCCTGAAAAGAGGAGTATCCACGCAACCTATAGAGAAAAGCATAATAGAAACAAAGGAAAATACACGCACCGGCCCAAATAATTTCCACGCAGGATTTGAAAGAAGGAATAAGTTTAGAAAACAACCCAAAATATAATGCTTATGCATGCACAATGTGGTAAAGCTCAACACGGGTTTACTTGTGTTTTCTTTTTATTATTTATTATTTCAAAAAAGAGAAGATATTCACAGTGCTACACATGCTGAGGAGATGATAGCTTTCTAGCATCAAGGGTGGATGGAGATATTCACACACACAGTGAATATTTTAAATAATAATAATAATAATGAGCTTTGAAGATTCAACGCGTTTCTAGAAGTGTAAAAATGATCTAAAATTGTATTATTTTTTTATGGTGATTTGAGCTTTGCCTCAATATTGTTGTATGGTCATTTTGAATTTGGCATTCGCTAAATCTCTTTTTATTTAAAAAAATAAAATAGAAAGAGTTGTATTATTCTTACGACAACGGTGGTCTAGAGACTTAGACCTGACACCTTTCTAGTGTCTTAGTTTTCTTTTTGATTTCTGGGGTTTTTTTTAAAGAATTCATAATGGTGAACGTTCTAATAAGTCGACACTAAAATATGCATACCAAGGATTAGTTCCAGCATCATCTTCAAATTTAGCATATGATAATATTTTCGATACCGATATAGGTCACGTAGATATGGTTCAGTTTTGTGATAGGGTAAGACGGGAAGGGAGGACTATTTTCTCAAAAAAGGATTTATTACTGTAGCTTACCTCAAGCGACAACATTTCCCATTGCCATACAATGCCCCAAATTTGTCCTAGCTTGTGCTAAACATTATGAATCTGAGCATCAGGGAATTTTTAATGATAGAAATGAACCTTTTCTGCTTAATTCTCCAGATCATATGGAATTTGTTAAGAGTGCCACTCCATGAAGAAAATGATGACATCACACAAGAATTGACACAACAGTTCTGGGATGAAAATCCTTTGAGATAGTTGAAGATGGTTGATAAAAATTGGTTGGTCAAACCAAAGACTCACACTTCAAGAATTCCCAAAGAGTTGTTTCGGGTAGAGTTTCGTGAAGAAATAGGGGATATGATTACTCTCCTCGGCAGGGTTTTTGGTCTTCCTTCTGCCAAAAAATTTCATCCTTAGATGTACAAGTTCATTTGTATCATTCTTGATGCAAATATTTTCATTGATTGGGCAAGTATCATTAGCAATACTCTCCATAAGCAATTGATTGAGGTAAGGATGACAAGTCATTTTTACATGACCTCATATTTGATTTATGCTATAGCAAGAAGGAGGATATTTTCAGGGCTAATAACTAGAGGTATAATGGGTCCTAGCAAGAATAGTGTTTTTCAATTTTACCCACAGCTCAAGTTCAAGAATGGTTCTCACCATTTCCGAAGGGTAAATGATGCTTTCTTATTCTATATAATCTGGTCACTAAGGAGAAACCCGGAGGAAATATTTTCAGAAGATGCCAAGGCGGTGATAAAACAATGGGGAAATTGGTTTATATAGTTTCCCTCTTACTCTTATATACGAGTTAATGGATTTGTGGGAGCTCCTTAGAGACTTCCTAAATATGTCAGTGATAAAATAGCGTTAATGGAACTTTCACATCAGCTTTTCAAAATCCATTTCCTGTTGGAGGAAAAATGGTGGAAAAATGTAAAGGAGGCATTCATTTCCCAATTCAGACTGGGGAATACAAATTTTCAAATTCCCATAGTGTAGAACTTATGGAAAAAGAATTTTCTCTCGTAACCATACATCCTTTCACAAGAAAGGCTCAATTCGATATTAAAGGATCCATGGAAAAATCCCTAGGGGCAAGATATAAGCACAAGGCAAACATAGAACACTATTGGGGAAAATGTGTGGATGACAGGGAGGTAAGACAACGATAATTTTCTCATCTTACACTGGCTCAAATAGAAAATTACAGATTGAGGGATTGTCCCTTAACCCTTTCTGATAATGGAATTGATCTTATAGATCTTGCCTATTATCATATAGTTTTTACTCCACTCCTTGGTATTGATTGGAGTAGAGGAGATGAAACTTCTCTAGATATTATAAACTAACCTGTGTTAAAAAGGACTATGAAGTGGTATGAGAATCAGATAGCCAAACCTCTCCCATTTTAGGCACATATGTCAGAAATACAAAAGTTGTCAACAAAAGGAGTGAGACAGAAAAAGGTGGTGCAAACTTCTTCACACCAGTCCCCACCAACATCCTCACACGCATCTCAGAGGCAAAGCTGGTGGTTACCCAAACATGTCTCTAATAAAGAAGTAGTGTCTCAAGGATTGGTAAAGAGTGTGCATCTTTGGGAGGGAAAAGAATGTGTTTATGGTATTTCTACCCCAAACTCATCTATTCACGTCACTAAGAGTTCTAATAGACCTACCAAAGATCCAAATCATCAATGTCATACAACAGAGTCCAAGAAAATTCCAGTGGTGCAGATATCTAATTCTTCTGAACATCCAAGTGATAAGGATATTCCACAAGAACATGACAATAATCAAGAATATGTTGCAGATGCTACTTCACCAAGGATTGAGGCTACAAAACCACTGCCTACTAGTTTTAGTCATGAGAAAGGCAAAGAGGATTTTTCATCTAGTTCTCGACATTTTTGTGTCAAATTAATGAATGAAACACCGACTTGGGTTGACTCTAAAATTAAAAAGAGAAACAGATTGGTCAAAGTGGCCAACATTGATTTGGAGTCTCT
Source organism: Taxus chinensis (assembly GCA_019776745.2). NCBI lineage: Eukaryota > Viridiplantae > Streptophyta > Pinopsida > Cupressales > Taxaceae > Taxus > Taxus chinensis. The sequence continues at coordinate 103,284,257 of CM034150.1, forward strand.
TTCTACCCTCTTGAATAAATTTGTGCCCAAAAATCCTAAGGTCTTCTCCAGAGTAGTGATTGATGATAGCAGAGATAAGTTTGTAGAAATTACAGTTCCTACTACTGAGAAGGATTGTGGGGACATGACAGTCACCGATTATGAAGTATCTAAGATAGCCCTAGGTAAGACCACTTTTGAAAGTGATGTTGCTATGGCAAAGGATTCAATGAATAGAGTGCTTAAAAGGTTGGAGAGATAAAAATCTCAAATTTCCCAACTCAAGGAAGAAAAGAATTAGTTGATTTCATATGTTCAACATTTGATCAGCCCAATTGAATCTTCTTTTACTGTTCTAGAAATGATGGCTATCTCGGATCAAGAAATTCTCAATCAATCGAAGGATGTGATAAATCTAGGACACACTCTAAGGTCATGGCATTCTGAGATAGAAAGTGGTGGGTTGAAAACAATTGCTAAAGTGATAAAAATATCCAAGAATATTTATGCCTACCTCGATCTAGTGTTTCCATTCAAGGAGTGCCTCATTATAGAATTAATCACACTGGATCAAATTTTTCCAATTCTTCAGGATCTCTCCCGCATGGAATCTACATTCTTAGCCTCAGAGGGGATACTTGAGTTTGATCATCGCATTACATGAATTCTATGGTTAAATCATGCTAAGTCCAGGAAAAGGATCGTAGAAGACTTGGTAATTTCAATTTGATAGTTTTTGCAATGAAGCCTATACCGCGCTCTCTTCCATTCAGGTCTTCATCGAAGAGATTCGTTGCACCTTCATCAATGAATACAACATAAGGAATTTAATACAACATCTGGTGGAGTAGTTTACAAAATTGATACATGAAATATATACTCTTGTTGATGTTTTTCCAGTTCTTCTATGGATCAATGTTTCAGAATCAAACATATTTGCGAAGAAATCCAATCTAAGTTGCAGACCTGCATATCATACTAGTTAAGATTCTTGAAATGTAGGTACTCTATGAGGTTGGTCTTCTCCCGAGTTGTTTTCCAGAAGAAGAGAAGATGCACCAGACACTGTAAAATCTCAAATCTTTTGAATTGGCAAAGAATCGGGATCCTTGTTTTGCCAACAACATAATAGGATGATTTCCTATATTTTCTCATGGGTGGGAGAGTCCATTTCTCATACGATTGAGATATGTGGACCCCACCCCCAATGGATAAGGCACTGGTTTTTGGTGAATGTTTTGAAAGTGGTATTTTAAATGATGTTATTGTTGAATTCACTTTTGAGGAAACTTATGAGTTTTCTATTTATAGTTGTTTTTAATAAAGTTGGTTGAAAAAGTCAAAGTTATTTGAATGCCCTATTTCATGTGCATTTAAAACTCTAACTACATTGTAACCAACTTTTTGGTTGTAAAAAGAAGTCAGGGCTCATTTGTAAAGAGTGACTTTGAGAGAGGAGAAGAAAATACTTTTATATGCAAGCTTTGTTTCAGGAAGAAACTTTGTGTTCTTTTGTGAAGACATTTTGGAGTTAATGAAATACAAACTTTGTGTCTCATTCATTGTCTCTTGTAACATTTGATGTTCTTATGTTCATTAGATGTTAGATGTTTAAATCTTGCATGAAAATATTGTCTTTGATCTTATCGTCAACGTTATCAAGTTGTTATTCTTGTTCATAGTAATCAAGCTCTACTATTTACTTGCTCATGTGTGTTCCCTTTTACTCATTCTCATTTAGCTAATGAAAACTCCGTTTTATTTATGTTAGTTATTTATTGTTCTTCTCCATGCAAATATTAGGCTCTGCTTTTACCTAACTCTTGCATGTTCCTTTCATTCATTCACTTCCATTCCCTTCTTTCATTCCATTCCATCCCCCTCATTCACTTTTCTTTCCATTTATGTTCCAAGAAACCCCCCACATACAATTTTGAATGTACAAATGTAAATACAATTTTGGTTTTCAATAAAGGCAGCCTCACCTTCATTGAGGAGGGACTTCATTCCCACACTGTTACATGTCATTTGCATGTGTGTAAATCCATATGCTAACAATTTTTGGTGACTCCACTGGGGATTCAGAAATCGTTAACCAGTGCTTGGTTAAATATTTATGACTATCCCCTCTGCACAAGCTCCAGTTATTCAACCAAACCTTGTGCCCGATGAAGATTTCAAGGAGACATTGTTGTCAACCTTCGAACAGTAGCTTGGGAAAACAGTGAAATTTTACACCAATTTGTGGTTGTTGATAGAGTCTTTGATAGAGAAATCTACATTGAAGACCTTAGAAGAAGAGAACCCACACTTGTAGCCAGAAGACCTCTTGAACACGTGTTGATCGATGTTCACCGACACATCCCTCTTCCACTAAGGTAATAATTTGTATCACTATTACATGTAACCTACCTATCTTGTAACTAAATACTATTTTTGTGGATACTCAAGAAGATATATCATCATATCTAAGGCAAGCTATTTAGGAAAAGCGCACAAGCAACTATCATTTTCATCTTGCCGCATCAATATTAGATAATGAAGAAAATCAAGCCACGAGAGTTACTAGAGTTATTTAGGCGTAAATAGCTCAAGAAAGAGAGCAAAGAGAAAAGGCTAGAGATGATCAGAACATACCAGTGATCCCTTCACAGTAAAGATTTCAAATTGGCAGAAAAGAGGTTTATGTGAGGAGAAAAAGCTAAAGGTCAATCTAATCCCATTTTTGAATTTCAAGGAAAGTTTGATTTTAAGTTATCTCCTCCCAAGTAGAACACACCTCGTAGATCTGTAAGCCTTCCATCAAGCCTTGAAAGAGAAATCAAGGAAGGAATCACTACCAGTCAAACACTTGTTCTTGCTCACGTTGTTTTGCCTTCACATACCACCTTTCCCAAGATGGAATTCAACGTACCATGGGGAAATGCCATAGGCCCATTGGCCTTACCAACTCGACATGACCTCCCAAGAGGATCAAGGAATATTCTTCCCAAGTTTGACAGGGATGGGAAGACATCACCAGATGACCACATTTATGCCATCTTCACTGCATGTGCAGTTTTGTCAATATAATATGAAGATATTGCATTCGCCTCTTCATTGAAACATTGCATGATGTTGCCATAGATTGGTTTCATCATCTGTTAAATGAATGCATTGCAAATTAGAATGATATAAAAACTAAGTTTTAAGATCGATTCAAGATGGCAGAAGATGAACATGCTCTTCTTGGCCAACTATCTTAGGTGAAGAAAGAGCCAACATAACCCATAAGGAATTTCATGGCTAAATTCAACAAAATGGTGAACAAAGTTCCTACTGGGATTCACCTGAATCCTGACAGACATAAATGTTTCTTTATTAACACACAACAACCAAAAGTGTGCTATCAGCTGAGAAGGGCTAGAGTGGCTACTTTGGAACTTGCTCAATCCTTGGCCATAGAAATTGAGGATGACTTAATCATGACAGGAAAATTCAAGAAAACCTCCCTCAAGGGAAAGAGTCAAGAAACCCCTAATGCTTCAAAAGCTATACTCACTAAGTTGGCTAATGATATGTTAGCTTTGAAAAAGCAACTTACTCAAAGTAGCAAACCTGCTCCTTACAAAGACATTGCAAGAAAAGGCTACGTTCCCAATAAATCTAGGATAGCAGGTGCTTCGATGAGGCTTGCTATTGAAGCAACACCCATGAATAACTCAAAGTGTGATGTCGTTGAAGAAAGGGATGATGAAGTTGAGGTCGTCGAGGTTGACGAAGAAGAGCCAGATTCTGGAACATCTGAACATGAAGTTGAAGAGCTTGAGGGAGAAATTAATAATCATTTCTTTGAGTACCATTCAGAAGAAGAAGACGAATACAAGGAAATTATAGAAGATATGAATAGTCAATCCTTCGCCGTCTTCACACGCTCTCAAAAAAAGGACCAGAACACTACTAAGGTGAAAGATAAAAAGAGCTCTAAGGAAGTTCCTAAAGAATTTAAGACTATGGAAACTTCCAAAGAATCCATGAAAAATGAGACTCCTAAAGAGTCCAAAGCGACTGAGGTTTCCAAGGTCAAAACTATCTTAAAGAAAGCAAACCTTTGTCAAGTCAATCAGTTGATAAATCAACTACGAAGAAAGTTTCTTCTTCCACATTAGTATCAACCAAGCCCAAAGAAAAGGTCAAAAGTGTGCCATCATCAAGTTCGAAAGAACTAGTATCTGAGACATCAAGTACGGTTACTTTGCCCAAATTTGATATCATTGATCATATCAATAAAACAAAAATTTCCATGTCATAGGCAGAGTACTTGAAGTCCAATAAGGATCAACTCGATAAATTGGTCTAGTTTATCAAAGAATACTCTATTGTTTATTCCTCCAAAGGAATTTTGAAAGCTCCCAAAGATGGGAAGACTCAAAATATTGTGGTGGCCACTACACCTTTGAATGAAAAGATTGAACCTTCTTTATGTCCTTTCTGATCAATAGATGCAAATTAAGTAATTGCATTATAGATTCTGGAGCCTCAGATAATGTGATGCCTGTGAAAGTAGCACATGTTATTGGGTTGACTTGTACAAGAACATTCGGATCTTGTTACTCAATGGAGACAAGACAAGTTCCTCTGATTGGGAAGATTAAAGATGCTCAAATGGTTTTAGCCCAATTTCCTCATAAGTGAGTTAAGGTAACTATTCTAGTTGCTGACATTCCTGCTTCAGATGGTATGTTGTTGAGTAGGAAATTTTATAGATATCTAGGTGGCGAGATTCAAATGGACTGGTCTCATGCCATGATCCCTATCAATGGAGAAATGAAGAAGCTAATACCAGAAACTCAGGCAAAATTCATAGTGATGAAAACTGATGATCCCCGTGCACAGGTCCTGTTTCAAAACTCAAGTATGGGTAATTATATGATGACTGCATAGGTTCATGCCCCTGAGGTCACTTGCCAAGATCCTAATGAGATATGGACTCTTGACTTCGATGGAATTTGTTGCTTAATAGGTTCTGGCGCAGGAGTGGTGCTCATATCTCCCGATGGTAAAATATTTCCTTTCTCCTGTAAACTTGAATTTTCAAATACTAATAACACTGCAGAATACGAGGCATTAACCCTTGGCGTCCAAGTTGTAGAAGAGAAAAGGATAAAAAAATTAAAAGTCTTTGGAGATGCGGAGTTGATTGTGAAACAAGTTAAAAATCAGTTCCAAGTAAAGAATGATCATTTGAGACACTACAGAAATAAAGTGTGGGACATGATAGAAGTCTTCGATGCTTTTTCCATAAAATCCATCCCTCATGAAAATAATGACAAAGAATATTCTCTAGCAGTCTCAACTTCATTGATGATTCCTCATTCAGAGTTTGATCATGACAAATACACCATCGAAATGGTTTTTAAGCCAAGTGTTCCAGACAATGCAAAAAATTGGCAAGTATTCAATGTTAATCAAGAAATTATTGCCTTCTTGGAAAAAGGGATAATTTTGAACAATTGTACTTTGAAGGAAGTGATTCTACATTTCACGAATCAATGACCTCACCCATTCAAGAAGGAGTTGAGAATGAAGATCCTGGTGATGGCATCATTTAACTCAAAGGAAATAAAATTCCAAAAGGATTGGTTTCACTTGAAGAAATTTTTGATAAATATGATAGGTTTATCAAAGAGAAAGAGCAGGTAGGACCTATGAATTCTATTGACTATGAGCAATTTAACATTGGTACCAAGGATAAACCCCGCCTGGTCAACATTGGTAAGTGTTGCTCACCTGAGGAGCACAAGAAATTCATAAGCCTCCTTACCAAATATTCTGACGTCTTGGCTTACTCATATGAAGACTTGAAGTCTTTCCAACCTAGAGAAATGGAGCACACTATACCTTTGAAACTTGGTGCAACTCCATTCAGGCAGAAGTGAAGACAATATAATCCCAAGATAGTGGACACAATATTCCATGAGGTTCAAAAACATTTAGATGCATGGATAGTGTTTCCTATTCGACATTCGACTTGGATAACTAATATTGTACTAGTTTGCAAGAAAAATGGAGAAATTAGGATTTGCGTAGATTTCCACAATCTTAATCAAGCTTCCTTGAAAGATAATTATCCACTGCTAGTCATGGACCATATTCTGCAGGCAATAACTAGATCGGAAATGCTATCCATGTTAGATGGTTTCTCTGGTTATAATCAGATTGAAGTGGCTAGAGAAGACCAACATAAAACCACGTTCACCACCCCTTCGGGTACATTCGCGTATAGAAGAATTAATTTTGGTTTGATCAATGCCGAAGCAATTTTCAAAGGGCTATGGATATGGCATTCACAGATTATAAAGACAAGATTATCGTGATATACCTAGATGACTTGACAATGTTCTCAAAGAAACAAGAAGATCACCTAGAAGAGACTTAGAAAAAATATTGCAAAGGTACCAACTTCATAAGATCTCTCTGGATCCAAAAAATTTTGTGTTCGGAGTTACGAAAGGGAAACTCTTAGGTCATTTTTTTCCTAAAGAAGGAACTAAGATCAATCATGAGCATATTCAAGCTATTAAGAATATTTCCTTACCTACAAGTAAGCCTAGAGTCCACTCATTCTTTGGGAAGGTAATTTTTTTGGGAAGGTTTGTGCCAAATTTTTCTGAGCTAACCATATAAATTGCTGATATGATGCCAAATTCCTTCAAATGGTGGAAGGAAGGTAGAGAAGCATTTGAGAAAATCAAGGGTGCTATTGCAAAAGCTCCTACATTGGTGTGTCCTGATTTTAAAAAGGATTTCATAATCTATTGCTATGTTTCTCTGTACATGATCTCTACCATCCTAACTCAACACAATCAAGAAGGAATCAAATCTCCTATTGCATTCATGATTTCTAGATTCAAGAAACATGAACTCAATTACACTCCCCTTGAGAGGCATGTGTACGTAGTGGTGAGAGCCTTGAAACATTTCAGGTACTATGTGTTGAATTCCCATACCAAAGTCTTAGTTCCAGACACCGCAGTTAAATCGATGCTGACACAACAGGAACCAGGATCTAAAAGGGGTAACTAGGTCTCCAAGATCCATAAATATGATTTGGATATCAAGCCGACCAATTTGGTTTGAGGAAGAGGACTCAGCCAACTTATTGCAGAGAATGAGCCATGAGATGACTCTGAAGAAGAACCAGTTGAAGAAGGTTTACCACTAGTAGTTTTCTTCAGTACCATAGATGAATGGTATTCTGATATAGCCTACTTTCTCATGTATGGCAAATGTCCTGAGAATATGACAGCTAAGGAAAATAGAGCTATCAAATTAAGAGTTGTCAAGTACGTCATTTGGGACAACACTTTTTTCAAGAAAGGAATTGATGGCATGTTCCTCAGATGTGTAGATAAGGAACAACAACCAAGGTTGCTTGAAGCCTTTCATAATCATGCTTGTGGTGGTAATTTCTCTGGCCCAGTGACAACTCATAAAATTTTGTGAGCACATTATTACTGGCCCACTATGTTTTCCGATGCTCAGAAATGGGTAACAAAATACGAATTTTGTCAGCAGTTTGTTGGAAGAACTAAATTGGTAGCTTTTCCTTTAAATCCAGTTGTCATTGAAGAACCCTTTCAACAATGGGGTTTAGATTTCATCAGAGTTTTGAATCCTAATTCTAGTGCTGGTCATACTCACATGCTCACTGCAACTGACTACTTTACAAAGTGGGTAGAAGCTATACCGGTGAAACAAACATCTACTGCGGTAATCTGTGACTTCATCAAAGAGAATATATTGATTTGTTATGGAATTCCACAAAAGATCGTGATGGACAATGCCTCAATTTTTATCTTCTGCAGAGATGATAGGTTTTTGTTATGGGTATGGGATATCTTTATCTCATTCGTCAGATTACTACCCTTAGGGAAATGATAAAGCGGAATCCAGGAACAAAAACATCATTACTATCATGCGTAAGTTAGTCGAAGAAAATCAAAGAACTTGGCACAAAAAGTTATATGATGCATTGTGGGTTGACCGCATAACTCCCAAAAGAGCAATCATGATGTCTCCATTCCAACTCTTGTATGGAATCGATGCTCAAATTCCCATCACATTGGAGTTACCAACATTACGATTGGCTTAGGAAGTTGACGATGAATGCTTCACCAATGCGTTAGATAAAAGGATCATGTTCATAAGCAAGCTTGAAGAGCAAAGAATTCAAGTGGCAAAATAGGATCAAGGAACATCAATCCAAGGTAAGGAAATTGTTCGAGAGGAAAACTAGGGAGAGAAAAATTTGAAAATCAGTGACTTATTTCTTCTCTGCGACAAAAGATGTGAACCAAAAGGAAAGCATGAGAAGTTTGATTCACTGTGACTAGGCCTGTTCAAGATCAAAATATTCTATGGAGATAGCACTTATTACTTGGCGTATCCCGATGGAACTCATTTGCCTTTGCCCTATAGTGGGCAATATCTCAAGCATTGTCAAAATTGAAAACGGGTTGTCCCCCGTATGTACATAGGTAATTAGTTTTTTTTTGCTTGTTTGTTTTCCTTATTTTTCGGTTTCCTCTCTTTTGTCTTCCCATTTTTGTGCTCTATCATTTTTGGGATCATGTTCATTGAATATTTGGGCCCATTGCTACATCTGTGAAGTCCTTGTCCCCAATAAGAGCCCGCTGTTATCAACTAATTTTGACTTCACAAAAATTAAAAAAAATATATAAAATTTCAAAGTGTTCTTTCACGTAATTTTAATCCTTCATCACCATCATCTTATTCTCATGGTCATTCTAACTTTTGTTTCATTCATTTTGAATAATCCATTCTCCTATTATGCCACAAACCATGTTTTAATTATTTAATTAATATTAATATCCATCCTGTTATTTAATAAAATTAATATTTATTAAATTTTATGGGTTTTTAATTAATAAATATTAATTTAATACTCATGGAAGTTGTTCGACAAACTTGGAAGAACTTTTCTTTTTTTATTAATTGTCGTAACTGCCGTGAGCAAGTGTTGGGGGCAATTTTTCTTCTGCTTCCAATTTCCGTAGACAATTTTAATTTTTCTTCTATCATCCAGGAATTGATGAGGATATGGTTACAAGAGGTTACCAAAGCAAAGGAGATTGGGAAGAAGGAGAAATAAGAAGATATTGCATATATCCAGAGCTGGGAGAAGGAAAAGCTTATTTTACAGAGACTACCTAGATTTCACACAGAAACCTGGCATGGGCATTAGCTAGAGCCAGGCAACCTTGAGAGTTCTAGGTAGTTGTCTCCATTGGAGGGAAGAGATCATAGCTGGAGGGAAGTAATAGCAAGAATTTTATGAGATCCACGCTTGCAAAGGTGAAGGAAATTTCATGCACGTGCAAGGATTGATCTGGAATCCCAAATGAATCCCTTATGCAACAAAGAAGGTGAAATTGAACATAGGTAGTTTTTTTCCACACACAGCTAGTCCAAGAGTGAAGATTCCACATAGGTAAGGAACAGAGCAAACCCAAGCCCATGCTTTTAGAGAAATTGTTCAACAGAGTCCCACATGAAGTTTCTCCATGCAAGTTACCATGGAGGTGTCTCAGGTCTGCAGAAGAAAGGACAAATGAGCTTTCCATGGATCATGTGTTTGGAGTCCCATAGTCCAATTCAAGGAGATGATACGTTGCCTAAGAGGAATAAGATCAGTGGATTTTAAAGGAAATAAATCCATGCATCAGTCAAGACTAGCTCCCACGCCATGCTTGGAAGGGGAGAATGAAATTTGTTTTTATTCACGCACAGTCTGAGAAGGAGGAAATAAATCTTGCACATTCAAAGAAAGAATTTTTTTGGAGTATCCACATGCAGCCTATAGGAGATGAATTGAGCACAATTTAGAAATAGCCTATAAAGAAAAATCCATGCAGCATCCCAAATAATTTCCACACGGGATTTGAAAGAAGGAATACGTTTAGAAAACAACCCAAAATAGAATGCTTACGCATGCACAATGTGGTAAAGCTCAACGTAGGTTTACTTGTTTTTTCTTTTTATTATTTATTATTTTAAAAAAGAGAAGATATTCATGGCGCTACGCATGTTGAGGAGACAATAGCTTTCTCACGTCAAGGGTGGATGGATATATTCACGCACACAATTTAAAAAATAATAATAATAAGGAGCTTCGAAGATTCGACGCGTCGCTAGAAGTGTAAAAATGATCTAAAATTGTATTATTTTTCAATGGTGATTTGAGCTTTGCCTCAATATTGTTGTATGGTCATTTTCAATTTGGCATTCGCTAAATCTCTTTTTATTTTATTATATATATATATAATACAAAGTGTCGTATTAATCTTGCAACAACGGTGGTCTGGAGACTTAGACCCGACACCTTTCCAGTGTCTTGGTTTTCTTTTCACTTTTCGGGTTAAAAAAAAAGAATTCATAATGGGTGAACGTTCTAATAAGTCAACACAAAATATGCATACCAAGGATTAGTTCCAGCATCGTCTTTAAATTCAGCATATGATAATATTTTCAATACCGATATGGGTCATGTAGATATGGTTTAGTTTTGTGACAGGGTAAGATGGGAAGGGAGGACTATTTTCTCAAAAAGGCTTTATTGTTACAACATACCTCAAGTGGAAGCATTTCCTGTTGCCATACAATGCCCCAAATTTTTCCTAGCCTGTGCTGAACATTATGACCTTGAGTGTCGAGGAATTTTTAATGACAGAAATGAACCTTTTTCTAGTCAATTCTCCAGATCATATGGAAGATTTGTTAAGAGTGCCACTCCATGAAGAAAATGTTGACATCACACAAGATTCGACACAACAGTTCTGGGATGAAAATCCTTTGAGATGGTTGAAGATGGTTGATAAAAATTGGTTGGTCAAACCAAAGACTCATACTTCAAGAATCCCCAAAGAGTTGTTTCAGGTAGAGTTTCATGAAGAATTAGGGGATATTATTACTCTCCTCAGTAGGGTTTTTGGTCTTCCTTCTGCCAAAAATTTTCATTTGGATGTACAAGTTCATTTGTATCATTTTTGATGCAAATATGTTCATTAATTGGGCAAGTATCATTAGCAATACTCTCCATAAGCAATCAATTGAGGTAAGGATGACATGTCATTTTTACATGACCTCATATTTGATTTATTTTATAGCAAGAAGGAGAATATTTTTAGGGCTTATAACTAGAGGTACAATGGGTCCTGGAAAGAATAGTGTTTTTCAATTTTACCCACAGATCGAGTTCAAGAAGGTTCTCACCACTTCTGGAGGGTAAACAATGCTTTCTTATTCTATATAATCTAGTCACTAAGGAGAAAACTGAAGGAAATATTTTCAAAAGATGCCAAGGTGGTGATAAAACAATGGGGAACTTGGTTTATCTAGTTTCCCTCTTACTCCTATATACGAGTTGATGGATTTGTGGGAGCTCCTTACAGACTTCCTAAATATGTCAACGATAAAATAACTTTGATGGAACTTTCACGTCAACTTTTCAAAATCCATTGCCAATTGGTGGACAAACGCAAAGGAGGCATTCATTTCCCAATTCCGATTGGCGAATACAAATTTCCAAATTCCCATAGTGCAGAACTTATGGAAAAAGAATTTTCTCTCATAACTATACATCCTTTCACAAGCAAGGCTCAATTTGATATTTAAGGATCCATGGAAAAATCCCTTGGGGTAAGATATAAGCACAAGGCAAACATAGAAGACTATTTGGCAGAATGTGCAGATGACAGGGAGGTAAGATGATGACAATTTTCTTGTCTCACACTGGCTCAGATAGAAAATTACGTATTGAGGTATCCTCCCTTAACCCTTGCTAATATTGGAATTGATCTTATAGATCCTGCCTATGATCAGATAGTTTTCACTCCGCTCCATGGTATTGATTGGAGTAGAGGAGATGAAACTTCTCTAGATGTTATAAACCAACCTGTGTTAAAAAGGACTATGAAGTGGTATGAGAATTAGATAGCAAATCCTCTCTCATTTCAGGCACATATGTCAAAAATACAGAGGTTGCTAGTGAAAGGAGGAGTGACATAGAAAAATATGGTGCAAACTTATTCACACTAGTCCCCACCAACATCCTCACACACATCTTAGAGGTAAAGCTGGTAGTTACCCAAACCTGTCTCTAATAAAGAACTAGTGTCTCAAGGATCGGTAAAGAGTGTGCATCTTTGGGAGGTAAAAGAATGTGTTTCTGGTATTTTACCCCAAACTCATCTATTCACGCCACTGAGAGTTCCAATAGACCTACCAAAGATCTAAATCATTAATTTCATACACCAGAGTCCAAGCAAATCCCAGTGGTGCAGATATCTAATTCTTCCGAACATCTAAGTGATAAGGATATTCCACAAGAACATAAGGATAATCAAGAATGTATTACAGATGCTACTTCACCAAGGATTGAGGCCACAAAACCACTACCTTTTGGTATTAGTAATGAAAAAGGCAAAGAGGATTCTTCATCCAGTTCTCGACATTTTTGTGTCGAATGAATGAATGAAACACTGACCTGGGTTGACTCTGAAATAAAAAAGAGATTGGTGAAAGTGGCCAACATTGATTTGGAGTCTCTTTCTACCCTCTCCAATAAAGTTGTGCCCAAAAATCCTAAGGTATTCTCCAGAGTAGTGATTGATGATAGTACAGATAAGTTTGCAGAAATTGTAGTTCCTACTACTGAGAAGGATCATGGGGACATGACAGTCACCGATTATGAAGTATCCAAAATAGCCCTTTGTAAGACCACTTTTGAAAGTGATGTTGCAATGGCAAAGGATTCAATGAATAGTGTGCTTAAAAGGTTAGAGAGATACAAATCTCAAATTTCCCAACTCAAGGAAAGAAAAGAATCAGTTGATTTCATATGTTCAACATTTAATCAACCCAATTGAATATTCTTTTCCTGTTCCAGAAATGATGGCTATCCTAGATCAAGAAATTCTCAAACAATTGAAGGATGTGATCACTCTAGGACACACTCTAAGGTCATGGGTTTCTGAGATAGAAAGTGGTGGGTTGAAAACAATTGCTAAAGTGATAAAAATATCTAAGAATATTTATGCCTACCTCGATCTAGTGTTTCCATTCAAGGAGTGCCTCATTACAGAATTAATCACACTGGATCATATTTTTCCAAGTCTTCAGGATCTTTCCCACATGGAATCTACATTCTTAGCCTCACGGGGGATACTTGAGTTTGATCATCACATAACACGAATTCTATGGTTAAATCATGCTAAGAAGACTTAGTATTTCAGTTTGATAGTTTGTTATACCACGTTCTCTTTCATTCATGTCTTCATCAAATAGATTCCTTACACCTCATCAAAAAACACAACCAAAGGAATTTAGTACAACATCTAGTGGAGCAGTTTATAAAATTGATGCATGAAATGTATACTCATGTTGATGTTTTTTCCACTTCTTCTATGGATCAATGTTTCAGAATCAAACATATTTGCGAAGAAATCCAATCCAAAGTTGCAGACCAGCATACCATACCAGGTGAGATTCTTGAAATGTAGGTACTCTGTGAGGATGGTCTTCTCCCTCAAGTTGTTTTCTAGAAGAAGAGGAGATGCACCAGACACTGTAAAAGCTCAAATCTTTTGAATTGGCAAAGAATCGGGATCCTTGTTTTGCCAATAACATAGTAGGATGAATTCCTATATTTTCTCATGGGTGGGAGAGTCCATTTCTCATACAATTAAGATAGGTGGTGTTATGTTTGTGGAGCCTATTTTCATGTTAGAGTGTGGTACACCTTTTTGTATTAACTCGGGTATTTTTACGGCAGTCCCGCTCGCAAGTGAGCGGGACAGGGGGGTTTGGGGGTGAAGCCCCCGAAGCAAATTTTCATGGGTGGTTTATTAACCCATGGGTAATGGGTAACTGTTATGGGCTGTTTTTGGGCCCATGGTTTCTCGGGTACCCATTGTTTTGATACCCATGCTTTTTATACCCACGATTTTGTATCAAACTACTTAAGCAATTGTGTATTTATATGGTCTTATGCATATGATACATATACAAGCAAATGCATTGGAGATGTGCTTTGAATTCGGGTGTGAATTCTATAGAGTTTTTTGAGCATAGCTCCAAACGGATCTAGGTATTGTATTGAGAGAGTGGAGGATTGTAATAAAATCTGAGCAATTGATTCTTGGTGGACGTAGCCCAAATTGGGTGAACCACGTTAAATATTGTCTCTCTGTGTTGTGTTATTTATTCTACACTTTTATTTGAGATCTGTAATATTTTCTACATATTAGTTTCTACTATTACGATTCTGTAAGGGATTATTCTACATATTTTATCTCTTATTCCCTAAAAATTTGTATCATAGCCTGGTTTGGTTTGTTGAAGTGTTGAATCGCAGGGAAATTTTTTAGCTTGAGTGCGAGCTATGGCAGATAATGGAAGATCTAGGCTTGATAAATTCAACAGGAAAAATTTCAGTCTTTGGAAGATGCAGATGGAAGATTACCTTATCAGAAGGATCTTTATACTCCGTTGTCTAAGAAGGTGAACAAACCCTCGAGTGTGATAGGTGCGGAATGGGATTTGTATGGATCGGAAGGCACTTGGAACGATCCGGGTTGAGTCTAGCATCTTTGGTATTATTTAATGTCTCAAAGGAAAAGACTACAAAAGATCTAATGGATGCATTAGGGAAGTTGTATGCAAAAACCCTCTGCCTCTAATAAGATATTTTTAATGAAAAAATTGTTTCAATATGAAGATGTCTGAGAATAGTTTAGTAGCAGATCATTTAAATGATTTCAATACGGTTGTGAATATGCTAGCTTCAGTTACAATAGAATTTGATGAAGAAATTAGGGCTTTATTAATTATGTGCTATTTACCTGAGAATTGGAACAGCCTGGTAATGGCGGTAAGTAACTCGGTTCCAGCTAACTCAAAGTTGAAGTTTGAGGATGTTGTAGGGGTGATTCTAAGCGAGGAAATGCGAAGAAGAATCTCTAGGGAATCTTCTACTTCATGGAATGCTTTGACAGTGGAAACTAGAGGGAGATAGAAGAATAGAGGAAACCGTGGAAAATCAAAAGATTTGGGGCAAGGTCAAAATCCAAGAACAATATTGTATGCTGGAATTGTGGAAAGCCTGGAAATGCAAAGAAGGACTATTGGGAGCTTTGGGATAAGAAGAAACAACAGGAAGAAAATAAGGAGACAAATGTGGCATTGGGTAATGTATGTCAGGATGCTTTGATTCTTTCTTTGCATAATATTACTGAATCTTGGGTTTTAGATTTAGGGGCTTCTTTTCATGCTACTCCACATAGGCATTATTTTGTTGATTATGTTCAAGGGGATTTTGGGCATGTTTTTCTTGGTGATGATGAGCCTTATAACATATTTGGAAAATGTTCTATTCGGGTTAAGATACAGAATGTGAATACATGGCTATTGAAGGATGTCAGACATGTGCCTACATTAAGGAGAAATTTGATATCGGCGGGGGAAGTGATGGTTGTACTGTGATATTTACAGCTGACTCTTGGAAGGTTACCAAGGGTGCTCTTTTGGTGGTAAGAGGTAAGAAGGTTAGAACCTTGTATTTAACCACTGATAGTACTAATGATTGTCCAATCTTGTGGCTTCAGATGCAGATACAACATTATGACACTATAGGCTCGGTCATATGAGCCATAAGGGCATGAACATCATAAAGAAGAATTTGCCTGGATATACAGAAACAGGTTTGGATTTCTGTGAAAACTGCATATATGGGAAACAGAAGCGAGTAAGGTTTCTCAAGGTTGGACCTACGAAGAAAGAGAGTAAGTTAGAGCTGATACATTTTGATGTGTGTGGGGCCGGCTCAGGTGTCATCTCTTGGGGGTTCAAGTTATTATGTTACTTTTATTGATGATGCAACAAGGAAAGTTTGGGTTTATTGTATTAGACACAAATCTGATGTATTTGACACTTTTGTTAAATGGAAAGCCTTGGTAGAGAATGAAACAGGTCTTAAGCTAAAATGTCTTAGGTCAGATAATGGAGGTGAGTATTGCAGCAATGAATTTAATGATTACTGTTCTAAGAATGGAATATGTAGGCAAAAGATGGTTCCAGGAACTCTACAATAGAATGGGGTATCAGAAAGGATGAACAGAACTATAATGGAACGTTCTAGGAGCATGAGATTACATGCAGGACTGCCTCTTTCTTTATGGGCAGAAGCGGTGAGCACAGCTGTGTACTTGATAAACAGAGGACCCTCAAGTGCCTTGGATGGAGGCATAACTGAGGAGGCATGGGTACGGTAAGAAAGTTGATTATTCATTTCTTATAGTCTTTGGATGTGAAGTGTTTGTTCATATAGAACAAGGATGATAGGACCAAGCTAGAGGATAAATCAGAAAAATGTACTTTCATTGGTTATGGTGGTAATGACTTTGGGTTTAAATGTTGGAGTATTAAGGACAAGAAAATCATTCGGTCTAGGGATGTGGTCTTTAATGAGAAAGTCATGTCTAAACAACAGTTGCAGGAAAACAAGGAAGAATCCAAGAAATAATATGCAGTGGTAGAGGATCTTTCGGATGAGACAGTGACCCATGAATCAGTTCAGGAACCGACTCAACAGGAACCCCAAACTCCTACAGTGAGGTCTTCTAGGGTAAGAAAAGAACCTAAACGTTTTTCTCCTTCTCTTTATTATTTATTACTCACTGATAATGGAGAGCCAGAGAGCTTTGATGAAGCAATGCAGGTAGATGCCAGTAAGAAGTGGGAGCAAGCCATGGATGAGGAGCATAAGTCTCTCATGGAGAACCAGAATTGGGATTTGGTGAAGCTACCGGAAGGAAAAAGAGCATTGCAGAACAAGTGGGTGTACAAAGTTAAAGACGAAGAAGGAGGAAAGAAAAGATATAAGGCCTGGTTTGTGGTCAAGGGGTTTGCATAGAAACAAGGTATAGATTTTGATGAGATCTTTTCTCCTGTAGTAAAAATGACTTCTATTAAAACAGTTCTTAGAATAGTGGCAGCAGAAGACTTGTACTTAGAATAGTTAGATGTAAAGACTGCATTTCTCCATGGTGATTTGGAGGAGGAACTATATATGTAGCAACTAGAGGGCTATGAGGTCAAAGGTAAAGAGGAGATGGTGTGTAAACTAAAGAAGAGCTTGTATGGCTTGAAACAAGCTCCACGTCAATGGTATAAGAAGTTTGATAGCTTCATGATGGAGCAAGGTTATATTAGATGTCATTCTGACCATTGCGTGTATACAAAGAAATTTGAGGATGGAAGTTATATTATCCTGTGTTTGTATGTTGATGACATGTTGGTTGCAGGTAAAAACATGTAAGAAATAAAAGTACTCAAGAAACAGCTAAGTGAATCCTTTGATATGAAGGATTTGGGGGCAGCCAAACAAATCCTTGGTATGAGGATAACTAGGGATAGGAAGGAACGGAAGCTGACTTTATCTCAGGAAGAGTACATAAAGAAGGTATTGGATAGGTTTAACATGCAGGATGCTAAATCGGTTGGGACTCCTTTGGCATGCCATTTTAAGTTATCAAAGGAGCAGTGTCCTAAGACAGAGCAGGAAAGAAACCAGATGTCCAAGGTACCTTTACTCATCAGCAGTTGGTAGTTTGATGTATGCTATGGTGTGCACTAAGCCTGATATTGCCCATGTAGTGGGAGCTGTGAGTAGATTTATGAGTGATCCAGGTAAAGAGAATTGGCAAGCAGTAAAGTGGATCCTTCAGTATTTGAGAGGGACCATGGGGACAATTTTGTGCTACAGTGGATCAGACACCACTTTATGTGGTTATGTAGATTCAGACATGGTTGGAGATGTAGACATCAGGAGGAGCACAACAGGTTATATTTACATTGTAGGTGGGACAACAGTGAGCTAGATTTCACGAATACAAAAGTTGGTGGCTTTGTCAACCACGGAGGCTAAGTATGTTGCTACCACAGAGGCAAGCAAAGAGATGATTTGGTTACAACAATTTCTTGAGGAGTTGGGGCATAAGCAGGAGGAATGTAAGTTGCATAGTGATAGTCAGAGTGCTATACACCTAGCTAAGAACTATGCTTTCCACTCCAGGACGAAGCATATACAGTTGAGATATCACTTCATCAGGACAACTTTGGAGGAAGATAAGTTGAAGTTGGAGAAGATTCATACCAGTCAGAATCCTGTAGACATGATGACCAAGGTGGTTACAAGGGATAAACTAAAGCTATGTTCAGCTTTGGTTGGCCTTCGCGGATGATAGTGAAGGGTTGAGAAGCTTGCTCAGTGGAAATCAGTCTCCAAGTGGGAGATTGTTATGTTTGTGGAGCCTATTTTCATATTAGAGTTTGGTACACCTTCCATGTGTTATACTCGGGTATTTTTATGGCGGTCCCCGCTCGCCGGGTGAGCGGGTCAGGGGGGTTCAGGGGGTTGAAGCCCCCTCGATCAATGGGGGTTCAAGGGCGAAGCCCCCGAAGAAAATTTTCATTGGTGGTTTATTAAACCATGGGTAATTGGTAACCGTTATGGGCTATTTTTGGGCCCATGGTTTTTTGGTACCCATTGTTTTAATACCCATGTTTTTTTTTCCCATGGTTTTGATACCCACGGTTTTTGCCCATTGTTTTGATACCCACAGTTTTTTGTATCAAACTGCTTAAGAAATTGTCTATTTATATGGTCTTATGCATATGTTTAATATACAAGCAAATGCATTGCAGATGTGCTTTGAATTCGGGTGTGAATTCTGTAGAGTTTGTTGAGCATAGCTCTAAACAGATCTGGGTATTGTATTGAGAGATTGGAGGCTTGTAATAAAATTTGAGCAAGTGATTCTTGGTGGACGTAGCCCAAATTGGGTGAACCACGTTAAATACTATCTCTCTGTGTTGTGTTATTTATTCTGCACTTTTATTTGAGATCTGTAATATTTTCTGCATATTAGTTTCTACTATTGCGATTCTGTAAGGGATTATTCCACATATTTTATCTCTTATTCCCTAACAGGTGGACCCCACCCCCAATGGGTAAGGCACTGGTTTTTGGTGAATGTTTTGAAAGTGGTATTTTAAATGATGTTATTGTTGAATTCACTTTTGAGGAAACTTATGAGTTTTCTATTTATAGTTGTTTTTAATAAAGTTGGTTAAAAAAGTAAAAGTTATTTGAGTGCCTTATTTAATGTGCATTTCAAACTCTAACTACTTTGTAACAAAATTTTTGGTTATAAAAAGAGGTCAGGGCTCATTTGTAAAGGGTGACTTTAAGAGAGGAGAAGAAAATACTTTTGTGTGCAAGCTTTGTTTTAGGAAGAAACTTTGTGTTCTTTTGTGAAGACATTTTGGAGTTAATGAAATACAAACTTTGTGTCTCATTCATTATCTCTTATAACATTTGATGTTCTTATGTTCATTAGATGTTAGATGTTTAAATCTTGCATGCAAATATTGTCTTTGATCTTATTGTCAATGTTGTTATGTTGTTGTTCTTGTTCACAATGATCAAGCTTTGTTATTTACTTGCTCATGTGTGTTCCCTTTTGCTCATTCTCATTTAGCTGATGCAAACTTCGTTTTATTTGTTTTAGTCATTTGTTGTTATTCTCCATGCAAATATTAGGATCTACTTTTACCTAACTCTTGCATGTTCCTTTCATTCATTCACTTCCATTCCCTTCTTTCATTCCATTCCATCCCCCTCATTCACTTTTCTTTCCATTGATGTTCTAAAACACCCCCACATACAATTTTGGATGTACAGATGTAAATACAGTTTTGGTTTTCAATAAAGGCATCCTCACGTTCATTGAGGAGGGAATTCATTCCCATGCTATTGCATGCCATTTGTATGCGTGCAAATTCATATGCTAACACTGGTGCGTTAGGGTTATCCAAGACGAGATCTCCATTATCTAACATTTCTTCGACGATGTTTTTTAAAGTTATACAATTATCATTGCTATGACCTCTAACGCGATGATAGTTATAGTAATAATTTTATTTATACCATGCAGGCACAAGACGAGAAGGGTCAAAACCAATATGTGGTTTGATGGGTGAAAGAGTGATTGCTCCATCTTTTAGAAGTTTTTCTAAAACTAAAGAGTAGGGTTCCCCTATGGGAGCATATTTTCCGTTGTTCCTACTTGATCTGAAAAGCCTAAACATGAGAAAGGTTGGTAGAAGGTTTTGATTGGTTGGATGGATGAGATGGGCTAACTTTCAAAACTGTTTCATTGGCAGATCCTTTTGATTTAGAATAATTATTTTGTGGTTTGGAAGAAGAAGAGGTATCATTTGATTTAAACGCAATGTTCTTGTTACGTAATTGTATCTTCTTCTCTTCAATGACATGAATTTCAAGTTTTCGGGCCATGGTGAACACCTCATCAATTGTGCAGATGGTTTGAACTTAGAGATTCAGTGAGATGTGTCTAGCACAAGCTCTAGTGAACAACTTTATTGACTTGGTTTGAGGCCGTTGGAATTTGAGTTGGTTCATTAGGCTCTGCCAATGAGTGACAAAATTTGTGATAGATTCGTCTTCATATTGGCGTGTCACGTACAAGTCGGTCATGGTGACCTTCTTGACAATGTTGATAGAAAATTTGTCTAGAAAAGCATGAGCTACTTGATTAAATGAAAATATGGAATGCCTGGGTAGAGCACTATACCAATCTAAAGTTGGTCTCGTCAAAGACATAGGGAATGTCCGTAAGAGCAAAGCGTCATTGTGAGCAATCAGATAACACACATGTTTAAAAGGTTGCAAGTGTTGTTGCGGATCTTCTTTGTTGTTGAATTGGTTGAATTTAGGCATTTCCCAATGGGAAGGGTATGTATGAATCGGAATGGATGGGTGGATGGGCTCATTGTAAATCTTGAAGTATGTCAGAGAGTTGTGTGAGCCAAAGATAGATGCTTCTAATGTATGCATCTTGTCCATCATCATTTTGATAAGATCATTGCTAGGTTGTGATGATAGGGCACCCCCTATAGTATAAGGGGGTAGATAAGGTGGGTATGATGTGGATGACATCCCAGTATGTGGTGGTGCCGAGTACAAAATTTTTGATGAAGGAACATAGGCTAGAATATAGATGTAGAGGGCAAGTACCTTGAATAAGCGTTAGATGAAATAAGGGGTTATTGGTGATAGGTGTAGGTAGGTAGGATGGATGTAAAGAATCTCATAACAATCAGAGGAAGAGACGATAGGATGGAGAGGACAAGGTTTTGTAACAGAGTATGGGTTGCCAACATCAATGGTGGCTGAGATGCAATAGGTATATGTGAAGTGGAGGGTGCAGATAGACCTACACTTAGGGTGGTTGATAAAGGCATGGTTGACATCGTAGGAGTGATAGACATTAAAGGCACAACAAATACCATAGGTGCGGGAGATATCGATGATATAGGGTTAAGCTGGGAAACCAAAAGTGGTAAGGTGGAAGAGGGTAAGGACACACTGGTATTAGATGATGCAGAAGTGGGTACAAGAGTAGGGAAAATGGACATAGGCATGCCATATACAAGATGCCCTGATGAATTGTGGGTAGATGAATGGGTGAGATAATATTGTAGAGCGGCAGGGTTGTGATCAAGGAGTCTCACAAACTCCTCATCACTGGTGGGTATGGTAAGAGACTGATTGAGGTCCATAGGTGATGAGATGGAAGGGGGTGATGGGATAGGTGGAAGAGGTTGGTGGCTAGCATGAAACACGAGAGTGTTGGCTTATCTACAAGTAAAAAACATGTGACTGACAATAGAACAGGTATTCTAAGGCCGATGATGATGAAGAAACACAAAATGAATGGAGAAAAATGGGTCTAAAAGGTGTGATTTGATTGTTGTTCTGATTGAAAAATCAGAACATAGATACTGATGTCGGTTTGGTGGTAACTGCGACCAGTCAACTAGACCAATGTCGGTTAATGTGGAGAAATGAAAGATTGGAAAATCTGGAAATAAATGATATGAATAAAGTGGAACTAGGCTCTGAAGCTAATATCAAAGACTCCGAAATATAGTAAAGTGACAAAAGAAGTCACACAAAGAAAGGAAATAGAGATTGAACGCTACTTTGGAAAAAATGACCAAAACAACCTAAAACTGATGAAGGTCAATGAACCAACGGTGGTGAGATGATGAAACCGATGATGGTCACTGGGCTGACACCGATTACTGTGAAATATGTGAAAAATGGAAAAAGTGATTTTTTGGTGATCTAGGTCAAATAAAAAGACCAACTCAAAGATCGAGTATGGCAATGATAAGTCCTAACACATTCAAAAATAGTCATAATACACCAATTATGATTTTGGAGTATGTAGGGAGATAAAAATGAAGAAAAAAAACTCACACCTCAAAACACAAATCAAGAAAAAGCTAGCAAAACATGAAATCCTATGATATAGATTTTATGTTGTGGTTTATGCCATTTAGGACTGACTGACTTGTGAATAGAATAGGTTTTTTTGGTTACCGAAGGTGCCCTACGAAAACTGACAACTATGGTTGGTTTCAGGTAAGTCTTGGCGTGGTGTCCCCAATATATACTTTGCAGTATTCGAGGCCCTACTCTGATATGATGATTGGCTAAAAAACCAGCTGGAGCCCAATGTCAATCCTATGATCGTGTGATTGTTGACAACTTCTTCTAGGAAATATGTTGTTTAAGAAATGTGTAGTTTGGTTTTAGTGGTTTGGTATAGAAAGAGAGTGTGTAAAATGTGAGCTACGGTTCAATTTGTCAACCATCAACTAGTCTTGACTTCTAGCGTATAGGTTTCCCATAATTTAAATGAGTTTCAATGCAACATACAGAAATGAGATGCAAATATTTTAAACCCAAATCCACAAATTATATTCGATGAGAACATTTTATGAAGGGGTAAAGAGTATGACTTTCACTAGATGAAATGTAAGAAATTAAAGAAGAGTTCTTTCTAATCCCAAAAGATAAATGTCATTGAGACAATTAAAAGAATAGAATGTTTCCAGAGAAGAAGCTTAATGTGAACTTGTTTAGAATGAAATAGACACATAATATTTTTCCCTAAAAATGAACCAATGCAACGAAACCCAATAAGGGTCCCACCAAGTGTGCCAAAATGTTTCACCAATATGTTTTGCGCTTTCTAGGATGAAACAAATAGAAGGTAAATGGTTAAGGAGGAATACCTGTGAGGTGAAGGTGGAAGGTAGAATGCACATGTTGTTGACGTTATCCAAGCTGATCGTAGAGAACACCTTTTTGTCTGGGAAGGACTACCTGTAGATGTAAAGCAAGACCACAAAAGAGTATTAAATAGCATATGAAAGTGGACTGCCTAACGTATGCTAGATCCAGGAAGCGTGGTGCTTCCTAGAGAGGTTGTCAATCCACTGTTTGATAAAATATTAATGTGCATAAGAAACTGAAATAAATAGGTCCTATTGAAATGTAATGATTTAGGTTTCTCATACACACAATACACTAGATATCAAAATAACACTAAATGTAATTAGAACCAAGGTATGTTCAGGTCAGGAAAGTATGTCAAAGGTCTGGTAAGGGTCTGGGGATGATTGGTTAAAGTCAGGGTTGGTTTTGGGTGAGTGGGAAGCTTGCTAGTCTGAGAATATAAAATGACACAGAGACTAGTATCGGTCGAGTGACCGATGTCGGTATGGGGATGAAATCGATGATGGTCAGGGAACCAACGTTGGTAGAGGAAATAGGTAGTAAACTATTAAAATATGTTTTTAGGCTCTTTATGATTCCATAGAGAGTGAGGGTAGTGTGGTTTGGGTCGTAATATGGCTGAGAAGACTCAAGAATACTAAGAAGGAGGTTTAGAAGGGTGAAAAGGCTTGGGGTGGCTGAATAGCGGGTTGGAGGGAAGAAGGTGATGTACGAGTAACAAAATAAATAAAATATTGAAAGAAGCAAGATATCTACAATGGGATAAACACAAATGATTAAAATCACAGTACTTACTTGGTATTTTTTAGATCACGTGAGTTGAGATGGTTGATGGTTGATCGAAGAAGAGGTGCTTGAGTACAATACCATGACAATACAAATTGTGTGCTCTTGTGAGTATTCCAACACTTTGGAAGGAGAACTGGCTACTTATCTTGCACTGTGGTTGTGTGTGTTCGTCAACTGGATGCAAGAGGGATTTGAAGATTTGAGATTGAATGCAATAAGGCTCTAATAACAGAATGACCAACCCTTGTAAAGAGTTGTAAAATTGTATATAAAGGAGCCGATGGTGATTTAGATGATCGACGTTGGCCAAGGATAAACCGATGTCGGTTAAGGTGGATTAGTCAAAGTTACCAAAAATATCCTGATATTTACTATGTTTGGCGTGATTTGATTGCTAATCTATGTCTCAAGTGAGGATTGACACTTAGATAAGTGGGAGCGTTGTTGGAGAAGGAATAGGACTTTAATTTTAGGGTTTGAAAGAGTCCTAATTGTTTAAGATAAGTAGAGAATCAATCTTAGTTAATTAATAGGCTAGGAATAAGTCCATGGTGAGGTGTCTAAGTGATGTGGCTAGGTGAGGTGTAAATTAACTTAATTAAAGTAATTAAGTTAATTAATAATGTGAGGATGGAAATTAATTCAATTGTAAGTAATTAAATTAATATGAATGTGGGGTAAGGGGTCATGGTTAGGTGAATATGTTACATTAATTAATTAAAGGGGACTAAGGGGAGTGTGACCCAAATTTGGTATCTACAGCATGCACTATGCCAAAAAGAAGAATGTTATTTCATATATTTTCCTACTAAAGTGGGAGTTGTGGAGTTGAATAACCACAAGAATGAGAATGAGGATCCTCATGGTGAAATATGTGATCTTTCCATTGATGTGGTGTTAAGATTAGTTAGTCATGAACATTTTATCCTTGACTCATCTTCAAAGGAAACAAAAAAATGCTTGGTTCATTTTTCAAGCATGTGATGAGGATTCAGTGATGATCATGTCTTTTCATGAGAGGATTTTTTTACAAGAAATCAAATTTCATATGCTAGAAATATGGTGAAGGATGTCTCTATGGTTCAGTTCTTAGTGTTATACTTTAAGGACAGTGAGAAGTTTATTTCAAAACTTTCTTGTTGCAAGAGGAGTAGATTTTTTGAACAAGGTTACAATGGTCATTGGGCCCAGGGGAGTTCTCTATGAAATATCAGTTTGAGAATGGATTTTTTGTTTCCATTCTTCTTCTCAGGCCATGTGGAGCTGTTACAAAGTTCTGGTATTATCAACTAAACATTTTTATTCCATAGGATCTTCATGCATTCAGTTTATTACACCATAAGGGTAGTCATTTATCTCAACCTATTTTTGGATTTGTATAAAATTTAATATTCCCATCCTTCCCCTTGTACATAGTTTTATTTTCCATTTTTAGATTTCTTTCCTTTTTGTTTGCTTCGAGTGTTTACGTGTGTGTGTGTTTAATAAATAAAACATGAGAAATTGGCCGCTTAAGTGCTTGTGTTGATCTTGAATCGATTACCTGATGGATAAATCACTAGCCATGAAACACCCTTAGATTTTGGAGTCTGAGTTATGCCTTATTTTTGCTTCACCCAATTCAAGACATGTCCCGATAAGATCCAACTATTATCATGTAAAAAATTCATGCTCATTTTTCAAAATTTTCTTGACATGCTTTTTGTTCTTGTGAATCCCACCATGGGAACATATTGCATTCTCATAATGTATTTATGTTGGCATTTATTGTATACATTTCTCAAATTTCTCACCTTGGTTTGCGTCTTACAACCTCATCTTTTCCTTGTGTAGTTTCACAATTCAATTTCCATTTTTATTACAGTGAATTGATACAAGTGTTTTGATCATTGTAAGAATGCTTAAGCAATTTTGGAGGCCACCTTTCCATCAAAACCAGATCATAAACACTCCTAATCCCACTCATGCACCAATTTTGTTCTTAAAACCCTCCTAAGATGTGATTTGGAACTTTTTGTTTCTAATTTTACATTGAATTTGCACTTTTTGCATCTTGGTTCCCAAAGGGACCTTTATATGCATTTTTTCACTTAAGTGGTGCTTGAAATGTGTTCCCCAAGTGCACTTTTGAACTTTTGTTGCCAAAAGCACCTCCAAGTGCACTTTTTACTATACACGTACTTAAGTCACTCCTCATATGCACTTTTGGAACTTGTCATGTTTTAATTTAAAATTGAGGTTGCACTTTTTCACTTAAGTTGTTCTCCAAGACCATCCCAAGTGCATTTTTGCAATTTTGTTCTTAAGTGATGCCTCCTATACACTTTTGGAACTTTCCATTTTCTAATTTTAAGTTGAGGATGAACTTTTTTCTCTTAAGTTGTTCTCTAAGACTATCCCAAGGTGCATTTTTGCACTTTTGTTCTTAAGGGGTGCCTCCCATGCACTTTTGGAACTTGTCATGTTCTAATTTGAAGTTGATGATGTAATTTTTCACTTAAATTGTTCTTAGAACATGCCCCATATGTGCTTTTGTACAAATTAGTTCCTAGAACATGTCTACTATGTGATTTTTCATTATTCATATACTTAAGTTCCTCTCCAAATGTGTCTTTTGTACTTACCTTGTTCTAATTTAATGTTATGGATGTACTTTTTTCTCTCGTGTTCTATTTCAATGTTGAGTGTTCACTTTTTGCTTGCCTTGTTCTTATAAACACTCCTCTGTGCACTTTTGGAACTTAAGTGTTCCCAAGAACCTCTCTCCATGTTCTTCTCACTTAATTTGTTCCAAAAGATGCATCCAAGTCCAATTTTAGGAACTCATTTGTTCTATAAAGCGCACCTGAGGTAGTACTCGAGAACCAATCTTGTTTTCACCTTAACTTTTGCATCTGAAATCTATTTTATGTGATATTTGAAGCATTGAAAATATATTTAAGAAAGGATTAATATGTTTTGGGTTTCATATCATAAATAGTTACATGTATATTTCTTGGGAACCCTTTATCAAATTATGTTTTTCATGCATTTGAAAATTTTGTTTTACACACAGTTCTAATTTAATCTAAATTGAATTAAATATAATTTTAGAGTAACTACTGTAACAAATGATATTCTAGAAATTATGTACATTATACATAATAAATAGGCATTCAAATATGTAAAAGCCTAAGCAGATGAGATAGGGATTATTACTTAGCTGATTTCATGTAACCTGGGAGAGATCGAGACTATTTGAGTATTGGATCTAGGTGGAAACAATGTCCCAAAGGATTGATGAAGGTTTGAGAACTCAGAAATGTGATGGAAAGAAGCGCCCACAAAGGGACATGAGCAACCAGATGCTAGTAACTAATCTGGGTGTCTGTGTTTTCTCAGATGCTCATAATCTGGTCTTTTATGGGTCAAAAGGTCTTCGTTATTAGTCACTCTTTTTCGCTTTGGTTTTTTTGTTCAATCATCGGTCGTACCTGTAACCTACAAAATAGATAGCTAGTTACACATGCCCATAAACCACATCAAATCCAATACAAAAGGATGTAGAATGGGGAGTCTGAATGACCCCAATGGTCACGTGAAGAGTGAACTTACGACTGAGTGCTACACTATATCTCAGACTCCATGTAGTTCTTCGTGTGTGTGTGTGTGTGTATTTGTGCCCTAGGTTTCCCTTGTGCAAGTTATATGATGATAGTGGGATAGATCTAGATTTGTACTGAGTATGCAAAACGTGTGTGATAGATAGAATGAAATCCCCTTCTATATAGTGTATGCAGATCAATGAAACCCTTATGCCTTGTATAAATGTGTTAGATAAATGCCTTATAGTGATTTTGTGCCTTTATGCAAGATTCAGTGGTGATAGATAATGTTTATAGTGCTTGACCCTTATTTAGAAGAAGTAACTAAGTATATATATGATTCCCTTATTTGAATTTCATAATTGACAACTGAAAGGCTAACCCAATGTGTTAAAAGGTGACCAAGAAGTGAAAAGGACTCAAAAAATTAAGAAGAAGATAAAGAAGGGCAAGAGAGCCCAGGACGGATAGGAGCACCTAGGCACTTTTGTCCTAGATGGGCGCTAGTTCTCAAGGCCATTAAAAGATAAATTAGTCAAGTGTCGACAAATTTGTAAGACGTGTAAAGACAATAAAGTGCAAGAAATAAAGTAATCAAAAGGCCAAAAGGAGTTGTCAACCACTAGTTTTCTTGCTTAGGAATCATGTATACATTAGTATGCTTTAGGACCTAGAAATGTACCTAAGCGCATATATTTTGTGTTTATATTTTCCCCACTTTATGTTGTTGAGTGGATACTTGATAGCATAAAGTAGATAAAAGGTGTGTACCTTGTAATCTGAAGGGGCATGTAGCCGATAGTATGCTGAGTGGACAAGTAGCCATGTGAAGCGTGAAGTGATCATAATGTGAATTGTAGCAACTAGGAATGGGAGGTAGACCCTTAGGGTGAATTGTATGCATAATATTGTTATTCAAGTTTTTGCTTGTTGATGTGATCTAATTCTTGTTTCTTGTAAGGATGGACCTACAAAATAAGAGCAAGGGGGTAGTTAGAGTCTAGTATATGAAAAAATCATAGTAATGTATGTATAAGTAAAAAGTGTGTAAAAGTAGTAGCTAAGGAAATATTTCACCTGATGTATGATAGAATATAGGATAGAAAATTTCTATGTTTGTTTTGAAAATGTTTCCAGATGGGGTTGAGCCACGTATTTGAGCATCCTACCACCAAGGATGAGGTTTTTGGGTGATCTCGCACCAATAGTGAGTTTTTTTGGGCGATCTCACGCTAAGGATGAGTTTTTTGGGTGATCTCATGCCAAGAGAAGAGTGTTTGGGAGAGGTATGTTTTCTCTCATTCCACGACGCTTCTATAATGATACGTGTCATTGTAGATTGGAACGTCCCGATTTGTAATTGAATTTGTAACCAAATTGTAACTAAATTGTAACTGAATTATAACTGAGTGAATTAATTCTGTAGCTGAAGCCAAGTATCTTATACTGTGGATTTGTACTGTAAACCGCTGGAAACTATGTTGATCTAAGAAATTGTTTGTTTTTCCCCTGAGACACTAGTACCTAGGTGGTACACAAGCACCCACTATTCCTATTTACTACAAGGCACTAATTTATACTCAATGTTTGTGATCCAAGTCTGATTTTGGACCACTTTATAACTGTTTGCCTTTGCCATTTTTGTAATGTGTTGTTTTGTTCTATAGTTTTGTGTTGCTAATAGGGTGATTTGTTCACCCAGTTATCACCCCTCGTTTGGGGTGCATGAGATGAATGTAGGTGGAGGCAGAACAAATGAGAGGACTTGAAACTAATATGTATATCGAAGGTTGGATACATGTAGGGGGTAGGGGATGTGCATGGTAGAAAGCAATTCTCATGTAAACAAGATAGGATAGAAACAAGTGTTATTATAAAATAACTAGCATGTAATAGAATACAATGTAACAAGTAAAAATTAATACAAGAGGGATCATGAAAATTAGGTTACATATATGGGACATCACTCACAATCTCACAAGGTAATCAAGGCCAAAGCATCCATAAGCAAACAATGATCAAGAAATGCATAGGGCATAGCCCGCAGACAATGGAAAACAATAACAAGCAAGAAGTAACAGATAACCAAGGTTGTATAGAATCCTACAAGATAAATACTACACATGAGGCACCCGTTAGCATGTTAGAAGGATAAACAATATGTCCAAGCATGTATAAATCAGTGAAAAGTAAGTGACAATAACGAAAATTAGTAAATATTGTAACTATAGGACATGTGATGTGGAGTACGAGAGTAGTAAAGGTAGATGTCCCCCAAGAGCCTTAACGGGACTACTAAAGAGCAATGTCAAGCATCATGCATCATGTAAGAATATGAAAAATTCTTGCATTCACTTGAAGATACCATGTGAATGCGCATGTGTATATAGAAAAAAAAATGATATACTAAATATCTAAATAACTTAGGAAACAAAGTGTAACATGTAAATAGTATAAGCTAACAAGAGAAAATACAACCAAATGTGCAAATGTTGTGTGAAAGTGATGGTGTGCTATGATATGCTAAATGTGTATATGGGAGGAGCCATGTTTCCCCCACTAGGTTTGTGTGACGTGAGGTTCATTTAAGAATTGCTCCCTCAACATTCAAGTATGAACCGTAGAAAAAGAGTGTGTCATTGGGTGACAAAGGTATTGTATGATATAGGTTGGAGATGCTAGGAAAATTTTATTGTGAAGCATAAGGCGTGAAGTGTAGTAAAGAAGTTATGAGTATTCAATAGAGGTAACAAATTGTGATAGAGGGGGGGATTAAGCTTAATGCCCCCAAGTGTGCAAGTGACAAAGATCTATTTGACGATAAACAAAAGTGAGGGTCCCTTATTTTGTATCCAAGAAGGAGAAGGCATGTGACCATAGTCTAGGACAGGTGGTGTAGGAGAGTGTATATATGTATGTGAGGGAAACCGATGTGGTAAAGGAGGTGGAGAACACCTATATGAATGGGCTGCCTGGGTAGGGGAATTAGGCCGAAGGGGTGGACTAGTGGACCGAAAAGGATGAAGGGGTCGCAATGTAGGTCGTGTATGGATGGGAGAGATAGGTGTGTATATAGATTTGGACTTGAGATGTGATGGAATATTTGGTGGCATGACTAGAGTTAGAACAAAGGGGAGAATAGGTTGAGGTAATGTTGTGTGTGGTGGAATACCTTTAGCAATGACAAATTACTTGGTATGGTTAAACTTAAGGAATAAGTGGAGTATGAAAGGGATAGCTTGGTCGGCCCAAAGCCAAGGGAGACATAAGACCATGTCACAACATTTGATTTCAGATGTAACATGGAATGGTGTTGCTATAGTGAGAGACCCAACTGTAATTGGAAGGAATACACGTCCATACAAATTGGGGATTGGAAATTTGATTTGAGAGGTTGGAAAGTTAATAAATAGTAAGAGTGCCATAACACATGCATTGAAAAGGGCCGAGAAATGGACCATAGTATTGTTGACTATATGAGTACCAATAAAAGCATCAATACGCAATGAGTCAGAGGAAAATGTAGTATGGTAGTCATGATCCGAGAATGTGATAACTGGTGGTGGCATGTCAGCATTAGTAATGCGAAAATCAAGCGGTGTCAATGAGGGAGGAGGCACCACATGATATACGTGATTGGAAGAGGAATAAATAGCCGATTTTTTGTGATTTGGTAATGGGTCGTTGAATATTTTTAGCTTTTGATTATCGTTGACCAGTTTAGAAATAGACAACTCTTGAAGTTTGATTGCATTGTTATCAATAAGGTCTTGAATGACATGTTTGAGCTTAAAACAACGATCAGTAAAATGCCCATTGCATTGGTGATAGTCAGAATGTGCATTTTGATTGTAATTACGTCCATGTGGTTAGGAAGGATCTAGATTGAGTGGTGGAGGGAGAGTAATTAATTGCTTTGAATGAGTTGCGCTAATAGGAGCCGAGGTACGTAAATTAGCTTAGTGAAAGTCTACCTCGTGGATTGCAATTGAAGCATAGTTGGTCTAGAGACAACGTTGATAGTATCTTTATAGTCAGTAGGCTTAGTGGATGGTTTAAATGTGGGTTTTTTTTTAACTTGTTGGCATATGAAGTGGAGGAATTGTTATAATACTTCAATTTTCCCATAGATATTAGTTTTCTTTTGCATGATTTAAGCGTGTGAAACAATTGATCAAAGAAAGGAGAAGTCTAAAAAATAACACACTCTTTGAGTGGAGACAAAAGGATTTGAATGAATATCTCTTACAATTCCAAATCAACTAGAACATTGGTCATTTTGGCAAGGTTGTTCTTATACCGCAACACATAATTCGTAAGATGCTCATTTGATCCTTACTTGATTATAGCTAGTTGTGCATAGGATATCTTTGTGCTGATATTTATAGAAAAATGAGCAAGGAATGCATCAGCTAAAGATGTAAAAGATGTTACCGAATGGACATGTAGATCATAGAACCATGACATGACATGGTCATGTAAGCTTCGAGGAATAATTTTTCTAGTAGTGTAAAGTCATCAACATAGTCAAGACATGCAACATAAAATGAGCAAAGGTACTCCTGAGGGTCGACATGGCCATTGAATATATGAAACTTAGGTGTGACGAAGTTAGGAGGTAACAAATAAGAGGATATTACGGGTGTAAAAGGTCTATGAAGGAGGAGTGAGGAATCTAGAGATGGAAAGGAGGATGATGAAAGTGATTTGTTGTGGTAGGCATAGAACTGGGGACGATAGATGTAGGTGGAAGAGTGGTGGTGGAAGAAGGTGGAAGTGTCACAATTGGAATAAAAGTATCTTTGAAGACCGGAGGGTTGAGCTTGTTGGGGTGATAATGTCAAGTGGGTTATCTACCACTGTGTTATGCCCCAATATTGTTTTAAAATTTTGTCTATCAAACTTTATTATGAAGATCTTCTACAAAGATATTCCACAGTTAAGAGTGAAGCAGGCTCGACTAATTCACCCACCCTATTGATTATGGTGATCCCTCTCAGGATTGGCTATGAGAAACAAATACATAAGTACAAGACTGATATCTAGACAGATACATAAAACTGGGATTCTATCATTTTCAGAACATGGGTATTGTATTGAATGAGTGTGAGAAATAGCTCTGTAATCATTTTGAAAATATCAAGGAGTGAAGTGGAAGTGTTGGGTAAAAGTTTGTATCAGAAATTCTTAATAACAGACAATGCTTTATTTAGTGGAGTTTTTTTACCTTTGGGTTTTCCCCACTTAAATATGGTGTTACCGTCTCTTTTAATTGACAGTTATTTACTTTCAACTCATGTTATTACATTATTGTAATCTGCATGCTATAATCTATAATCTTTGGCATTTATTTTGTGGATTTATAATCAATTGATTATGCATTCTTATAAATCCTAACATGGTATCAGAGCGAGTGATTATGCATGTGCATGATTCAATCTGGAAGATTTTAATTAGCTAGAGTAAAGAAGCTTGAAGTTTATTTATGGATCTATGCAAAGCCCTAGTTACTCCACAGTCATCTTCAAGCTAATCCATGTTTAAATTTCGATTCCCACCTAAATATTTTTTGAAAATATTGCTTAAATGGTTGTTTAGATCATTTTTGAGCATTTTATTGCTTATATATTTGTTTCCACATCTAGTTACAGTCATTTTTGGTTAAAATCTATCATATGCAAGTTTGTTTTAAGTTTCTACACTACTTATAGCCATTATAGCTATTTTTTTTGTGGATCCAAAAGGATATCCTTAGTTCTAGTTAGTTCATGTGGTTAAATCCACCCCAACTTTATAAATCTTTACTTTTTGCTAGATTTGTTTTTACGAAGCCTGATCCAATTGTCTTATGCCATCTGTCCTCATTTTGATGTTTTTATTTAGATCCTATCATTTTTATGAAGCTTGGACTAATAAAATTTCTCCAAATAGCTTTGTTGTCCTTTTTTTCATGTTTGCAAAGAAAAATCTACTCATAGAGTGCCAAGTGACTTTACTCCATCAGTCTTTTATTGATTTTTTCAAAGTTCTGCTACTACGAAGCTTGATCTAATAACTTTGTGCCATCTAGCTTTGAATTTTTAATCTTTTGATCCTTTCGATCATTCACGAAGTATGAACCAATAAGGTTGTTCCATGCACTTTGTAAATTCAGTTTTATTATTTATCTAATTTTTAGTTGCAAAACATGAGCCAATAAGGTATTTATGCATGTCTTCACGTTGTTAGACTTGGCTTTTCTTTCCTCTGTCATTTTTGAAATCCGATCCAATCAGGAATCTCTAAGTCACTTAATATTTCTCATTGTCAGATCTTTATTAGTTTATTTCTGTCTTTACAAAATACAGATCCAATAGGATTGCTCCAAGTAGTTACTGTCATATTTCACAGTTGTCAGTATTTTAATAGCTTGCTTCTGATATATGTGAAATTCAGAGCCAATATAATTTCTCCAAGTATCTTCACATTTCAGGCTTTTTTTCATTTGTGGTAGTAGCTAGCCAATAGGAATTAATAACTCCATATTTTTCACATTTGTCAAACTTGCTTTGCAAAAAGTGAACCATTTAAAAGGCTCCACGTGTGTCCATTTTTACCTTAATTCATTTTAATTATACTGCAAAGTGTGAAACAATTTTATTTAGACATGTATATTAAATTTCTATTATGTCACTATTCGTCAAGTGTTAGAATCTAAGTTTCAAGGTGCCATTCTTTACTTTGGCTTAGCCACTAATATTGTGACATCTATCATTCTATTTCAGACCTGAATATTTATTTTAAATTTTAGCTTATTCTGGGGACTTCAAGTCTGCCCAAGGAAATCTATTTAAATTTTGGCAAAAAGCCACCAAGTTTCTTTTTTCAGGTCACTAGACTTTGAAAAGTGGCATTGTTTGACTAGGACTGTCAGTCTTTATTTGTGAACCAATTTGTTTGAAGTTTGTCAGAGTGCGAAATAACGAACTAATTAATTAAAGACTTATGATATATGGTTTGTTTTTGATTAATTGCCACTTTTGACTTATCAGATACACTGTGAAGTGTGAGCTAATTGAAAAATTACATGAGTATTATGCTTTTCATAAGTTTTCAGAATTGTTATAATATTTTTATGTGTTCCTTTGTTTGTTTTTATGTCATTAGTTGAATTTTCAACCTTGTTATGGAACTGATAATATATTAATTTTAATTAAATTCTAAGGACTACATGTCCACATGGGGGATCTGCTTTAGAATTTTTCAGAAAGTTGACACATGTTTTGTTGTTGATTTGATCTTGGACACATGTCATATCTTGTTTCGTTCACGGGTTTTAAAATTTCTTTAAACAACGGGTATTTATTTATTTATATTGAAGTTTTCAAAAAAAAATTGTGTTGCAAATTTAAATGTTTCTTCATTCCGTGGGTTTTCTTAGTTCTTTTACCCCACAGATTCTAAATTATGTAAATCTTGGATCTTTTATCTTACTTTCTAAATAGTTTGAATTCATTTGTGTTTGCGGGTTTCATATAATTTAATAAGAAGATATTAGC
Organism: Taxus chinensis; assembly: GCA_019776745.2. Classification (NCBI taxonomy): domain Eukaryota; kingdom Viridiplantae; phylum Streptophyta; class Pinopsida; order Cupressales; family Taxaceae; genus Taxus; species Taxus chinensis. The sequence goes on from CM034150.1 coordinate 103,319,380, forward strand.
TAGTATTTTTCCTCCACGTTGGCTTCATTGATTCATTTTGTAGTTTGTATTTTTTGCCATTTAGCTTCTAATCATTTAAAATGGATAGTTCCTACTAGTTTTTCGATGGATAAATCTCAGCTATTAAATGGAACTAATTATAGTATTTGAGAGTAATTTGTTTAAAATATCATGTTTATGGCTAGGAAGCTATGAGATCTTGTAACTGGTGTAGAGACATGACCCACTAGTAGATAAGAAACCCCTAAAAATCTTAGCTCCTTCTCTCATAAATCTCAGGAAGCTCTTTCCATCCTTTTGCAAAGCATAAAATATGATTTTTTGATGCATATATGTTATATGGAGTCACCTGTTGATGCATGGAAGAAATTAGAGAAAATGCATGAAGGTAGTCATTTATCTAAGATAATTAAGCTAGTTTTAGAACTTTTTACAACTCTCATGAAGGGGGATGAGAAAATAGTCAATTATTTAGCTAAAATTAAGAACATTAAAGCTCAATTAGATGGCTGGCTACAACTGTGAATTATTTCAAGACAAGCTTATGTACTTCATAATTCAGATAAATATTCATGAAAATTTTAGGAATTATATCTCAATTCTTAACTCTAAGTATCAAAATGAGAATGATCTACCTGATTTAGACACTTTGTCTTCTCTATTAATTCAAGAAGAGTGTGTAATGGAAATTTTGATTCAAAAGAGACTGATTCTCAAGCATTGTTCTCTCAAAATCATATGTCTACTCATTATAGAAAACAATGATCCTAATCAAAACTCTAATATCATACCCAAATTTAAATCCAATCCCAAATTCAATTATGCTAAAAAAATAAGAATTTTAAAGTCAAATTTAATGGCACTTGTAACAAATGTGGAAAGTTTGGTCATAAAGAGTCTGACTGTAGTGTAAAAGCCAATAAATCATTTAAAAATTCTAAAACTAGTAAATTTAACAATCAAAAGGAAAAGTTAAAAATCAGAAGAAAAATCATGCAAATAATGTTCAAGTAGTCTATTGCCCTGTATACTACCCCTTTTAGCTTCAAAAGATAATGAATGGATTCTTGATAGTGGTGACTCTAGGCATATGAATTTTACTCTTGGTATCCTCTCATATGTTGTTAAATGTGAGGAAAATATCTATCTAGGAGATAACTCCATCATTAGATCTGAAAGTTGTGGCAATGTTAAATTGTCAAATGGTGTAATTAGGAATGTCTTGTTTGTTCCTCAGCTCAAAAAGAATATTTTGTCTTGCTCTCAGCTAACTAAAGAAAATTTTAAAGTTGTTTTTTGGAAGATAAGTTGGTATGTAAAAGATAAGTTCAGTAATATTATTGCTTCTGGTATTCAGAAAAATGGCTTATACATCTTTGATGTTTTTGTGTACGAGTCTTGTTATTCTTCCTCCTCTAGGAATGATATTCAGCTTTGGCATGAAATACTTGGTCTTTTAAATTTCAAAAGCTTGTATGAAATGTCTATGACTTGAATCTATGTTGTTGGTCATTCCTAAGATGAAATTTGATCATGAAACATGTGAAAGTTACTTGCGTGGTAAGAAACATGTGAACCATTTCACAAACATCATGATTCCAATTCTTCTCAGCTATTAGAGTTGATTCACAATGATGTAAGAGGACCACTTGAAGTTCCTTCTCTTAGTGGTTCTTTGCATTTTTTAATTTATTGATGACTTCTCTATAATGACCTAGTCTTACTTCATTAAGAAAAAGTTTGATGTCTTGTCTAAATTTTAGGAATTTAAAGCTTTAGTTGAAAATTATTCTAATCTAAAAATTAAGAGAATTAGGAATGATAATGGAGGTGAATACTTCATCAAATATTTTTATAAGCTATGTTTTCCTTATGGTATTTAAAGAGAGTTGAATACTCCTTATTCCCCACAACAAAATGGCATTGTAGAGAGGAATAATAAGACTATTTTATAAATGGCTAGGACTATTATTCATGCATCTAATGTGCCTAAGTTTTTATGGGAAGAAGCTATGAACAATGAAATATATATTCTTAATATAATTCCTATAAAATCCCTTCATCAAACTACTCCTCTTGAAGTATGAAAAAATCAAAAACTAGATATCTCTCACATAATAATATTTGGTAGTCCTACCTCTATCTTCATTCCATAAGTTAAAAGGAAGAAGCTTGATCCAACCTCTTACTCTTGTATTTTTGTTGGTTATGGTTGTCAAAATAAAGGTTTAAGATTGTATGACCCTTTTAAACATGACATTTTTAAAAACATAAATGTTCAAGTCTTAGAAATACATTTTATGATGCTTCTCATGAACCCTCCTCTGTTTCTCTTGAGTCAGAGCTTGATAATCCTTCTGCTAACATTATGGAAACAAAATTTTAGGAGGCGGATTATCCTAATCTAGATATGATGGAGATTGAGGGGAAGTCTTCTCAAAATTTCTTACATCAAAAGGCTCCTAAATGGGCTCAAAGTATTGTTCAAAACTCTCATCCTGCTAATCTCATAAAGTTAACTCATAGTCAGTACTCTTATCATGCCTTGATGACCCTCTATGAGGTAAAACCACAATATTTTAAAGAATTTAGTCAATATGACAGATGGATTTAGGCTATGAAAGATGAATACAACTCTTTGATGAAAAATAATATTTGGGAACTTATCCCTCCTCCTTCTAAGCGAAGCATTGTAGGATCTAAGTGGTTGCATAAAATCAAGTATAACTCTGTAGGAGAAATTGAAAAATTTAAGGCAAGGATGGTAGCTCGTGGTTTCACTCAGAAACCTAGTCTTGAATATGTTGATACTTATGGAGATCCTATAGCTAAGATGAGAAAGGTTATAATTCTTCTTGCATTGGCTGCTCAATATGGTTGGGAGATTCACCAAATGGATGCAAAAAATTATTTTCTTAATAGTGACTTAAAAGAAGAAATCTACATGAGACAACCTAAAGGTTTTTAAGAACATGGTAAGGAAATTTATGTCTGTAAGATGGAAAATACTTTATATGGTCTTAAACAATCCCCTAGAGCTTGGTATGCTCAAATTAACAATTTTTTTGAAGATCTTGGTTTCACTAATTGTTGTTCTGATAATGATCTATTTGTTAAGTATGAAAAAAATCATATTATAATTATTGTTTTGTATGTAGATGATATTTTGATTACCATCTGTGATAAAAAAAAAATTAAGATCAAAGAAAATTTTAAAAAATGTTTTGAAATGACTGATTTAGGTTTATTAAATCACTTTCTTGACATGGTTATATTTTAAGATCACAAGTCTATTATTGCATCTAAATCTTAGTATGATGTGAATATGCTTAGAAGATTTAACATGATTGAATTTAAGCTTGTTGTCATTCCTATTGAAGTTGGTGTTAAATTAGATCCTAAACCATATTGTGCTAAATTTGATCCTAATTTGTATAGAAAACTATTTAATAATCTAATTTATTTGAATATTAATAGACACGATATCTCTTATGCAGTAGGAGTTGTTTCAATATTTATGCAAGAACCTTATGAGGATAATTGGAAAATGAAAAAAATAATTCTAAAATATATTAAAGGAACAATGAATTATGGTTTGTTTTATTGTTCTTATAATGATGCATACTTATTTGGCTATTTTTGATTCTGATCATGCTAGTGATGTTACAAATAGAAATTATACTTCTAGATATTTTTTCAAGTCAGGTGCAGGTGCCATCACTTGGAATAGCAAGAAGTAACCAGTAGTGTCTATCTCTTCTACGAAAACAGAGTATAGAAGTGTCATGGAAGCTTCTAAAGAAGTTATGTGGCTGAAAAGACTTTTGGATGAGCTGTATATGGGTGCCAAAGGGATCACTACTCCTATATGTGACAGCTGGAGTTGCATCGATGTTGCTAAGAATCCAGTTCAACATCAAAGGACCAAGCATATTGAATATCATATGCACTTTATTAGAGAGAAAGTAATGAATGGTGACATTGATCTCAAGTTCTGTTTGAATGAAGATCAAGTTATAAACATCTTCACAAAGGCGTTGTGTTATATCAAATTTTATAAATTTCATGCCTTATTGGGTCTTTCAGAGTTTCCCTTGAGGGGTATTTTGTATGACAATTCCATGTCTTAAGGGCCTGTTGAAAACATCTAATACTTCCTCCATTTTGGAAGAAGTAAATATGTCACACTATGTGAAGTTACTTGTAAATCCTAGCAAAGAATTAGTTATAGGAATTCCTTGGTTTATAAAAGGCTCCATAATCTAATATAACTCTTCTTTTATAAAGAACTTTTCCTTAGAATTTATTTTGTAAATTTTCCTTTATATTGTGGCATTTTTGGGATCCTTGGAACATTGTTTTGAACTGTGGAAAAATAGTGTCTCATGGTTTTGATAAAATTTGCAATTCATTGTTCGTGGTTTGTATAAATTCCCAGGATACTACAGTAGTGGACTATGGAGTTGAAAAACTTGTGGAACTCTACTATAGTGTACTGCAGAACTGCAAACCCGCATAACATTGTTCATAGCTTGTATAAGTCCACGAGACACTGAGGTAGTGTACTACAAAGTTGAAAAACTTGTGGAACTCTGATTTAGTGCACCACGGAACTACAAACCCACATAAAAATATTTTTGATTGCCAGCCTAAAATCATGAAGTTGATTTATGGATTGTAATTAGCATAAGGGACTATTATTAACAGTTTTTTGCATGTGCTTCCCCACTTAACATTAAGGGGGAGTGTTGGGGTGATAATGTCAAGTGGGATATTTACCACTGCATTACTCCCCAATATTATTTTAAAATTTTGTCTATAAAAATTTATTATGAATATCTTCCACATTTAAGAGTGAAGAAGCTCGACTGATTCACCGACCCTATTGATTAGGGTGATCCCTATCGATATTGACTATGAGAAATGAATATCTTAGTACCAAATTGATATCTAAACATATATAGCATACTAGGATCTATCTTTTCATGAGTATTGTATTGAATGAGTGTGAGACATAGCTCTGCAATCATTCTGAAAAGATCAAGGAGTGAAGTGGAAGTGTTGGGTAGAAGTTGCATCATAAATTGTTAACAAACATTGCTTTCTTCAGTGGGGTTTTTCACCTTTGGGTTTACCCCACTTAAATATGGTGTTACCATATCTTTACTTGACTGTTATTTTCTTTAAGATCATTTTATTACATTGTGTAATCTGCATGCTATAATCTATAATCTTTGGCATTTATTTTGTGGATTTATAATCAGTTGGTTATACATTCCTTCTAAATCCTAATAGAGCTTAGCTAAATGCTTGGCTTCATAATGGGAAAGAACTAGTAAGAGATCCACCTCTTGAGGGTTTTCAGATATATAAGTATGAAGATCATTGTCGGTAAAGGTGACATGAGTCACAAACATGGAAGAAGATCATAATAATGTTCGAGGAGAATGCACACAAAAAATGTAGAGGGTTTGCTAAAACCTAATCTAACTTGCCAAGGAGACAGGGTAAGAAAATGCATAGAATAAAACCTAAACTAAAAAGGTGATGCACCGAGGAATGTTAGACATTCGTTATACAAATTTAACACATACCACATAGATGCAATACAAACACCATGCACAGGTAACCAAACTGCAATAAGAGATCAAAATGACAGCAATGAATACATGAGAGGGTTGAGAGTCAATCACAACACATATATTATTGCTCAAGAGTCGATACAGTACATTGCAGTGGCCAAGAGGCAAAAATACTGGCATTACAACCCATATGGGAGGTTTGAAAGCTCCACAATTTATCTTGCAAGCAAGGGAAGAAGGGAGGATGCAAAACAAGAATGTCTGACCCCTTAAAGGAGCTCTTCCTTACAATATATATAAAGAAATGAGAGAGGGAAGAGAGAGGAAATCCAGAATCTTCCCCAACCACTTCTTGGTAGCATTTAAAATCATCTCATTATGACAGAAGCGGTGGATCCTAGCAAAACGGCGGGTTGTCTAACAGGAGCGGCGAGCTGTCTACTGCATTAAAGTTGGTTGTTGAAGCATTACTTCTGTCTATCACCACGCATCAGAGACGTTTTCTTAATTTTCTCCCTCCAAACTACACCAAAATGTGAGATTGATCCCATAATCATGTAGAGAATTTCAACAGCTTTCCGTTGATATAAAGAACGTGCAAATCCGAGCTCTAGATTGAAAGATACGAAGGTCTGAAGATTTAGGGCACAAAACAGGTGAAACGGATTTTTAAATTTCTTTTCCCGCGCTCTGCCATATGGATGACACGTGGCAGGCTCTGGTTCGCTGAGCAATTTTCTCTCTCCATCTTTTCGTGGGCTTTTCTTGTGGGCCCCTTAAACTTGGACACGTGGCAATATTTCATTGGTTCGGATCAGTGCTCAAAAACTCGCCCCTTTGACCTTTTGGACCTTTTTCCTTAGCGACACGTGTCATGTTGTGATTTGTCCATGGGCCTGCCAGATTTTTGCGTCCACCGCGTCCTTTTGTCCTGGATGTCCTAGTGCTTCACGGGACAGAATCCTCTGATCCGCCTGAAATGGGCTTCCTCATCCCTTTTCTGCCGGTGACACGTGGTGTGATTTGATTGGCTTTCGGCTCCTTCGGCTATCCACGTCCCGCATGCCCCTTTGTCCCACTTGTCCTTGTGCTGAAGTTTCCTGTTTCGGCCGATCCGGCCGGTTCACATCCTTCACGTCCATTTGTCCCAAATGTCCCAGTGCTGTCTGGGACAAATTCTTTCGGTTCGCCCGATTCGGCCAGTTCGCGTCCTCTGTGCACTCTTGTCCTGCTTGCTCCCGGTAAAGGACTTGGACAAATTTTCTTTCTTTCGGCCGATTCGAGCATTTCGCGTCCATTTGTCCCAGATGTCCCTTTTTTTTTTGGGCCACCTGGAGGCTTTTTGGCCGATCCACGCCTTCTGCGTATAATTGTTCCAAGTGTCCCAAAGGTGGCCTTGAGCAGGACTTAGCCAATTTTATGATTTTCCCCTGAATCAATCTACTTGCTTGGAACTAAAAACTCTGATGCATGTTATCAAATTAACTTTGGGGGGTGAAATTTGGATAACAGTAACTACTGTAACAAATGATATTATGGAAATTATGTACAAGATGTACAAACAATAAACATTCAAAGATGTAAAACCCTAAGCAAATGAGAGAGGGATGATGACTTACCTGATTTCGTGAAACCTAAGAGTGATCAAGATTATATAAGTGTTGGATCTAGATGGAAACAATGTTGCAAAGGCTTGATGAAGGTTTGAGAACTCAAAACTATGTTGGACAGAAGCACCTCTAGGAGGACATGAGCACCCCAGGTGCTAGTGATTGATCTGGGTGCCTATATCTACTCAAATGCTCATATTTTTCTTTTTTGGTTTGAAAGGTAGTCATTCTTTGTCACTCCAGTTTTACTGTTAGATCATGAGTTGTACATGTAATCTGTAAAATAGATAGTTAGTTGCACATGCCCATAAACCACATCAAATACAATAAAAAGGGATGTTGAATGGGGAGTCAGACTGACCCCAACGGTCACCCGAAGAGTGAAATTATGACTAAGTGTTGCACTACATCGCATAATCCATGTAGTTATCCATGTGTGTGTGGGTATTTTTACCCTAGGTTGCCCTTGTGCAAGTTGCATGATGATAACGGGCTAGATCTAGATTTGTACCAAGTATGGAAAATGTGTGTGAAGGAATATAATGAACTCCCATCCTATGTAGTGTATGTAGATCAATGCAACCCTTATCCCTTACATGAATTTGATAGATGTATGCCTTGTAGTGCTCTTATGCCTTTATGCAAGCTTAGGTGGTGATAGATAATGCTTATAGTGCTTGGCTCTTATTTAGAATAAGTAACTAAGTATATATGTGATTCCCTTGTTTGAATTTTGTAATTGACAACTGAAAGGCTAACCCAAAGTGTTAAAAGGTGACCAAGAAGAAAAAGTGACCTAAAAGAGTGAGAAGAAGATAGAGAAGGGCAGGAGCACCCATGAGGGACAGGAGCGCCTGAGCGTTTCTGTCCTAGATGGGTGCTAGTCTCCAAGGGCTTTAAAAGATAAATCAGTTGAGCGCCAATAGAGCTGTAAGATGTGTAAAACCAATAAAGTGTAAGACATAAAGCAATCAAAAGGACAAAAGGAGTTTTCAAAAACTAGTTTTCTTGCTTAAGAGTGATGTATACATTAATATGCTTTAGGACCTATAAATGTACCCAAGTGCATAGATTTTGTGTCTACAAGTTCAAGTTTTACTCATTGAATCTCACCCAAAATTTATTTATGGAATCTTCATCATGAAACCACAATTTTTAAGTTTATTAATTATGATTTTACCATTGGTGATGGAAAATTTGATCATATGAAATTCAACAAGTTCAAAGCAAGGATGAATAGTGAAAATCATACTCTTATTGGAGGAAGACTCCACCGCAATGGATTGTATCAATCAGAGGGTTTATCCATTTTAATTCAAAACATCAAATTGGTCCTCATATGTGTTGATGATTTCATACGCTCCATATTTATTGATAGATTTGTTGGGATACACTCTCTAGTTGAAGAAGGATGTATCGAAACCATTCCAAAGTTCAAGGTTGTAAGTGTTGAAGGTGAAATTGCTCGAGTGAATCATGCAAATAAACCTCCATGGATGGAAATACTCATTTATTTTTCTCCTCTTCACTTAAGTGATTTATATTTCTTCATTGGGAAAAGTGTTTATCATAACTTAACTGAAATTCTATTTCTTTGTTGACAAATAGTTCTTTCCATAACTTAAGTGATTTCCATTTCTTCATTGGGAAAAAGTGATTTTTGTAAAACTTAAGTGACTCAATTATAAAGTCACTTTAAGTTGTAATTTAAGTGAAAATGAAAAAAGGTAAAATTCACACTCCTACCATGAAGGTAGTCATAAGTTGGTTATTAGCTAAATGTATAAATAGGGAAGGCATTTCCATTATAACAGGTTATCCTTTTCTCTCTCTTTTTGTGAATGAAGAAATAAACTATTGCAACTTTGTGTGTATTTTTTTTTACTTCATTACATGAGATAAAAAGAGTTAACTTGGGATTGAGAAATAGTTTACTATTCTTATCATTTTCTGATTTTAACTTTGTTTGACATTCATAACTAAAGACATATTTTCGATGTTAATTCATTGTGTGAGATGCATTGATATATATACTTTGTGTTATATATTCCTTTCCATAGAATTTGTGTCATATCCACATAACTCATTAACCCTGGAGACTTTGTGCTTTTGATGAGTTCCTAGTCCCCGTGCAATGGCTATTTAGTTTTATTTTCCATGTGAAAGGAGAGGTTTTTAGTTTAATTTTTCCTAGACTTATCCAAATAGACTTCCTTGATTCTATTTTGCTGCAATGTTTCTCCCCTTTCCCCTATTTTATCTCCTTTATCCTCTCTTTTTACTCTTAGTTTTTTCTCCTTTGTGATTTTTAGTTAAAATCACCAAAAACCCAAATACCCCTATCATACAAGGTAACTTCCCCTGTCAAAAGTAGAGGATATTCACCATGTCAATAGGTGATTTTCTCTAATTGTTAGAGATTTTACATCACCTTCATTGGGCTATTTTTGAAAATATAAAGCAACTTAAATTTTTGTCAATAATGCATTAAGAATTGATCATCATCAACTCAAAATAATCATACCAATCAATATTAAGGTAAAATTTTTAAAAATTGTTAACCAGTGCTTCAAATGGTACATGATTAGTTGGAAAACTAAGTGGCACATGTAAAAGTGGAAGTCCAAATAATGCATGTTAAGGTGACATACAAAAGTGGAAAAATAAGTGGCACATGTCAATGTGGAAGTGTTGAAATAGTAGTTCAAGTGTTATATTTTGAGGTGGCAGTGCTTAAATGATGTATAATGGGGTGGTCATGTTGTGGTGATGCACAAGTGGTAATACTGAGGTGGCGTACATATAGAAATGTTAAAGTTATGCAAATTTGGTTCTGTCAAGGTGATAAAACAAGTGGTGCATGTTGAGGTGGCAGTGTTGAAGTGGTTGTACTAATGGAGCTTATATGAAGCAATACTAAGATGGTGTACATGTGGTAATGGTAAGGTGAAAGTGTTGAGGTGGTATACAAGTGGTAGTACTAGGGTGGTAGATGTAGGTTCCTAAATTTATTGTAAGTCTTGTTTTCACAATGAATTTTGCATGACTTAGCACATACATATGAGGTTTTATTTTCTGCATTGGTATTAATATTTTGTTCTCTATTTTTCTTTGTATGATCACATACCCTTTTATTTCTTCTCTCTCCTAACTTGTGAATCTATCACACAAATACCTAATTGTTCCTCTATACTTTTATGTAATTTTTTGTACCCAAGACAATATCGAAAACCAAATATAGTACCATCCACTAGTAGTATCTAACACAAACGATAGTGTCCTTACATGTCTTTTACCAGTTTTCTTGAAATGGGTACCCCTATGTCAATTATGTTGATATTTTTATGTCTTCTTGAGCTAGAATTTCCATAGCAATAGGTTCCTAATTCAAGTTTAATAACATTCATTATATAAATCTCATATGGGCATTTTAATTGTAAGTAATATCCTACATAAGAGACACCTAGTTGATTCTAATGTTTACACATGTTCACAAACAAATTTTAAAAATTTTATAAGTAAAAAATATGATCATACACACAACATGCATGCTCACACCGATGGAGGACTTAAGTAAACTATATGATTGCTCATCTGAATTGGGACAATGTTGAGGTTAGTTCATCCAAATAGATACTATCCTTATTTTTCAGCGTGCTTAGTTGTTTCAAGTGTGTCATAGGGTTGGTGAGGAGGAGAATACATTATAATGATTTCGCACATCATCACAAATGTTATAAAGTGAAAATTCACTAAGGTAAGAGAATTCAAATAAACATTTCCAATTTTCTGAGGTCCTAAATAGTAGGGATATCATCATTTAATTTGGTCACTACCATCCACTGCCAGTGTTGAGGAGGCTCTAAGTATTCTGCTACTTTTGGGACTTGTTCATCATCAAGTTCTAAGTCTTTTCTAATCTTTTAGCAGTCTATGAGATACATGTAAATTTTGTTGTTAGCTAAGCATCTTATCCTTTTCAGTATCTTGTTTGTTCCAATTAATTATTCATTTCCCTGGACCCCAATTTCAATTAGATTATTATATATTGTTGTGTTCATCTAATAATCTAAATTTGGTCAATTATTTTATCCATTTTATATCTCTTGGTGAAATATATATATATATATATATATATGGAACTCCACTATAGATTCAACATGAATCTAAGGTTTCTTTTTCTTAGCATTTTCCCTTATTATGTTTTATTTTGATGTTTGCTTTTATATTAGGGTTTGGTCTTGTAGTCTTAGGATTAACTCTTTTAGTATTTAGTCCCATTCCTTTATGTCCATCCAAAACCTAATTTACCAATAATAGACCATCCTTTATACATCATGTTTTCCACATGTGCCATGCTATATTATTATAGCAATGATTGTACACATGAATATGTGAATGATGATAATATAAATGGGTATGATAGTGATGTATTTATATACTATGATAATGAAGAGGATTTAGGCCAAACCAATGTTGTAAATAATAAGCACAAAACTAATTCTTCTTCCTCTTCCTCTTCCTCTTTGGATGCTCCTATAGCTCATGATGTAGATTATGCACAAAACAATTATGCTGAAGCAAATTTCACTATTATAATGAACTGAGAAATTTGTGATAGGTTCAATAGACATGAATTGTCCCTATATATTTGGTTGTCAATGTATGTATGTTAGCAAATATTATATGGGTTGGAACAATCTGAACTATGGAATAGGTGTAGGACATGCAAGTATTTAATTCCCATCTTTTTATTTTCCAAATTTTGATGCATGTCTTCATCTTATCTAACAACTTAAATCTCACCCAATCTAAAACCTTAATACTATAAAAAAATATAATTAAAAAAATCAAATCTTGATTGACAGATAAAATCTACTTGTCACTCATAAGTTTAACTATTGGAGGGGCTTAATTTTCGATGATAGATCACCTATTTTCATGTAATTACTCGATCTTGAAACTAAAAAGTAGGGCTAGGTAGTGCTATAAGAAACAAACAGTATGGTTAGATTTTGAACCTGTAGCCTATTGGATTTTCCCTATTTTTATTTTGGCACCATTGAGCTCAAATTATGCTCATGTGAATAATGTGAGAGGGATCGAGATGGTAAAGTGGATAAATAGGGTTTAATTTCCCATTTTTTTTCCATATTACCTACTCATATGCCAAACCCCTAGAGGGGCTCAATTATTGGTAACTAGTCATGAATTTCCCATTTTATTGCAATTACTTGAGCTTAAAACCAAAAAGTGGGGTGATAATGTGCTGCAAAAAGGAAGCACTCTAGTTGTGTCTCGAACCTAGAATGTATTGGATTTCCCCATTTTTTATTTTGGCCCCTTTAAGATCAAATGTTGCTCACCTAAATAATGTGAGAGAGATCGATATGATAAAGATAAGCACAAATAACAAATGAGATGATAAAGTTAAGCACAAATAACTAAAGTTAAGCACAAATAACAAATGAGATGATAAAGTTAAGCACAAATAACAAACATTATTCAGGTAGGTATATTATTTTCCATGGAATAGGTGTGAGACATACATGATTTAATTCCCATATTTTTGTTTCCAACTTTTCATTCATGTATTTGGATTATCTAACAATTTAAATGTTATCCAATCAAAATCCTTAACAATATAAAAAGTAAAATTAAAAAATAACAAAACTTGATTGACAGATAAAATCTACACGTCACTTGTATGACCAATTGTTGGATGGGACCAATTATCAATTATTGTTCCCAAATCACTTGTTTTCCTACAATTAATCAAATTTAATCTGAAAAGGAAGATACAAAGTGCTATGAGATGTAAGTAGTGTGGTTGGGTTTGTAACCTAAAATCTATTGGATTTTCCCCATTTTTTATTTTGGCCCCTTTAAGCTCAAATGGTGCTCACCTAAATAATGTGAGTGAGATCAAGATGATAAAGTTAAGCCGAAATAACATATATTAGCTGGGAAGGTATAATATTTGACATGGAATAAGTGTGGGACATTCATGATTTAATTCCCACATTTTATTTCCAAATTTACATTCATGTATTTGTCTTATCTAACAATTTAAATGTTGTCTAATCGAAAACCTTAACACTATAAAAAATAAAATTAAAAATAACAAATCTCGATCGACAAATAAAATCTACATGTCACTTGTATAACCAATTGTTGGATGGGATCAATTATCAATGATTGTTCCCACATCACTTGTTTTCCTATAATTAATCAAGTTTAAACTAAAAAGGAAGATACAAAGTGTTATGAGATGAAAGTAGTGTGGTTGTTTTTTGAACCTAGAGTCTAGGGTTGATATCATTTTGTAACTTCCATCAATGAATGTACACAATGATGACAAGTGTTTTTCTATATAGCAAAAAATCAAGGAGTTCATCGATAGTGGTGTGATTACATCTGAACAATCTAGTGTATATTTGTTTGATGTGATTCCTCCTCCATATCTTTCCCAATAGAAACAAATTAATATATCAAAGGAAACTCCTAAGGCACATGCAGTAAAGATAAACCTAAAGAGGAACCAACGAGAATTCACACTTTCATAGAAGGTGAACGTAGAAAAATCATGGTTGATAAATTATTTACACCCTAATTAAATCTATGTTATGGAAGTGTATAAAAATAATGAGGATACAAGGAAATTAAGGACCCAAACCCACCCCATGTCCCACTTAGAAAAATTGATCCTCCACCACTCCAGTTCATAGCTTTGGTATAATAAAAGTGTTTACCATCAAAAGTTTGAACTCAAGGTTTTAGACTATTGGTGAGTTACAGGTAGTTTGTAATCATCAACCTAAGTTCCATTCCCATTGAGTTCATTGGATGCTTTCAATAAGTGGCCATGTGGAAACCTTGAGGTAGGAGTCAAACTTATCCATGTGGACCAAGCGGAACATAGCGGGGCACTCCGAATGCGGATCACTCTGTAGACATTGAATCTCAATAATGTAGTGAAGAACGAATGAAGTAATCATGCCCCATATGTCAAGATTTAAACTGATTCATTTGCATTTGAGACTTTATAGGAATCATAAATACATATAATAAAATTTGGAGAAATTGAAAAATGTAGAGAATATGCCCCTATCTGTGAATATCCTTCATGGTCAAGGCCTTACCAAAATCCTGACTATATTGTATGGTTTTGATGTTATTTAGATTCTGCCACATTTTAGTATTTGTGACTTTTTATAAGGATCTAAGACCTTTAAAAGTTTCTTGCTATATTATATAATCTATTTGTGGATGTACAAATATCTAGATTAATGCCCCCTCTTTTGAGGCATGTGTGATAAATAATTTTAGTGCATGACTCAAAATAATATATGTGTAAGAAATTTCACCCTTTTTAATTTAAGAAGGTATTTATTTAACATACATAAAAGGATGAATAATGTTATAGATGATTATTATGATTTAATTAACTTCCAACATTAACTTCACAAATTAGAATAACACTCTTCAAAGTGACTAGTTACTAACAAATGTCAAAACTTTAAGAGAAAAAGTGCACATAGTTGATTCTATGTGGATCTAGAGGATTTTGAGTGATTTGAGTGTAGGAATAGGAAAATTGGGAACTATAAATGCTTCATTTGTAAAAATGTGACTTGAAATTGAGCTTGGTCAAAATCATACAACTCGGTTAATAACATCCATACGGTCCCAGACATTTTTGTATGATATTGGACTTGCTTGAAATATGGGTTTGCAACTTCTTGAGTGTTTCACCTACCTGGAAATGTGTGTTGTTGTCTGTCAATATTATTTAATCACATTTATGATAACTCTAAAAAATATAATCAAACCCTTCTAGTACAAGAAATAATTCCTACAAAATAAAGTTAGTTGGGTTGTGGGCACCCTTGTACACCACCAACATCACCACTACTATGAAGAGAGATCAAACCACACATTGTTCTTCTAACATGTGATATTTACTATAGTGCGATAAAAATTTGACAACCGTGCTTTGAAAATATTTTTCTTGAGTTTCACACTTTCTCGAATGCTTGGGAAGGGTTACTTTGCTTGCTTGTAGGATGATGATGGAGAATCCTAAATCTTGAAGGAGAGTTTAGACGTTGGCATGTTGTTGTATAGATGTTTTCATTGATGTAAAACCTAATTAATGAAAAATTGGATGATATTTTATGGTTATATGATTATCAGAGTGATGATGATATGTATATTCAGGTATGTTCTTGTTTGCACAAGATCATTCAGTGAGGATGGCTTGTTCTAGCAAGCCCATTCAAGTGATTTAGCTAGCTTAGGTGATGTTGCATGGTGATTGGAACTTCTTGGTTTCTTGAGAAGTATGTTATAATTATGGATAAAAATTTTGGAGAGTGATTTGGTGCTCATATGAGTTACATGGAGTAGATACAGGTTAGTGATCATGATTCAAGTGCTCATTTGGAAAAGATATGGATGTTAGGAGGGATGTGATTGAGGTATGGAGTTATATGATATCATGGATACATGTAGTAATGTGTACCATGATGTATCAGGTATGTTTGGACAATTTTGAGTACTTTCATGATGAGTTATAGTGTTCTTTCAATATACCCTAGCTTATACAGTGTAAAACCCCAAGGGGTAACTATGCAAGTCTTTGTGGTTGGAAATATTGAGAGCTAATCATGACATGATGATTATTGGAGATGTTTTTAGGATGTTTACTTGTGGCATGGGAAAAATTTCAGGTTTCAATGATGTGAATTTTGTAATAGATGAGGTATTTGGTGAAACGGGGTCAAGAACAAGTGCAATTCTAGCTCAAATTGGAACTTCTCGTGCTCACCCTGAATTGTGTGCTTTGCATGGGACCATGTGGATTTTAGGGATGTTTATAAATTGAGTTTATAATGTTTAAAAAAACTAATGAGGTCATTTCATTATCACATTTTTATGAACAAATGTTAATAAGGTAAACAACTATTTATGAGTTTAAAACCCTAGCCTGAAAGCGCTTTTTGAGATTTTATTTATAAGTGGCTAGAATTGATTCCTAGTGCATGGAAAATGATTGGATCATGTATAATACTCCTTCATATTTCCATAAAGGTGTGGTATAGGTCATGGTGATGAGGGGACCCCACTCAAACAAGTCAGTTTATGAAAAAGTGTGTTTTGGGACAAGATTGTCCAAAGGAGTTGCAAACTAAATTTACATTGTGTGATGTATGTGATTTTTTCTTGATGAAAAAAGAGGTTTCAGGTCATGGTGATGCATTTACATGATCAAATGAGCTTCATTTAGGTTGATTGGTCAAGAGGCAATTTTGGGCCAATTAAAGCAATCTTCAGTTAAATGAGCATAACAGGAGTTAAGAGGTGATTCAAGTTGCGTTGGAAAGATAATTAAGAGATTTTTACAGTTATATAAGGTTTTATTCATGATGATGAGTTTTTATATGGTTTCAAGGTCATTTTTTTGACAAGAATACTTTTGGCTATCCAGGACATAACTATATTTGTTGAAGTATTGAGTTGTTTGATGCATGAGATGGTTGAGTTAAAGATTGATATCACATAGAATGTGAAAAGGGATGAAGAAGGAATCCAATAAATCCATTTTTATGTCTTGAAAGTGTCAGGAATGGTGTTAACAAGATACTTTTTGAAAACATCGATTGTTTACACAATAACATAATGCAAATTTGGAGGAATGTGTATGGGGGGGCGATGAGGATCGAGGAGCGGCAGGAGTTAGGGTTTTGGATTGAACAAGCTCTGAAGGCTTGCATCGGTGATGGAGTCGAGGGGTGGGAGTGAGTGTTAGAGCTGAATGTGGTGGTTCAGCTGGATATCCTCACTCGGTGTCTTGCTGAGCGTTGCTTGGAAGGGCTCGTGTTGTGCTCTGGTCCGCTTGAGGAATGTCTGGTTACTGAGCTGTCGAAGGAAGCTGAATGGTTTGCTGGGTTCCTCCTCAGCCAAGACGTGAAGGCATTTTTGTTGGCTATTACTTGAAATGTCGGCCCCATTGTTATTGCACCTTTTCTAGTCGAAGGTTTGGTTTCTACCTTCATCAAGTTTTATTCTCGCTTCCATTGTTCGACGACTGGGTTGGTTGTTGAGTCTCAGCCCGCTGGTGCTTCACTGGCTATGGGGGTTTTATTGGGGGATAAGATTCCTGCCATGGTGTTGGCTTTGCCTCTGGCCCTTGCTCCAATTTCTATTGTTCCAGATCTTGTGAGGGAGCCTAAGGTGCAGATCGGTTCTGCGGCGTGTGTGTTGTCTTGGTTCGGCTGTCCTCTTCCTACGCTGAAGTAGCTACAACATTGTTCTTTCGATTTGGATTCTGTCAATTCATTTAGGTGGTAGCAGATGTTTCTGGTCAGGATGGGGGGTTCTGGGATGGGCCTTGACCTATTTTGGCCATGTTTGGTCTTGCTCTCGTTTATTTTCCTGCTAAGAGACTCCCCATCCTGGTTTCCAAAGTGTAGGATTAGGAAGAAACACATTCCTTGCGCGGTGTAGTTCATTTTCATGATTACATTACCAGCATTGGGTATCAGATGCTTCTCTGGATCTTGGTTTCAGATGGTTTTTTTGGGGTGGTTTTTTCGTGATCGCTGGTAGTGTTTTGGTGCTTCGTGTTTGGGTTTAGGCAGGGTTTGCCTTAGTCAGTATTGGGCTTCCGTGTTTTCTCTCAGATTGGTGGTGCCCTTTTCTGCCCTTCTGGTTTTTCAGTTTTCTGCTGGGATTGGTTTTCTTCCTTTTCCACTCACGCAAGATCCCCTCTAGGGGTGGTTTCGTGGGAGTGTCCTGGTGGTCTTTGTATTGATGACTCCGGCACTGGGCAGATTTTCGGATTTGGTGTTTTGTCCTTTGGTGTTAGAGCTTCGATGGTTGTTTTTGAGTCTGTTTTGCCTTTGGTTCCTTATAATTTTCATCCTTTCTTTTGGGTGGGGTCCCGCCAACCCCCCAATTTTTTTCTCCGGTCAAAATCGTGTCTCCTTTCGGCGCTCTTTGTTTCTAGTGCTTCTTTCCTTCTTCTTCCCTTTTGTTCACATGTTTCTCCCTCCCGTTCTCTTCTTCTCTTCTTCCTTGTTGTAGGGTGGGGGCCCCAACCCCCCCGGTTCATAACTCTGGCCAAAAGTGTTTATCAATAATTTAAAAAAAAGATACTTTTTGAAAACATTTTTTTGGGTAGCATGATTTGGTGAAGGAAAAAGTTGATGTAGTTTGAACCATTGGTATTTTCATGACTTATAACTTGATTAGAAGTGTTATACAGGTCTTTTAATTTCCATAAATTGGTCACATGCCATATTTTAATTGATTTTAAGAGGTCTTGAGGTCCAAAGTCTAAATCAGGGCCCTGAAGGGTGCTGGAAACAAGTGTTTTGAGAAGTATAAGAAGTAGTGGTCCCATTTAATGAAATAATCTGATTGTTTGATGAAAATTACAACCATTTATGATGTTTAAATATTATTTTAAACATGTGTGATGAATTTTAAAGAATTAATAAAAATAGTTTTGGTAAGAGGAGAATTTCGGCATTTTAATGCATGGGTTTTGGTGATTTTTGGTGCATGAAAGAAGGTTTTTTGCTAGGCTGACCTATATGGGTCACTTGTAGCTATTATGAAAAGTGTATGTAATTTTTTTATGATTTATTGGTTGCATGAAATTATGGAAAAAAATTTGGTTTGAATTTGAAATGAGAAGAATCTTATAAAAGCATTGTTTTGGGTGTTTTTTGGAGCTAGTTGTGTGAGTGTGTGGTGTGTGAAAGAAGTGCGACCTAGGTGAGAGACTTTTATAGGTGTATGAGAATTAATTGAGATCAAATAAAGTGTGTGATAGGTTGAATAAGATCAGAAAGCGTGTATGGAAGGGTTTGAAGACTTGAGAAGTGAATGAACAACTAGTTTGTGAAAGATTGAACACTTAGGGTTTGTATGAGGGTTTGAAGAAGTGCGAGTTGAACCATTGGTCTCTATGAGTTATGGAAGTAATACGTCAAATATTATAACTTCATAAGGTGGTTTAGTGGGTGTTTTATCATCTTGGGGGTTTTTATCCTCCTTGTGGAGTTGGTGCTTCACAAAATTAGGGGTTGATGTTCCTTGTAGAGTTGTAGCTCTACTAAACTAGGGGTTGGTTCTCCTTGTGTTGTTGGTGCCTCACTATTTAAAATATATATATATAAATATTTTGTTTTAGTGTAATTTCTTCCCCTTGAGGGTTTCCCACTTACATATGGTGTTATTGTGTTGATTCTATGTTTCATGGTTCATTGCATTTATGATATTTGATGATGTGCACACATTAATGGTTGGATAATTGAATTTGTGATTTGGTTGAATAATATAAAAATATGATTTAAGTTTTTTAAGGACTTATTCATCCCCCTCTCATTCCACTGTGCTTCTAATAATTAGTATCAGAGTAGGTCCTTTTGGAGAAGTCTGGAATCTTTTGAAGCACAATCATGGAGTATTATCAAGGGAAAGATGGTATGTTTCCATTGGTTGCCATGAGAGCCTATTTGAAACCCTTAGGTTTTGATATATGGAGTGAAAACTATGGGGTTTTCTTATCTAACTCATCCACTTTGAATCATGACGAGGTATGTGGAATTTCTCAAATTGCTTTTCATAGTCAAGATGAAAATTTGATTTGATATATTCATAGTGGATGCTCAGTACATATGACAGGTGATAAGAATGTGTTTATTACACTAAATGAAAATGCTTCAAGAATGGTCAAGTTTGGAGATAATTTTGGTATAAGAATCTTGGGAAAAGGTTATTTTAGCTTGGATAATGAAAAATCTATCACCAAAGATGTTTATATGTTGAATACTTGAAACAAAATCTACCCAGTGTAAGTAAAATGTGCAAACAAGGGTATGTTCTAACCTTTGATGTAAAGGTATGCATAATTAGGAAAGGAAAATCAAGTAAAATTGTTACAAAAGCAAAAAGAACATATAGTAACATGTTCATTCTTAAGGAAGTTAACAAAGAGAAGTGCTTAATGACTAAGATGAATGATTTTTGGCTATGACATATAAGATTTGGTCATATAAACTTTGATAATCTTATTAAGATCAACTCTAACAGTTTTGTGACAAATATTCCTAAGCTTAGCAAACCAAAAGACACTATGTGCAAGGCATGCTTGCATGGAAAGAAAACTGGAAGGAGGTTCAAGACCAAATAGCATGAATCGACCACTAGTACTCTTCCGTTGATTCACACTGATCTTTGTGGACCTATGATAACTGAAAGCACTTTAGGTGATTACTATTTCATGTTTCTTATTGATGATTTCACTAGATATACTTGGGTAGCTTGCTTAAGAAACAATTCAGATGCATTTGATGTCTTCAAGTCTTTCAAAGATCTTATTGAGAATGAAAAGAATGGAAAAAAATGTGTTAGATATGATAATGGAGGTGAATTTTGGTCTGATTCATTTGATGATTTTTGTAGATTTCATGACATTAAGAGGCAATTTTCATCTTTTAGAACTCCGCAACAAAATGGGGTGGTTGAAAGAAATAATAGGATTTTTCAAGATAGGGTAAAGACCATCTTGAATGAATCCAAACTACCATATGTCTATTGGAAAGAAGCAATTTGTATTGTTGTCTACATTCTTGATAGATGTCAAATAAGAGTGAATAGTGACAAGACTCCTTATGGGTTATGGAAAGGAAGACTGACTAATGTGGAGAATTTTAGAGTTTTTGGATGTAGATGTTTCATCGAGAGGAGTGAAGAAAATATTGGTAAGTTTGATTCTAGATCTGATGAAGGTATATTTTGGGTTATTCCTCAAGGAGCCCAACTTATATTTGCTATAAAAAGAGGTTGAAAACCATATTTGAAAGTGCTAGTGTGAAATTTGATGAATCTTATCCTATGAGATATTCCTCCAAGACAAGAAAACTACCACATTAGAGTGAATTTAAAGAAGAATAGGATATTGTTGTTCAAGATTACAAAGAAGAAGATAGTGAGGAAGAAAGGCAAGACACCAAGGATCCATCAAGGCAAGTTAGGAGAGATCATCCTGAAAATTAGATCTTGGGAAAGAAAGATGTTGGAGTTACTACAAAAAGGAAATTGGTAAGTCTTCAAAATCAAGGAAAATCAACTTTTATTTTAAAATTTTAACCTAAAAATGTAGTAGAAGCTAACAAAGATGAATTTTTGGTTAAGGATATGAATGAAGAACTAGATCAGATTGAAAAGAATAATACTTGGGAACTTTTACCTAGACCAAAAGATAAGAATGTGATTGGTTCTAAGTGGGTGTTTAGGAACAAACTAAACTAAAATGGAGAACTCATAAGAAACAAAGCAAGATTGGTTTATAAGGGTTATCCTCAAGTTGAAGGAATTGATTTGACAAGACCTTTACTCCAGTAGTTAGAATGGAAGCAAGGTTTTAAGGTCTATCAAATGGATGTAAAATATGCCTTCTTGAATGGATATCTTAATGTGGAAGTTTATATGGAGCAACCTGATGGTTTTACCTTAACTAATAAAGAAAAATTTGTGTGAAAAGTAAACAAGGCATTCTGTGGTCTAAAACAAGCCCCTAGAGCTTAGTATGAAAGACTTGACAGGTACTTGACTGTACAAGGTTTCAAGAAGGGAGTTGTTGATAACAACTTATACATCAAGTATGAAGGAGATCACTTGCTAATTTTTGTGGTCTATGTGGATGATATTATTTTTGGTGGAGGTAATGATCAAATGACTCATGAATTTGATGAAGCTACGAAGGAAAAATTTGAGATGTCTATGCTAGGTGAGCTTTCCCTCTTCCTTGGACTTCAAGTAAGTTAATTAGATAAATGTATATTCATCTCTAAATCTAAGTAAATTAAATAAATTCTTAATAAATTTCAAATAGATGATTGCAAACCTGTTAGTACTCCTATGGTCATAGGGTGTAAGCTTTTCAAGGAAGATGATTCTCCTAAAGTGAATCAATCTGATTACAAATCCATGATTGACAGCCTTCTCTATGCTACTGCCTCAAGACCAAATATTTTGTAACCTGTTGGGCTTGTTGGGAGGTTCCAAGAGGATCCTAAAGAGTCGCATATTCAAGAAGTGAAAAGAATATTAAGATATCTTAGAGGCACTACTGAGTTTGGGTCAAGAAGTGAAAAATTTGAGTTGAAAGCCTATTCTAATGTTGATTGGGTAGGAATTATGAAAGATAGGAAAAGTACTAGTGGTGGTGCATTTGTCTTTGGTGAATGTCTAGTTTCTTGGTCAAGTAAGAAACAATCTCTTGTGGCACTCTCAACTTGTGAGGATGAATATGTTGTTGTTGCTTATTGTTGTTCTCAGGTTGTGTGGATGAGGTAGAATTTTGAGGACTATAAGATTACGTGTGATGGACCGACATCAATTCTATGTGATAGGACTAGTATAATTAATGTATCTAAGAATCCATTTTTGAACTCTAAGACAAATTACATTCCTATTAAGTATCACTGTCTAAGAGATCTTGTGAGAAAGGAATATATCAAGTTAGAGCATGTATCTACAAAGGAGGAAGTGGCTGATATACTTACAAAACCCCTTCCAAATCCCACATTTGATTATTGAAGAGACAAGTTGGGAGTAATCTCAGCTCCTAAAAAATGTTGATTAGTCTTGCAAAGTGTGAAAGGGAGCAAGAACTGAGAAACATCTGCTCTAAGGAAATTATTGGTTGTCAAGTACTAATAATATGTCTTGTTCATCATGTAAGAGGTATGAGTCTTCATTATGTTCAATTATCATATTTTTAAAGTGTTATTGTGAGTCAATTATGAGTGCTGGTAAAAGAAGATGTGTTAAAATTGTCTAATTTGAGTCACAAGTGGATGTTCTAAGTCTTTCATAAGGTGTAATTGTATAAGTCAGGTTCATCAATATGTCTAAAATGTGTGTGAAGTCTTGAAGGGTTGTCAAAAATATTTCATGGTGTGTGATTGAGTCATCTTGGTGTCTATGTTTGATCTCATTCTCACTAAGTGCATTAGGGCATGATCTTTAGTATTGTGTGTCATTGGGTCTTATGTCATGTGTTTCTAAAGGTGCAAATGATTATGAAAAGTGTGCTTGGAGTTTTTCTTGTGTCATCAAAGGTGATAACTTGATTATTCAGAATAAAAATGGAGATAAGTGTAGAGCTCTTCAGAGTTTATGGGGAAAAATCAAGGAGAATGCTAGTGAGTAAGTGGTATTTATGTCTTATAATTATGATAAAATGGTGCTCATAGAGATAGAAGGTGTAAATACAGTGATGTTGGTATAATGTGAGATCATGAGAGGAAAATAGTGCACTTTAGAGGTCTCTTTGCCTTGACAGGTTTGTCACAGTGTTCTGATAGCGGTATGAAGCGAGAGATGCATTTAAAGGTGAAGATGGTGGAGTCAAGTCCTAAAAAATTGTATAAATCATCTATACAAAGTGGTCTAGGATTCACGAAGTTTTAGGACACAAAGTTTGTTAGATTCTTGGGAATCTATGACAGTATTGAAATTTGAATGTGAAATGTCTAAAGACCTAATCTGGGTTATTTATTTTTGCAAACTGGGTCAGTTGTCCTCAAAGACATTCTACAAGACTTGTGGAGCAAGAAATATGGCCAAATGGGTGTCTAAATCTAGCATAATTATTATGTGCAAGTTTGTGCATCAAAATTAGTAGTGATTTCACCAAAATTCAAGGCTAGTAGACTATAACTGTGCAGTTGATAATGTGAAGGAAATATAGTGATTCTTGATGAACCTTTAGAGCTCATAAGGTATGTGCAAGATTGTGAAAAACTATTAATGTGCATAAGAGGATGATATAGAGACAAAAGATGTAAGGGTGTATGTTATATAGCTTCATATATTGTGCTCTGACTTTGGACTGACCTGCAGGTCTCTGTATGTGTATTTTTTGAGTTTCTTCAAGGGTCATATATGGGTATAATGATCTTAAGGGTTTTCTTTGAGAAAGAGAAGCCTTGACCTCATAAATCATTTCATTTGATGAGGAGTTTAAGTAGAAAGTATATGGTGCTAAAGAAAAGTTTGTTAAGATGGCAATTTTCAAGCATCTACAGGTATGTCTGATAATATTGCCTCATTGTTCTTAGTATGAGCATCAAGGACACTGGTATAGGCATGAATGAAAATATTTTGAACTATGAAGTTGTATGAAGAATATGTTCTCAGACATGATAATTTTTTTTGGTTCTCTTGTGACTTCATGTGCAAGAAAATGTATGCTACATGTTAGTCTTGGACATCTATAGGTATAGGGATTAACACATTTACATTCTTGATGGGCCTAAGCTTAAAGAAGTTATTCTATACATGTGTGAAAATGTCACAACATCTGAAGATGAGAAAGGAAGATGAACTCAGTCAGTATGATGATCTTGTTGCTCTATGTGTGATATTAAGTTTATTACAAGTATAATCTATGCAAGAGGCAAAGTGTCACTATTTCTTAGGCCTGTAGGTACCTAATGAAGTATGAGAGAAGCAAAAGTGAAGAGATTCAATGTTTTATTAGCTCTATAAGATCAAACATGATGTTGAAAGCGTGGAGAAGCGGGTCACTTGGCTTAAGTTAGTCATTTTGAGTCAAAATGTTGGGTCAAGACCCCAAGTTAGACTGTTATAGTGCATAAATGGCTCATAAAGGTGTTGCTATAGGATGGGTTAGTGTGTAAAGAATTTTCAGGACATGGGGAGCCCATAGTTCTTTCCTTGAGTAGTATGTTAGTACATTCATATAGTTGAAGAGTATGTCTCTTGACAAAATTTGAAGATTAGATTGTTGTTTAGTTGCTGTCAATATATAAAGAAATGAAAAGACGTTTCTCAGGTGTATAAAGTGGTGTATCATCTCACTCAAGTCAAAGGGAGTAAGTAATATTGATTCTAGATGGTGATATGGAGGTTCTTAAAGCATATGAGGTATGTTTCTCACAATATTATGCATGTCAAGACCAAAGTTGTTGTATCTCAGTCAATTATTACTACCTAAGTTTGAGCAGATGGTTTAGGGTAGTGTCATAGTGTCTAAGGTGATTTCTTTCCAAGTAACCAAGGTAAGATTCATGAATTTGAGCCTCTCTACTTAAGATAGTGGTCTTAAGTCTAGGGGAAGTTTTAAGTTATATGGTCAAGGTGTGGATGATGTTCTAGGACATGTCAAAGTTGGATCCAAAGCCATTGAATAGCTACTTCAGTGCTCTCAGTCCTAGTGTGATATGGAGAGCAAGAGATTGCATTGAAAAGCTAACCCTATGCTTAGACAAGATGATGTATGCTCAAGAATAAAGGTAAAATGGATTTTTATGCTTATGTATGACATTTTTGTCATGACCATGGTGTGGTTGGTTCAGATAAGTGTTCTGCTACAATGATTTCATGAGGACTAAAACAAGGTTGAAGTGAAAATGCCAAATTTTTCATATCTACGAGGTAGATAATGATGTCTAATATTAAACAAAGGTAAGATGGCATTTCTTTCATGTATATTCACATGATTAAATGGTGTAAATGCTTAGCCCAGGGGGAGCGTAGTGGCTTCTTGCTTACAAAGAAGGAAAAATCAGGGTTTAAGTGCAAATTTAAAGGTTTTGAGATTATCTGAGACCTTTGGTTAATGTTTCTAACTAAGATGTGATACTATGAAGATGAGGAATGTGAATATTATGTAGGCATCGATAACCTTTGGCATTAATGTAAAAAGGGGGAGAAGTTTAAGTGGTTTTCCATCAATGAAAAAGGGGGGAGATTGTTGGCATGCTAGTGCATAGGTATTGTAATTAGTTAAAAAAATCATTAATAACAAATTACATGATGGTGTAGGGTTAGATTATGCTCAAAGTGATGATGAAATGGATATTTAGGTATGTTCTTGGTTGTACAGGATGATTCAGTGAGGATGACTTGTTCTAGCAAGCCCATTCAGGTGATCTAGCTAGCCTAGGTGATGTTGCATGATGATTGGATCTTCTTGGTTGCTTGAGAATCATGTTATCATGATGGAGAGCATGTTTGGAGAGTTCTTGGGCACTCACATGAAATGCAGGGTGCACATATAGGTTGGTGACCATGTTTTAGGTGCTCATTTGGAGCAAGTATGGATGCTAGGAGGGATCAGATTGAGGTATGGAGCTATATGATCTCATGGATGCATGTAGGAAGGTGTAACATGATTTATTAGGTATTTTTGAACCATTTTTAGTGTTTTCATGATGAGTTATAGTGTTCTTTCAGTTGACCCTAGCTTCTATAATGTAAAACCCTAAGGGGTGGCTATGCAAGTCTTAGTGACTGGAAATATTAAGAGGTAATTATGGCATGATGATGATTTGATATGTTTTTAGGATGTGTCCTTGTGCTGTGGGGAAAATTTTAGGTTTCCATGATGTGAATTTTGCAACATATGAGGTCTTTTGTGAAATGTGCTCAAGAACTAGTGCAATTCTAGCTTGAATTGGAACTTTTGATGCTCACCCTAAATTGTGTGATTTACATGGGACCTTACAGATTTTAGAGATGTTTCTAAATTGATTTTATAAGGTTTAAAAAAAATTAATGAGGTCATTTCATTGTCAATTTTTTGTGAAGGAATGTTAAAAAGGTAAATAACTATTTATGAGTTTAAAACCCTAACTTGAAAGTAGATTTTGATAATTGCTTCCTAAGTTGCCAGAATTGGTTCCTTGTGCATGTATGATGATTTCAACATGTATAATATTCCTTACTATTTTCATAATGGTATGGTAGAGGTCATGGTGATGAGTGGATCCCACTTAAAGAGGTCAGTTTCTGAAGAAGTGTGTTTTGGTACAAGGTTTTCAAAAGGAGTTGCAAACTAAATTTCCATTGTGTGATATATGTGAGTCATTCATGATGAAAAAATAGGTTTCATGTCATGGTGATGCACTTACATCGTCAATTGATCTTCATTTAGGTTGACTGGTCAAAGGGTAGTTTTGGGGTAGTAAATAATAGTCTTCAGTTAAATGAGCATAACAAGAGCTAAATGCGGAGTTATGAGGTGGTTCAAGTTTTGTTGAAAATATAATTCATATATATTTCTAGTGATATAATATTTGATTCATGATGATGATTTTTTCTATGGTTTCCAGGTTAGTTTGCGGACAAGAATATTTTTTGCTATCTAGGACAGAACTGTATTTGTTGAAGTATTGAGTTGTTTGATGAATGAGATGGTTGAGTTTAAGATTTTTATCACATGTAATGTGAAGAGGGATGAATTTTTCATCCAATGAATCCATTTGGAGGTCCTTAAAGTTTCAGGAATGGTGTTAACCAATTGCTTTTTGAGAATATATTTTTGGGAAGCATGATTTGGGAAGGAAAACGTTGACGTAGTTTGAACTAGTGGTTGTTTCATGACTGATGACTTGATTATAAGTGTTATAAAAGTCTTGGAATTTCCATAAAGTGATCGCATGCCATAGTTTATTTTATTTTAATATGTCTTGAGGTTCAAATTCCAAATCAGGGTCCTAAAGGGTGCTGGAAACAAGTGTTTTGAGAAGTATAAGAAGCAATGGTCCTAATTAATGAAATAATTTGATTAGTTAATGAAACTTATGACCATTTATGATTTTTACATGTTATTTTAAACATGTGTGATGAATTTTAAAGCATGAATTAAAATATCTTTGGTAGGAGGAGAATTTGGCATTCCAATGCATGAGTTTTGGTGATTTTTGGTGCATGAAAGAAGAGTTTTTACTTGGCTGACCCATATGGGTCACTTGTAGCTGTTATGAAAAGTATATGGGATGTTTTTATGATTTATTATTCACATAAAAGTAGGTAAAAAATTTTGTTTTGAATTTGAAATGAGAAGAAACTTATAAAATTATTGTTCTGGGTGTTTTATGGGGCTAGTTGTGTGAGTGTCTGGTGTGCACAAGAAGTGTGACCTAGGTGAGAGATTTTTATAGGTATATGAGCATGAATTGAGATCAGATCAAGTGTGTGATAGGTTTAAGAATATCAGCAAGCATGTGTGGAATGGTTTGAAGACTTGAGAAGTGAAGGAAGAGCTAGTTTGTGAAAGATTGAACACCTAGGTGTAGACACAAAATCATGCACTTTGGGTAATTATTTAGTCTCGATCACATAATACTATTCATATGGTTCCTAAGTAAGAAAAGTAGTAATTATTCCATGTCTTTTTAAATCTTTCTTTACTTTTGCTTATGCTTTCAATCTTGCACTCTTACTTGCTTAGTTTGTCTTTTCACCTTTCGACATTTATCATTCTGGATATTAGTGCCCAGTCAGGACGCTAGCGCCAGGAACCCCAATCCCCTATGGGCGCCCTTGTCATATTTTTACTTTGGTCACAGTTTTTGGGTTCTTTCTATTCGTTTGAGCATATTATCTTTTTGGTTATCAGTCTTTTCAGGGTTAATTATGAAATTCAAGCAAATTAATCATATAAATATAAAGTTATGTGATCATAATGAGGGACCAAGCACTAAGCATCTACTATATCCACCTAAGGTTGCATCCATCAAGGCATCTACAACTCCATTTGCATCCATATAGCTCCATCAAAAGGGATAAAAGGTTGGTTCATCTGCATCACACTTCATAAGATGGGAGTCTATTATTTCCATCACACATTATTTATATTCTACATCTAGCTACTTACTCACTACTTCAAGTGTGATACACACAAGAGAAACCTAGGGCACAATTCCGCACACACACAAAACTACATTGGGTCTGAGATGTAGTGCAATGTTAGTTGTAAGTCCACCATTGTTGCAGGTGAGGATAGTTTGGTCCCTCAATTTGCATATTTCTTTTTTGGGATTTGATGTCTATTTGAGGGTTTTGTAGGTGTTTTCTTCATTACAGGTTTAGAGAAACCTTGATGATCTTACAATGGTATACAAGTGATCAAAGGTGAAGAAGTGTGAACCTCTTATGACACCTAAGAGGAAGTTTTTTGAGCATCTATAAAGACTGGGGTGCCTAGAAATCATACCAGGGCGTCCACGGGTGCCCCTATCCCTCTCCAGGTGCCCCAATCCAGTCAAATCTGCTTGATCTGTATTTTCTAGGCTTCTGTACGATCATCTTTCACTCCTGTTCAACCTGTTATCACTACAACACAGTCCAATAACCTCTTTAAATCAGCTAAGGCTCTTCTAACCCTCTTTGGAATTAGGGTTTCATATTTTCATTGCTTAGTTGTTTGTGTATTATTATAGTATTCATTTATTTACTGCAAACTTGCATTAGATTAGGTTATTGACTCACATATTAGTATAATCATTTTGGTGAACCCAACCACTTATATGTTTAGGATCCTCATCTTTCCTCTATCATGGGTCGTCACATTCTTGAAATTTCTTTATCTGATTTACTTAAGACGCATCTCAATTGCCATGTTGTTCTGCGAAAAACCTTAGACACTATGTAACTTCCTCAAGATATGCCACCACAAAAACTAATTCCTATCTTCGATCATTTATTTGACGACCCTAGCCTTTGTGATCCTCCATCTAATTAACCCATGCTAGAGTCAATTCAATCTTTGCATTCTTTATTTCAAGACAAATTTAAGGATATGGAATCTACGATTACATCCCTAAAATCTGAAATCACACATCTTAAGGACGCTTCTCAGGCTGATGTTTTTTCTTCTTCTACATCTCATCTTCATCGTATGTCTACTACATGTGCTCATATCAGTGAGCCTTAAGTCATACCATTACCAGATCCTCTCACCTTTTATCACAATATTAAGCAACTTGACATTCTTACTTAGCTCGTTAGTCATCAATTGATCACTTTACCTCCTACTCATTACTATCCTCCTTATTATCTAGAAAAATATCAAGGCCATCTATATTACAATTATCATCGAATCAATGAACACTAATTAACAAAAATATGAAAATTTACCTAGATGGCCTAAGGGGATATCTAGGGTATTA
Source organism: Taxus chinensis (assembly GCA_019776745.2). Classification (NCBI taxonomy): domain Eukaryota; kingdom Viridiplantae; phylum Streptophyta; class Pinopsida; order Cupressales; family Taxaceae; genus Taxus; species Taxus chinensis. The sequence continues at coordinate 103,349,572 of CM034150.1, forward strand.
ATGTTAATCTAGTTAGGAGGACTAAAATGATGTAAATAAACTAAAGAAATATAGAGTAAATGTAAATAAACTATTCTAGATGAAATGAAACCCTAATGTGTAAGAGAAGAGTAAGGAGAGGACTCAGCTGATAATAGGAGACTATCGCACAGTGTCATAGATCTGGAAATAGAATCTAGAAGTGCAGACGAACCCTCAAGAACACTATGAAGGGCAGATCTGGACTGTCTGAGATGACACATACGTTTGGGAGTGTATTAGGGTGCCCTAGTTTGTAACCTAGATGCTCGAAACACTACAAATCCTTAGAATCTGAATCTGGTAAGGTCACTAAATATCTTTGAGTACTTCCCATCTGACGCGTTGGATTCACCAGATGAACTGGAGAATGGCCCGTAATGCAAGGAGAAGTATCAAACCCTATAAAAATGAAATATTCATATGAATGGGTTAGACTGATCTCAACTACAAAGCTAGTGGACTTATTATTGAGTGATACACTACATTACGGACCTTGATGTAATTATGGTTTGTGTGTGTGCATGTCATGCCCTAGGTGCTCTCGTGTCAATTTCACTTTGTGAAGTAATGAGAAATAATAGCTATAGAAATGTAAGTAGCATGTGTGCATGGAATAGAATGGAATCCCCCCTTATGAAGTGTGTGTGATGCAGATCTCCTAGCTTGAATACATGGCACTATGTGGATGCAAGTGATGCAATGGTTGCAGCCCTAGATGGAGTGATAATAGTGATAAGATGTAATGACCTATGACCCTTATTATGGTCTTATAACTTTATATTTATAGGGCTCTCAAGATTAATTTCATAATTAATCCTGACAAGGCCGACTGAGAAGAAGATAAGGATGACCAACAGCTAGAAGTGACCCAAAAAGAAGCAGAAGAGGTTATGCATAGACCGGGGTGCCCGGAATGGGACCAGGGCTCCTCGGGGTGCCCCAGTACAAGTTGGGGAACCCTGATTTCAGGCTAGAATGTCAGAAAGGTCATGAAATGGGTTGATATGTATCGATAAATATGTGGAAAAGACGAAATAAAAAATAAGAAAAATGTGGCCAAAAGGTGGGATTAATTAGTACTATGTACACATGAGAACCTTCTAAATAGTAATATAAGACTGGGCTAACTATTGTCTAATGTGCAATATTTGTGTCTACATTTACCCCCACTTTATGTTGGTGAGAGGAAATCTCGGTAACATATAGTAGCTAGAGATGTGTACCTGATAACCATGTAGAGTGTAGAAGAAGACATATCGATGGACTAGACTCAAGCATGGAATGACAAAAAGAAAAATGTGGAGGAGCGTGGATTCTAAAGATGAAAAATGTGTATGAAAAGTGATGAGAATGAACCTAAGGTGAAACACGTGTGTAGATGTTATTGTGTGTAGTGTACCTACATGGTTAGTATGGCAAGTACCACCGTGGTGTATTTTTTATGTTGTTGTTGCTATTGTTGCCCCCAATTTTATTGCTTGTTTCTCATATGACGGACCTACAAGGAGAAAATGATCAAGTACTAAAATATTTATGTATGTAAAAATATGCAAATGTAAAATACGCTAGAATAGAAAGTGTAAATGGAAAAATGGAAAATGTGCACCTGATCCATGTCAAGAAAAAGGGTGTAAAAGGATATCCTGTAGTGTCGTGAGTTTTTTGGGCGATCTCACGCCACCATGGCTGAAGAAGTATAGGGAGGAACCATGTTGTATCCTCTAACCTTTAACCACTTCTATTGAAATGTTGGAAGAGGTCTTTGTACTGTCATGGTTTTTTGGGCAATATGATGCCACTGGATGGAGAAGTGTAGAAAGGCACACCTATTATAACCCCTAAGCCTATAACTGCTCCACAAAATTTCCAAAGGAAACCATGTCCTGTTAAGGCCATTGTGTATGGAGTTTGTAGACTGTTCTGAACTCACTCGTTGTGTGTGAACTGATGTAGATACGTTGTGTTAGTAGAAGCCCTCAATGATGCCCCCCTCTTTAGGGGCACACACGATGACCTTGGAAAGAGAATGTGGCCCCAAAAGAGGACCAAATGTACTCTGACTTGTATAAATTTTCCCTGCTGGGGGAAAGGGAAACACTCGGTAGATACCAAGGCACACAAAAAAAGGGATGTCTATCTAATAAAAGTGTTAGTTTGAACACATGCATGCAAATAAGACAAGTGTAAAATATGTAGACAATGTAAAAACTACCAAGAAAAGTAGTGTAATCAAGCAAGAAAATAATCCGACCACACAAAGTGGGTTTCAAACATGGGACATCACTCACGATGTCGCAAGACACACAAGGCCATCATGGCTGCAAACAATATTCAAGTGTGCACACAAGCAAATGGAAAATCCCACAAACAATGGAAAATAACGTAGACAAGTAAAAACAAACATGTAGTCATGGAAACATGTAGTCCTGCAAAAAAAATGTTGTACATGGAACACCCATTAGCATGTTAGAGTGATAAACAAGATGTTGAAGCGTGTAGAAGCAAGTAGTATAATATGCTAAGTATAAATTGAAACAATAACACCTTTATGAGATGATTGTGGATGCCACCATCGACCAATATAGTAAGGGTAGAAGGTGAGCATTCATGTCATGTGTAAATGTCATGTATCTGTGATCACACTATACAAAGGTGTGAACGTGCATGTGTGTATGATAATGACATATAAGAAAGAAATCTATCATGTGTAGTAGAAGGTGAAATGCAAAACACTAGTATGTAAGAGTAAATGCTACCAAGACAATGCAGTATGCTATGGATGGATGGAGTGGAATGCAAAATGGAATGATAATAGCATTGTGCCCCTCGAGTGAATGGAATGTATGTAGTGAGGTTCATTTTTTTTCTCCCTCAACAGTCAAGAATGAACCGTAAACGAGAGTGCATCATTGGGAAATGGTCTAGTAGTGTTGGTTGTGTCTAGCGCGTTGTGATGAGTGTGTATATGTAAGGGTGATGAAATGTGATATGGTGAGAAGATGTGCATGAACCCTATAGCTGAAGCATATGGTCACTAGTCCGAGGAATGTGGTATGATGACATGTCACATGTAGGTAAGGTCCATTTGATTGGTAAACCCTCAGCAGTCGAGTATGGAATGAGGAACTAAAGTGCATCATAGGGTGGTGAGTGTAGCGTGTAAAAGACAATAAAGTGTAAATGACCAAGGTATGTGAATGTGTAGTGTAGGAAATGTAATGTAGAGTGTATAATGGGTACAGAATGTAATGTAATAAATGTGTAGGTAGAAGGAGAATGTGTAATGATGATAGATAAAACTAGACCCAAGTATAAGGAAATCTAGTGTAGCATGTAGAATAGGTAAGACATATGAAGGCAATGTGGGTGTGTGGGATGTATATCTAGTGTGGGAGATACGATGATAGGTGTAGGTATAGTATGTGATAATAAAAGATAAATCTAGACTCATATACAACATAACCTAGCGTAAATGTAGAATGAGAGGATGGAATGCAAAACTAGGCTCATATAAGATGATGACTAGTGTAGCGTATGTTATGGAGATATAATGTAGGATGACGGAATGTAAATGTAGAGATCCTATAGTGCAGTATGCGGGGTTCAGTGTAATAGTAATCCCTCAATAGTCTAGTGTGAACCAAAGCACTAGGGCGCATCATCAGGTAACGAGGGTGGTATAAAAGATGTTGATATGCAAGGGATCAAAGGAAGGAGACATGCAACCATGCTAGAATGTGGACGGGGGGAATGTATAGTGTGTATGCCCCCCAAGAGACAATGTGAAAAAGGGGACTATGAAATATCATCAAGCAAATCATCGTTGTCTTGATCAAAACTGGCAGGAGCTGCATTGGAAACCTGGTAAGTGATAGAATGAGGCGGATTGTATAAAGATGCATTATGATGAAAGAGATAAGCATTCATCACATATTCTTCATTCGTAAAAGCAACTGGTGGGTACCCATGACCACACCAACGCAAAATGTTAGGTACATATGTAGGAGAAGAATCATTAGCAATGGAGATAATACCAAAAGGCATGGGGAAGGAGAGTGAGAAATGAAGTGGGATGAGGGTGCCACCAATATAATCTAGCCAAGATTGTCCAAGTGTAAATGGAAACCCATGGGGAGTGTGTGTAACAATTTTTGTTAAGTAAAAAACCCATAATCCATAAGCCGTTGTAATATGGAAATGACCATAATAAAGATGGGGTGAATGGAGAGGTGGCAATATGTCATTAAGTGTCACGTCGAACCTGGGTAAGCAATCACGTGTATAGATAGTATTAGAACTAGCAAGATCAAGAGGAATCTGTTCCCAAAATGTCCTATTTATATATAAAGTACACGTGAAGGGTGGTCATGAAACTACTTCTAGTGGAGAGGTAGATGAAACTACGTCAACACTATTAATAGAGCCCTTATATTGGACCATGGCATTAGTGGATGGAGGGTTTTCGAACCAATACTCACTTAGGCCATCGGTGACAATTTTTTCTTCAAAATAAGAATTATCCACACCTAGAGGAGTAAAATCAAGATTTTGTAACATTTCATCAGTGATTTTGACAACATAAACCTCATCGTCAGACTCAGTGGAAATGTCGGTGGGTACGTCATTTGTTTGAGTAGCGCTATCGAGGATGTTCATAGGTGGGGTAGGAGTAGAGGGTGGGGGTGGAGTACTAGCAGGAACAAACACAGTGGGTCAAATAATAGCCAAAGTGTGAGTAGATATAACAGGAGAAGGAATGGTAGGATTAGTAGAGGTGGGTACACTAGATTGGTCAACATCATATTTATCCAAGTTAGCATACGGAATAGGCTGAGGTGGTGGGACATAAATAGAAGTGATAGGGTCAATGTGATAATATTTGAATGGTCCTGGGTTAGTGGTAACAATGTGTTCTTAACCATAATGAAGGAATTTGACACATTGATGTATGGTGGAGGGTACGACTTACATGATGTGGATTGAAGGTCTACCTAAGAGGAGATTCAATTGAAAAGAAGCATCGAGGACTTAGAATTCAGTAAAAATGGTTTTAGGTATAACTTGAATATGAATGGAGACTATGCCTAGGCATGTATGAGTGGAGGAATCATAACCACAGATGAGAGTGGAGTTATGAGAGATAAGACTATCATTGATGCCTAATTGTTGTAAGAGGGAATGGGCACAAAGATTAATGGCAGACCCAATGTTAATGAGGACACACTTAATACAGGTAGTACTAATGACAACAGTAATGAGAAAGGGTGCACAAGGGTTATTATAGGCAGCAAGTGATATGTATTCATCTGTAAAGGATATCGAATGGGGTAAACTACAAAGAGATTGAATGATATAGGAAAAATATTTGGTAGACTTATCGTGTTCAACATGAATGGCACGAAGAGTAGCCTCAAGTGTATCTTGGCAGTCTAGTGCATTACGTAATAAATCATAAAGGGATATCTTGGTTGGTGTATTTTTAAGTTGTTCGATAATAGCATAGCCTTTAGGAGTTGATGGTGGAGCGGTGGATGTGAATAGTGGTGGTATGGAAACATGTGGACCAGTTGGTGGAGTGATACGAGTGTAATGAGTAGTGACTACGTTAATGGATGAGTCAAATGGATGCGTGAGAAAGCAAGGTGGATGTTGAGTGCAGACATGCATGAAGTCAAATGTGGTAGCAATTATATTGGTGACCTTGGTAGGTGTATAGGTGGGGTACAATGATTGGGCCATGACCTGATAAGGGGATGACATGGTAGGAGAAAAGGGTGTGGAGAAAAAACCTCAGAAGTTGGTAGAAAGGACAGTTGGACTCACCAAAATGATTAACAAAAATATGGAAATTTACCTAGATGGCCTAAGGGGATATCTAGGGTATTAATGTTAATCTAATTAGGAGGACTAAAATTTTGTAAATGAACTAAAACAATATAGAGTAAATGTAAATAAACTATTCTAGATGAAATGAAACCCTAATGTGTAAGAGAAGAGTAAGGAGAGGACTCAACTGATAACATGAGACTGTCATAGATCTGAAAATAGAATCTGGAAGTGCAAAAAAATCCTCAGGAACCCTGCAAAGGGAAAATCTGGACGGTCTGAGATGACACAGGTGCTTGGGAGTGTATTGGGGTGCCCCGGGGCACCCTGGTCTGCAATCTGGGTGCTTAGAACACTATAAATCCTCAAAATTTGAATATGGTAATGTTGTTAAATGTCTTTGAGTACTTCCTGTCTATCACATTAGATTCATCGGATGAACTAGAGAATGGACCATAATGCAAGGAGAAGTATCAAACCCTATAAAAATAAAAGATGCATATGAATGGGTCAAACTGACCTTAGCCGTCAAGCCAGTGGACTTATTACTGAGCATTCCACTACATTAAAAACCTTGATGTAGTTCTGGTTTGTGTGTACACGTTGTGCCCTAGGTGCTCTCATGTCAGTCATACTTTGTGAAGTAGCGAGCAATAGTAGCTATAGAAATGTAAGTAGCATGTGTGCATGGAATAGAATGAAATCCCCCCCCTATGAAGTGTGTGTGATGTAGATATCCTAGCTTGAATGCATGACACTATGTGGATGCAAGTGATGTAATGGATGCAACCATAGATGGAGTGATAGTAGTGATAAGATGCAATGACCTAGGACCCTTATTATGGTCTTATAACTTTATATTTATAGGGCTCTCAAGTTTAATTTCGTAATTAATCCTGACAAGGCCGACTGAGAAGAAGATAAGGATGACCAACAACTAGAAGTGAGACAAAAAGAAGTGGAAGAGGTTGTGCATAGACCGGGGCCCCTAGAAAGGGACCAAGGTGCCTTGGGTGTACCCCAGTACAAGATGGGGCACCTTGATTTCAGGCTAGAATGTCAGAAAGGTCATGAAATGGGCTGATATGTATCAGGAAATATGTGGGAAAGATGAAATAAAAGATAAGAAAAAGGTGTCCAAAAGGTGGGATTAATTAGTACTTTGTACACTTGAGAACCTTTTAAATAGTAGTATAAGACCAAACTAAATTTGTCTAATGTGAATTATTTATGTCTACAGACACAATGACAATGATTATTACGCCTTACACCGAAGAATCAAACATCTTGAGCGTCAGGGCTTTATCTCATTCACTACACAATGTTTTGTAACATGCCCATCTACAAATGTTGCATCTCAATGGGTTCCTAAATTTGATTCATCTATGTCTAATGAGCACATGCCATCACTTCTAACGGTTGTTTTATGAATATTCAAGCACCACTTAAGCAACCGCCCATTAAAATCAATGTAACACCTTCTCCTCTCAACATTACCATGTCAAAATATGCATCTGACTCTTAAAATCCATCAGCCTTCTTCTCCTATTAAGTCTTCTGAAATGTCATCAATCCCACCTAAGTTACCATTATTCAAGATCCCTCCCCATCCTACTCCACTTCCATTTCAAATTCATTTCGTCAAAACAACTACTCCTATTGATAGCCAAGACACGTTTCTACTACCATTACATGGTTCTATTGTGGCTTTTACCACACATGCTTCCACCGCTTCATGCAAACTTGGTCTTTGGTAGGTGACTCTTGTCACCTTACCCCCTGATGACACACTCGTGTTCTTCCAGTTCTTACATGACTATTTAGGGATCTCTTACAATAAGAACCCCATTTTTCATTGATGCATTGCATACATAGATACATTTATCACCATTTATAGTTATTCACACATACAATATAATCTCTCATCACTTATCGCCTAATAAATTCATTGTCTAACACACCCATCACCATACACTTGCAGGGGCATTGTACTTTCTCCCCCTGTCTTATAACACCATCAATTATCTTCTATCTTAAACACATGGCATCCAGTCTTTTACATTGATCATATGCATCCCCATACATTTGCATTGTCCTTACTCGATGACGCACTCTTGTGCTTCGGTTCACACTTGAATGTTGAGGGCATCCTATATGCATGAACCTCATACACTTGACAATATACACTACACATCACACATCTTCACACATATTACATACATACATCCTACATCTTAAGTCTTACATGCATCTACACATCTTATATCATCTACGCATCTTGCATACATACTACATTACACACTACACATTACACATCACATAGCGATTTCTCATCCCCACATCTATTACACATATTACATATTTTACACATCTAATTTTATACGATGCACTCACTACCCTATGATGCACTCTAGTCTCACATTCCAAACTCGACTATTGAGGTTATACATCACAAATGGACCACATCACACTCACACATTCAACCTTTCAAAAAAATTCATACGACATTCCTAGATTAGTGATATATGTTATAAGATACATTATCACTTTCACTTGCATCATTTAGTGATATATGTTATAGGATACATCATCACTTCCTCTAGCATCCTATAGTGATATATGCTTTAAGCTAAATTATCACTTCTTTTACTCATCTTGTGATATACACTTTAGGATAAATCATCACAGATTCTCACATTTCATCTCTATGTTGCATATCAACACTACACATTCGTCACATCATGCTACACATAACACATCGTTCAAACCATTACCTGATGATGCACTTTCATTTATGGTTCATTCTTAACTACTAAGGGGGAATATATAAATGAACCTCATTGCATACATACACATCCACTCGAGGGGCACATTGCCACTATCATTCACTCTGCATTCCATTACGCCTCATTCATAACATACTACATATCTTGGTTGCATTTACTCTCACTTACATTTACTTGTTACATGTTCATCTTATTACACATGCTAGATAGATATCTTGTATATCACCTACAATCTTTAAATAGTTAGAAAAATGAAAACAATTGTAAGATTCTAGTTATTGAATCATATATTCTATAGATCTACTACACGTAAAAGCATGGATGATGGGTGACGTCAACAAGATACCAATCCCATCTTAGGCTTGTGATAGAGCATCCACTTTTTGTTCAAACAAACGAAGATGCTATTGTTAACCATACTTGTACTTAGAAAAACATTACATTGATCACATTATACATGCAGTACGTGACATAGATTTTTAACTTTCTATTGTAGAGAAACAAGGAGCTCCATGTGTACACCATTATGTTGTGTAAGAAGAAAAATTACCACCATGGTATCTGAAACTATTGCAAATGATACTTGCTTGTCATTAAAACTTAAATAAGATCTACTTCAACTAGGGATTGAAAGAGTAAAATTGTAGATTTTTAAACTTTGGTTGAAACATAGAGTATAAACAAGTGCCATTCGTGAAAATGATGTCCCATGTTTGTAACCCGCTTCTTCCTACAATGATATGACCATAAAAAATTCTTTCAACTAGGTATTTAAAGGAAAACACATTGTTTGTTAGCTTACACGTTGAAAAATTACAATAGCATGTAATAGATGGGTGCAACTCAACTACACACTATAGGTATAATAGCCACTTGAATACATGATATCTACATAAACCAATTCTACCAAGCACAAAAAATCCCCCTGCAGAGCATCTATATGGAATTACGATTTGAACTTCAATCTAGGATTCAAGAAGCATTTAGTGACGTTGTATGCACCCCAAGTGAGGTAAAAATGGGTGAAGCAGTCACCCCATTCATAGTATACACATTACAGTTTATATGGTGCCATTACAACATAGTTTTAGTTTCACATGGAGTGTTCAGAAACAATTTTGGATCCTTAGTACACAACGGCCTTTCTTGAGTGCCAATAACAATTGGAAATAGATTAAACTTTCATAGACATGAAAATCAGTAACTTGAGGACTGTTACATAATTATTGGACATGGTGGATTATGTTGATTTTGATAGACTTGTTTTGTCTTTTAGCATGGCTAAGCATTATTTATCTTCTTCACACTACACAGATTGAAGAGAGTCCTATATACACTTGTGTACACTCCTTTAGGAATCTTATGTGATGATACCTTAAATTCCTAGTGGCACAAGAAGCAGTTACAAAGTTAGACTTAGTATTGTGACAGGAAACAGTTTCATAATTACACATATTCCATACTGCAAAGTGCATAATTATCTAGTATATGTGTGTGATTTCCTGAAAAACTCACATGCATCGACATCTTTTATAGGGATGCACATTATATACTATTTCATCAGTCTATGGATCAAATGCAAATTGATTCCTTACATCAAACTTTGTACAGCATTTTCTTATAAAAATCTTCCTTACACTTTGTTTGTGTAGTATTTGGTGTATCATATAAATGCATGTATTTAACTACTTGCATACCGTAAATCTCTTTTGCAGGTCCAATTGGCATGGGAAGAAAAAAGTCATTTTCACACAAATGGGGTATACCAATAATTCAGGTATTATATCATTATGGTGACAGAATTGTGAAGTTTGGACCCTATTCATTGTCATCACCTTATGGTGGGATACACTTTGTCATGAAGCATTGGTCTCCAGGGTGTAGGACTTGTGGTTTGGATGCACAATGAATGTCCAAGGATAGTCCCTGGATATGGCATATTCGACATCAATTTTATATGGACTCAATTAGGTACACATCTCTATCTAGTGCATGTTACTGAAGCATGTGGGACATTGCACCAACATAAATTACGGGATATGCATATTTTTAGACAAAAAATCACATACTTTGGGTAATTATCTAGTCCTCAATTACATACTACTATTCATATGATTCCTAAGTAAGAAAATTATTAATCAACCCATGTATTTGGACACCTTTCTTTGTCTTTCTGCTTGATCCTTTTAGTCTTAAACCTCTTACTTGCTTAATCTACTTTATTACACCTTTCGTCTTTTATCATCCTGGACACCAACACGTCAGCCAATATGCTAACACCAGACACCCTCGTCCCCTCTGGGTGCCCCCTATAACCTCTTTGTACTTTACTCACACTTTTTGGGTCCTTTTTAGTCTATTTGAGCATCTTATATTTTTGGTAGTTGGCCTTTTTAGGAGTTAATTACAAAATTTAAGTAAGGGGATCATATCAATATAAAGTTATGTGATCATAATAAAGGACCAAACACTAAACATCTAGCTATCACCATCTAAGGTTGCATCCATCTAGGCATCTAAGAGCTCTATTTGCATCCATATAGCACAATCTCAAGGGACAAAAGGTTAGTTCTTCTGCATCACACTTAATAGGAGGGAAATCTATTCTATTCCATGCACACATTTACTATATATTCTTTACATATAGCTACTTTACTCACTGTTATGAAGTGTGACATGCACAAGAGCCACCTAGGGCATAATTTTGCACACACACACAAACATAACTACATTGGGTATTGAGATGTAGTGCAATGCACTCAGTCATAAGTTAACCATTGTGACAACTGAGGATAGTTTGAACCCTCATTTTACATCTTTCTTTTTTGGGATTTTGATGTCTATTTGAGGGTTTTGGAGGTGCTTATATTTTATTGCAGGTTTATAACGACCTCAACTGATATTACAACGACCTACATGAGTGAATAAAGGAGACTACAAGTGAAAACACTATTGGGACACCTTCAGAGGAGGTTTTCTGAACTTTTTCACAGACTAAGGTGAACTCAGAAACAAGCCTAGGGTGCCCAAAGGTGCCCCTATCCCTCTCCAGGCACCCCAGTCTAGTCAAATCTATTGGATCTAAATTTTTGTAGGCTTTTGTGTGATGCTATTCCACTCTTGTTTAGTCTATCATGACTACGACACAATATAACAACCTCTTCGAATAAGCTAAGGCTCTTATAACCCTCTTTGTAATGATAGTTTCATATTTTCTTTGCTTAGTTGCTTGGGTATTATTTCATTATTTCAGTATTCATTCATTTACTGTAAACTTGCATTAAATTAGGCTATTATTTCATATATTAACATAATAACTAGGTTTTGTACGAGGGTTTGAAGAAGTGTAAGTTGAACCATTAGTATCTATCAGTTGTGGCATCAATAATTTAAAGATCATAACATCATAAGGTGGTTGAGTAGGTGTTTGATCATCTTGGGGGGTTGTAGCCTCTTTGTGGAGTTAGTGCCTCACAAAATTAGGGGTTGGTGTTCCTTGTAGGGTTGTAGCTCTACTAAACTAGGGGTTGGTACTCCTTACGGGGTTGGTGCCTCACTAAATTTGAAATAAATCAATATAAAGATTTTATTTCACTGGTTTTTCTTCCCCTTGAGGGTTTCCCACTTACATCTAGTGTTATTGTGTTGATTTTATGTTTCATGGTTCATTACATTTACGATATTTGATGATGTGCACACATTAATGGTTGGATAAGTGAATTTGTGATTTGGTTGAATAATCTAAAATTTTGATCTAAGTTTTGTAAGGACTAATTCACCCCCCTCTCAGTCCATTGTCCATTGTTCTTCTAGCATGTTATATTTATTGTAGTGCAATCAAAAGTTGGCAAGCATGCTTTGACAATATTTTGCTTGAGTTTCATACTTTCTCAAATGCTTGGGAAATGTCACTTTGTTGCTTATAGGATGATAATGGAGAATCCTAAATATTGAAGGATACTTTATACTAGTAGAGGGTGTTGCCCTAATGGATGTGCATGAGTTATTTAAATATTTAGGGAGCTTTGGGTGCCTTTTGTGCTAGCTTTTACATGAGTTCATAAAGTGTCAGGTCCCTGAACGAGGTATGTTTTACTTGCTTATATATGCTTCTGAAGGTTTTTGTGACATGAAAGGCTGACCAAAGGGGTGTTTTTATTCATATGAAGGTAATGGAATTGAAAGAATTAATGGAAAACATATTGTTCCAAAACTGTACAGTAGGGTCAATATGAAATTTTAGAACATGACCAAAACTGAAATTTTTGGATATGAGATAGAAAAACACATTTTGACTTTATGTGCCTAAGCATGGATGTTTCTAGATGCATTTTTGTAATTAAATTTCAAAAAATAATAACAGAGAGGTGTGCAAAGATAAGAAAGTACCTGAAGTGCTATCAAGGTGTGCTAAGTAATAGAGCAACATGGATTCCCATTTTCCAACGTACATAGTCAATCTTTTGCCACATTTTTATGATTCCCTTTTGAGTAATTACAATTCCTAGATGATGTTTTATTTCTAAGGAAATATGGATTCTAATTGTGAATAAATAAAGATCACAATATTACACAACATAGTAGATTTCCCAGTTTACATCTAAATTTTGTATTATCTACATACACGAGATGAGCATATAATATTGTAACTTGTAACTCATGCCCTATGAGATATCATGGAATACTTATACTCAATCTACTTGAGCTGGGTTAGATGAGGTGGAGGGGTGGGTGACGCTTGTGGGGCACGTGAAAGAGGTCTCCAGGGGGTGGATGTAGTTAGTTGAATTCAGAATATTATGTGGTGTTATGCTCCATGAGATATCATGAAATACTTACATATTAATCATGGAGATGTGCCTTAAAGATTATGAATGAATTTAATAGACAAAATGTGTGATTGGTTTCATATGTAATGTTGTAATGTGTATCGATATGTCTACTTGAGTTAGGTTAGGTGAAGTGGAGGGACAGGCGAGACTTGTTGGGTGAGAGAAAGGGATCTCCAGGGGGTGGATGCAGTTAGTTGACTTTAGAATATGATGTGGTGTTATCTACAAATGTGTAACCTACATAGTGAAAAAATCAGGGTGTCCTTCCCAAATTTTCAAGTGTTAATCTTAGTCTAGTTGGTAATTGTTATCCCAGAATTCCCTTGGTTTTCATGTCTTTATTCCTTCCCAACCATTGAAAAATATAAAATACAAAAGCACGTAAAAAATGTGTAACCTACATAGTGAAAAAATTGGCATGCCCTTCCCAAAAAATTTAATCTTAGTCTAGTTGATAATTGTTACCCCATAATTCCCTTGGTTTTCAATTCTTTATTCCTTCTCAACCATTGAAAAATCTAGAATTTAAAATAAAGTATAAAATTTTGAACTTCATACACCCTTTGCATTGTCAATGATGTGCCCATCATCCGCTTCACCATCAAGACCTAAGACCAAAAACTGGCTAAGGTATGAGCATTCAAGTAAAAAGAAAACATTGAGGAGAGAGATGTAAAACTAAATGTTGAACTCTAAATTCATTCCCTTGCTCATCGAAACATGTAAGAGAAAAATGATTGTTGACTCACAACTACATTTTAAGTGTTTTTTTACAAATTTAAAATAGAGTTTAGGACATATTTACAACAAATTTGCAAGTTTTTTATTTTTTGTTTTATTTTTTCAATTCAGGGGTATGACATGTTTATGAATACCATAACCCTGCTCTTTGGTAATATTTTTTTCTACAACATGCTTACATGACATGAATGATAGGTTTATGATCCCTATTTTATTTTTTGTAGTTGTAAATTTTTTATTTATCATGATTTGATTTTATTGTTGATTGTTAAGAAATAATAACAAATAATATTGATGAGATATAATATTTTGTAAAATTCTCATTCACACTAGGTATGTCAAAATATGATAAATAAACCTAATTTTATAATTTTATATTGGATTGTTAAAAAAGAAAATAAATAAACATAAAATTTAAAAGAAGCTTACATGACATGAATGATAGGTTTATGATCCCTATGTTATTTTTTACAGTTGTAAATTTGTAAAGTTGTAAATAATATTGATGAAATATAACATTTGGTAAAATTCTCATTCACACTAGGTATGTCAAAATATTATAAATAAACCTAATTTTATAATTTTATATTGGATTGTTAAAAAAGAAAACAAATAAATATAAAATTTAAAATAAAATACATTGACATAAAAATAACTACTAATATAAAAATATAATTTATTAATACACTTATCTATCAAAAATAAATGGGCAACACTTGAATATCCTACATCTAGAACTAGTTTATCAACATGTAAATTAATTGTAGGTTTTTGGTCCTCTTTATGACTTTGAATCACATCAAAATTTTCCAAAAGAAAGCTATGATATATACTTCGGTGAGTCACGGGAAGTAGTTGTAGAACACAAATACTTTTTCAAACACTACCATTGTAGGAAATTGATATCGTTTCTTCTCCTACTACGACCACTATTGCTAGGTGGAGGCATGCCTCGACTATTGCGACGATTGCTAAGAGGAAAATTATGGGCCCTTGTGCTATCTTGATGGTCATTGCCATCACCTTCATGTAGACCTTCGAGTACTCAATGATCATCTCCATCCATAGAGTACCCATGGCTCTAGGAATTAATCGCTTGCCTAAAATAAATGATAAAAAACAATCAAATTTCTACATGAAATTAAATGAAATATTTTAATGACTTCCACGAGACGAAACAATCTATAGGACCAAATTCACAACCCTAATATGTTTTCATATTTCTTTCCATATCAGACCTCCTACAATGGATTTTGATTAAAAAAAACCTGCAATGCCGTTAAGTCTTGCTTTTTCAAATAACTCGCTTAGGTTGTCCATTTTCAGGTTGCTTTCATACTGGATATGAATATCTTCATAAGTCGTACATTCCATGATGAAGTGCCTTTTTGTCTCCATCACCCCCTTACTACAAAAATAGATAGCTTCTCCTCTCCCAATCCTCCTTGGGAATAGTCCATCTACCAGTCTCACATCGAAGATGATGTGATCCAGTCCTCAGCCGCGCAACTAACATCCTTTCTTTGCCCTTGATGGTTGCACCTAGATATGTTTTTTCATCATTTTCACAGGAGGAATTTAATTCTTTGATGTAATGAGATTTCTTTCGGCCAATCTGCCCCATCCACATGACAATCCTAAATTTTTCTATGACAAAATAGTTTATTTCTTCATTGGTGTTAGGACACTCTTAGAAATTAATGCCCCATTTTTTCATCCACTTATTGATACAAAACTTAAAAATAATTGAATTAAATAAAATAGTTCACCATTGTTAGATATGTGGTCCTCATCTAGATCATCTTTGTTGTCCTCTAAATGTATGTCTTAAAAGGCCCTCTAAGTTACACAATTAAATTTGAAATTATATAATAATAGTTATTTAAAAATATTATTTAAGAATGATAATTATTAATTAATTATAATTAGTTCAATTTGAGTCTAAATATTTACCATGTTAAGTAAGACACCTATCACGTTGAAGTTTCTCAATCATGCAAAACTCTTATTTGATTGTCGATTTATACTCATCTCTATTTAAAGCAATAAAATCAATTCCCCCTCCCTTTGCCCTAGCTATATGGTATGGCGACAACATATAGAGCTTTGTTTAACTGGTGCCATATCTATATAGTTAAATAGGGCTAGACTGATCTCAAAGCTATTCTCCACTACTTATCGCCAATTGGGGTAAACACTTCCCCACTAACGAGGAACTCTAGTTATATGTTATATATAATCTACATAGGATGCTAGTTCTACTTCTATATCTAGGGCTTGATGGGACATGGATCCAGGAGGCTAAACGCATGGAGAATTTGAGCTCCCGCCAAAGATAGGTGATTCGAATGAGAACCTTTGAGCCATCTTGACATGAGGGTGAGGGAGGGCATTGATGAGTAGAGGGTTAAACCCTGATCCCAATTATGAGGAGGCAATGACTCAAAAAATAAAATAAAAATACTTACAATGGAAATGTATGTGTGAGAAAAATTGTTTGGCTAGTGTGATGGGTGACTTTTAGCCCCCATTGAAACTTTTTATCGTTGGTATGTGAATTTTACAAACTAACCATCAAATACCTCCACACATCCTTAGTGTACATTGCATATTTTTTTTTATTGACCAAGCCTCATTCCTACTTAACTTTAATATTTCAGTATAACAATTGCTTCCTTGATGTAAGGCAGCTAAAAAAATCAAATGTGGAAATTATTGTCGTTATTCTTATACAAAATGAAAGGATGATGAAACAATCCTTTTTATTTGATCCATAATGACATTTGTTTATCTTAATGAATATGTGTAAGGTTTTTGACACCAATACTAGTGCAAACACCGCTACTAATAAGAATAACACCAACATTGCCTTCACTACCACTACTAGGTCGATGCATGTTTTGACCATTGCTTCAATGCCAAGAGGAATATTATGGGCACTATCGCTATCTTGATGACCATTACCATCATCTTCATGTAGACCTCCAAGTAGTTAATGGTCATTGCCATACATAGAGTACCCATGGCTCGAATAATTGATTGCTTGCAAAAAAATATGACAAAGAATAATTAATACTAAATCAAATGGATCAAATTTCTTTACAAAACATAAAAATGATTGACAAATAAAATTTCGTTTCTCATTGTTAGGCATGTAGTCCTCATTTGCATCATCTTCCCCGTTCTCTAAATGTATGTGCTAAAATACGCCCTAAGGTGCACAATTAAATTGAAAGTATTTTTTTTTAAATACAAAATGGATCATTATTAACTAATTAAAACTAGGTCGATTTGAATCTAATTTTTTATCGCGCTAGGTAAGATGCCCATCCCATAAAAAGTTCTTTTAATTGTGCAAAACTCCTTTGATTTGATTGTTGATTGATACTCTTTGGTTATTGATTTTTTTTTCATATACAACAACAAAATTAAAATTAAATAGCAACTCAAAAAAACTAAAATTAAACAACTCATAAAAATAGAAATTAAATAGTGACTTATAATAATAGTAAAAATTAAATATTTACAAAGCCAATGTATCTATGAGAAAACTAGTTTGGCTAGTGTTGTGGATGACTATTAGTCGCCTCCACATTTTTTATTACTACATCAATTGACCACAAGCCCTTTTGGTTTGTGAACATTTGCAAACCGGCCATTAAAGAACTCCATACATTGACAATGTACATCTAACATGAAACATTTATAGAATATTGTTAAATAATTTAATAAAGACATAATTAAATGAAATATAATTCAAAATTAAGTAGCAAAATTAGCTTGACACAAATAAAATTATCCTTTCACAACCTCTTCCCGAGTTCTTGCTCCCTTGACATTGATTTGACCATTTTATGGTTATCTCTCTCTCTCACCTCATGGCCTCTGTTGCCAATTGTGAGAGTTGTTTTTTACCTAGGCATTGACCCCACTTTGTTGTAATTTGTAAGTACAACCATTACTTCCTTGTTTCAGGAATGCTAAAAAAATAAAATGGGAAAATATTTTGTCATTTTTCTTGTATAGAATGAAAGGATGATCTTACAATCCTTATTAGTTTTATCAATAAACATGTCCATATATGTTTATCATAAGGGATATGCATATGGTACTAACCTCAATCTCGGTATCATAATAATTTGTTAAGAACCCTAGTGATACTACATTTACAAGAAATAGATGAAAAGAATATTATTCTTAAAAAGTACATAAGTTAAAAATACATATTAAAAATATACGTAAATCAATCATTAGGTTTGGTTCTATATGCAAACTAAAGCATTGAAGCATGTGGATCATGAGATAGTTGCTTAGTAAATTTTCCATGCCTACAAACATTGTATCATGAGTCAATAATATATAACAATATTTAGAACCGGTCAAATAAAGTGGGATCCCACCTTTGTCGTTCAATAAGTGCAACAATTAAGGCCTAAAAAATCAAATATATTATTTATTAAAAAAATAAAATTAAAATATAATTAAGAAAAAAGTAATTGAAAAAAGAGATCATTACAAAACTTATAAAAATACTCAATAAACCTAAATTTTAAAAACACTATAAGAAAAATAAAATAGGCATGGTACTTCCACCTGTAAAACGATTTATCAAGTTGTTCTTTGTAAAGAAAAAATTATGGTCAGTACACATACGTGGTTTGAGAGGAGATTCACCCTCCTTGTCTCAAAATATTTGAGCGGTATTTCAAGATGACATTTGGCCTTGAAGATCACTCATTATTTTTGGCCAAATATGATTTACCACCAAAATAAATCAAAAATGAAAAAGAAAAAAGAAAAAAACCATATAAACCCAAAAAATTACCCTATTTTACAAATTGTAAAGCCCTAAAATATCCCACATGTTTGCTGCAAAATCATAAAGATGAAACAAATTTTGTAAATCCTCCAAATGATCATAAAATATATTTTAAAAGTTCTAAAACACCTAACAAAATTACACACACACACACACACAATAAATCTAAAAAATGCCCTAAATATTCAAAGCAATATACCCTTGAATTATAAATTATATAAAACCCAATAATTTCATTTGGAAATCAAAAGAAAAACTAAATATAAATAATATACCCTTAAATTTGAAAAAATAAAAATAATTTATACATGATTTACCCTGAACTTTTCAATAGAAATCCCCTAAAAATTGTAAAACTTTTACATGATAAACCATTATTTTTGTACTATATATCTCCCCCAAATAATTGCATTATTTACCTCTAATACTTTGTACTAAAAAACTCCAAAATATTATGCTAAATTAACCAACATACATTTTAAAAATAATAAAAATGGAATATAAACTCTACCTCTTCTTCTTATAACTTAAAGGCATGCCCTCCTACAATTATAAGTGGATGTCCCCTCATAATGGATGTCCCACATTTCCAATATGCATATATAATATCAATGTATGATATTATTTATTGCATTTAGTTATTTACTTGGATTATTCTAAACATGAGGATTCAAATTGCTTATGTGTCCTTACCCTTAGGGAGTTACGTGACCACTGTTATTAGTTAGTGGGAGTTACCTTTTGACCATTATTTTTGGTGGCAAATCTTTGACCATTGTTCTAGGCTGCGATTACACTTTCTTCCTCCTATTTGTAACACCTATTGTAAACCTATTTTAAGTGGATTTTGGAATACAAGATTGTACATTATTGTCATGTTTGATTTCCTACTCACAACAACTCCATGCACTTCCTTTCTTATTTTTCTTGTTGAACTAGTGCATTTGTTGATCTAGTGATCTTGGAAAACGCTCTAATCTGGTATCAAAGCTACATTACTATTCGTTTATCTGGTTTTTCATTTGTTAGTTTTTTAATAAAATTAGTGATACACGTATAGGAGATCACAATTTTTGTAAGTATTTTATTTTGTGTATTTAGTTGTTGGTTTGTGTTAACTTGCTGATGTCTGCTAGGTTTCAGACCATAATCTACAGTACCCTAAAATATTTAAAATTGTACACATTTTAATTTGTTTAAAATAGTTAATATTTAACCCTTAAAAGGATATTTTTCCATTGAGTTGCATGTAGGAGTGTGTAGGTGGATTGTGTAATACTTAGTATTGCTTTGAGATAGTCCTTGGTTCAAATCTCACCTCGGTTCTGATTGAAATTTCTTTTAATCAAGTGCATCTAAATTTTTGTGCAAACATTTAAAATGGTGATTTAATATAAATTGTATTAAATTTATATTTCAGAGTAACTACTGTAGCATATAATATACAAGTGATAAAATACGATAAATGGACAAAAACTAATCATGCAATAATATGAAACCCTAAATCTTGAGAAGGAGATAGGGTGACTTAGTTGATTTTACACAATCTGGAGATGATCTAGGTAGGTGAATAGCTAAAAAAACCTGAAGTAGTGTCGTCAAGGCTCACTTGAAGTTTTGGAACTTAGAAATGTGTAGGACAGAAGCGCCCATGGGAGGACAGGAGCGCCCAGGTGCTAGTGTCTGCCTAGATGCTCAGGTTCTTATCCTTTCTACACAGGAGAAGCTTCATTGTTGATCTTTGTTTATCACTGTGGATTTGTTCCAATGTCATTGTTCACACCTATAACCTATAAACTAGATACCTAGTTACACACACCTAGAAACCACATCAAACCTAATAAATAAGATGCAGAATGGGGAGTTCGAATGACCCCAGTGGTCACTCGAAGAGTGAAATTAGTATCGAGCGCTGCACTACATTTCAAACTCTATGCAGTTCTATGTGAATATGTGTGTAATGATGCCTTAGGATTCCCTTGTGCAAGTTGCACAATGATAGCGGGATAGATTTAGAATATAGCAAATGTATAGAATGTGTGAGATGGAATAGAATGAACTTTCCCCTCCTATGTTGTGTATACAGAGTGATGTATCCCTTGTCCCTTATATGGATGTGCTAGATGGATGCTTTGCAATGCTCTTGTGCCTTTGAATGCAAGTTTCGGTGATAGTATGTAATGCTTAGTGTTTGGGCCCTTATTTGACAACAATAACTATGTTTATATATATATATATATATATATATATATATATATGATTCCCTTGTTTGAATTTCATAATTAAAAACTAAAAGGCCCACCCAAAGGTATAAAATATGACCCAAAAGTAAAGGATTCCCAAAAGAATAAGAAGAAAACAAAGAAGGTCAGGATCGCTCAGAAGGGACAGGAGCACTTGGGCGCTTCTGTCCTAAATGGGCGCTAGTGTCAGAGGCCATAAAATATAAATTAGTTAAATATCGACAAGGATGTAGGGTGTGTAAGGTCAATTAAAGTATAATAGACAAAGAAAAAGGCCCAAACGACATCAATCACCAATTTTCTTGCTCTAGGACCTAGAAATGTACCCAAGTACATAGATTTTAAGTCTACATTTCCCCCCACTTTATGTTGTTGAGTGGATACTCAATAACATAAAGTAGATAGAATACATGTACCTTGTAATCCTATAGAGAAGAGTGTATCTAATATCATGTCGAGTGGACAAGTGAAGCGTGAAGTGATTGTAATGTGAAGCGTGGAAACTAAGAAAGGGAAGTGGACCCTGGGGGTGAAGTGTGCATGTAGTAGTGTGTTTTTGGAACTTATATTCAGTGATATGAGTTGCTTCTTGTTGCATATAAGGACGAACCTGTAAAAGAAGAGCAAAAAAGTTGTCAAAGTTCTATATATTGAAAAATAAGAGTAATGTTGAGCATGGAAAATGACTAAGTCCTTGAGAATAGAGGTTAGCGAGCACTAGAGCTATTATAGAGGAAAGGTGCATGAGGATGCGTGCGTGAGGAGAACTGGGTTTACACACTTAAGTTAGACAGGGTTACGTGTAGGAGGAAGAATGGAGAGATCAACACTTAGCCAATTTTGGGATGTGGATCTAAATATAGACTTGGAGTAGCGGCCAAGAAAGGTTTTGAAGATAAGATTGAAACATGAGGACGTGCAGTTCAAACAAAGTCTATTTTTAGAGAAGATATCATGCAGAGGAATATAAAGCAACATGCATAGCGTGGAGATAATAATAGGATTTGAACTATAAGTTAACTAAATAAAATCTATTATTAGGAAAGCTTGCATAATTTTGTGATTATCTTGTAGTGGCACATGGTTATTCTTAGCATGTAGCCTATTTTGACGATGTATAGGCGGTAAAGGGAAAGTCCCCACCCCTGTATATATGTATTGATTTGAATGGTTTAGGTATCTTCATCCATGTTTAGTAGATTTATCTTGTTGGTTTATGTGAGCACATGACTTATGGTGACATTACTATGTATGTATTTAGATTCTATGTTTTACAGTAATTAATATAATGGATCTTTGTGGCTGGATATTAGTTATTGGCATATTTGTTACTGGTTCTTGCATGGTGAATTTAATCTTGATTCTTGTATAAGTTAATCTTGCATATGGTTAAGATCTAGATCTAGTTCATGTTATGATTTATTCTTGAATGGATATTATGGATATGGAATATTTGTATGATCATGCTAACTCCTTGAACAAACTGCAATAAAAGAGGGACATGGTACTTACGCACTTCGGGTGAGTTCTCAGTTCTGGCTGAGTGATGTGCTAGCGCGTCTTGGGCTGTTCGTGAAATAATAAGACTACATTTTGGTTCTATTTTCGGGACCTCTTTTTCAGCTATTTTTAGGATGTTGCATGATGAAGACATACAAATTGAATTTGGCCAATATTGAGGATTGGTTAGAAAATTTATAGGAAGAGTATGTTCACAGATTTAACATTGGACCTAAATTTAATACATGCATGTGGGTTGAACAGAACCTGTATCATATTTCACCTATTTTCCTGTAGATTTTTACGAGTGGTTGGTAACATACGCATCAAACATAAATTGGAATTATAGAGCACTTGTTTGGACAGAGGAAGATTTATAGAATTTCCATGATGCTGATTTGACTTGGACATGTGCTTTAGATCATTCGTTGAGTGGTGTTTTGAATAAATACATTTTGGAGTATGTAGTTTCTACTTATTCCTATCCAGAGGTTGTTGAGTTTCAGTTCTTCCGCGAACCCAAAGGATCTTATTTGTGCGTTATCCCTTTAGCGATTAATATCTTGATCGTGACCCTGGATTTGGAATAGCATCCTATGGCTAACTAAACCCCACCGCACGTGGGGGTAGGACCAAGTGTGGTGAAATATGGTGGACCTGGTGGCAAAAAGGTAAAAGGAAAAAATATGACTTAATTTTAATGAAGCACGCGAGAGGGATTTAATGAAGCAGTGTGAAATTGTAGAATAAAAGGTGTTGCGGAAAGAGATGGATCGTGAAGGATTTGGAGCTCACGTGGAAGACGCGGAGCCATAACATCTAGAACTACCCCATCTAGGTAAGCATGTTAGATAACCATATTCAGTTTCAGATGAGAGAACATCTGAGGAAAGAATAATAACCACAGGCGTGCATCTGATCCTACATGACAACCTAGCCCTTGCGCTTGGTGTTATAGTTCCTGAAATAGTTATTGAGAATCCAGCTAGTATAGGTGCTTCAGTAACAACAGATAGATTTCATTTTCCATTAAGTTCAGAAGTTAATCAAGTATTACATTCATCTATGGCGGGGCAGACATCTTTTGAGTTATTTGGAGGTCTGGTTGGAGGTATATTTTCTAGTGTGACGTCAACATAGAATGTGGGCATGTAGAACGTCGGTATCACATCTGGAAGTAGTACAACTTCACAGACTATGGGATTCCAGTTTAGCACAATTGTTGGACCACAAGGTAGTGCATCCTCTGGTCCATTTCCTATTAGAGGAGGGGGATCAGGAGGATCAAGTGATTTAGGATCTGATGGATCTCGTGGTTTTCGAGGCAGAGGAAACACGTGAGGAAATACAAGTTCTAGATCTGGTGGGCATGGTCAACACCAACCCTAGCAATTATATTTTGACATGTCTCTTTGTCTCTTAGAATAAAGAGGATTTGAAGATGTAGCTGAGCACATGCATATGTGTGAGATCCTATGGTACGTTAAGGGGATTACAAGTTTAAAGCATAAGGCAAGTCAGTTTCAAGGGTACACACATAGTTGGTATAGGAAATATGATCTGAACCAGACTTGTGTAGACTATACCATGTTGCGTGATGCTTTCTTAGCAGAGTTTCATATATCTGAGTTTGAGAAAAAGAGCATCAACGCGTTGAAGGACATCAAGCAGGGAATGGTTGAAAGCATAAGAGAATATGATGCCCACTTAAAAAAATTTATTATCAAAGTTGTCTTATGACATCCACTCGAGTCAACATTCCCAACAATTTTTTTGAGGTTTGATCACATCTTTCATAAGGGTGCTCTCACACAAGACTTATACAGACCCGTGTGAAGTGCTCGAAGTAGCTTTACGCACTGAGGTAGTTGGGAGCATAGACACTAGATTTATCCCATTTTTTGAGGCTTAAATTGCATCTATGGCGAAATAATTAGAAAAATTATCAGCTAATTCAATTCATGAGACACGCAGTGGTATTTGGTGCACAAACTGTGAAGTAGAAGCACATAATAAGGATAGTTATCCTCGTAAATCGGTGTGCACCATGTTTCTATATTATGAGATCTGTCACTTAGATCATGATTCAAGAAGATGCCCCATGTTACAATGCACGATAAGGAAGAACGTGTTTTGTTATTGTAAGATTTGCAGGTCTACCACTCATGATACAAAGAATTACAGGTTTATCGATCAGATTCATGATGCCATTGATATTGGTGTACGTCAGACCAGTGTTGTAAACAATCCAAGGACCAAGGTGAGCATCATAATCATAATGAAGGATGCTCATATGGAGGAGGTCGAGGTAGAGGCTTCCGTGGAGGATTCAGAGGCTGCGGTTGCAGTGGTAGATGAAGTGAGCTCCCTCATAGAACATGTTACATGTGTGTATCCCCTGATCATTATAAGCACAAATGCCCCCAGAACATTATTTGCTCCTTTTGCGGAAAGAACCACAATTATGAAGAATTTTTGGATCTATATGAGCACCTGAGCAAGAAGCAAAAACAAGATAAGGATGTGGGAATGCTTAGAGTATAATGCGTTGTGGGAAATCAGTGACTGCCAAAAGTAGCACTTGATCCTGAGATGTTGCCTATGTTAATCACTACACGCGTTGAGGCTGCACACACCAAAGAAGTCCCAAAGTAGAAGCCTCTTATTACAAAAGAGGAGGTATTACATGCAAATTATCCAGACCCTACTCATCAAAAGGAAGTGTATCAAGATATCATGGAGGTTATTAGAAAATTGCAAGGTGAGATATAATTCTTGAAGAAGTAGTCGCGGAAGCTAGAGCTGTCCAAGGCAGTTGAGCTTCCTTAGAATTATGTTAATGATTTGAAGGAGGTTTGTCAGATGTTGTGACAAGAAAACATCATTCCTTTATTGGGGGAATGGTTAAGGGAAAAGATATCGTGTGTTGGATTTGAGCACGAGAGACAAATTTTACATGTTAAATTACCTCCTCACAGTCTTGATTATGACAAGGAGATCACTTTGAATGTTATTGTTGATGGATGGTTGCTGAGAAATATACTGATTGATACAGGTGCAAAAGTGAATGTACTCACTTTGGATGCATGGAATTAGATGGGGAAACCACCATTACAACCATCTTCAAATGTGTTGTTTATGGAAAACAAGACTAAACCCATTGGAGTCTTGAAGGATGTTACTATTACTATACAAGGGGCCAAGTTTACTGGGGAATTTGAGGTCTTGGTGCTTGCAGAGGTAGACAATTTTCCAATGTTGTTTGGACGCCCTTAGTGTTATGAAAATAATGTTGATTTGTGCTTCAATAAAGGATGTATCAGTTTTGAGAGCAAGGAAGAGCACGCCATCATTCCCTTAATGGACAAAAAAAATTCACCTTATATAGAACCTTTGAGTGAAGAGGATTTGAACAGAATTTATGTGCGCACCATTAGGGATCTTGAAGTACTTGAGTCATCATAGGAAGGAGTTCTCCAATGGGATAATGCACATTCTATGAGTGATACAACCAATGTTGCTTGTGACAACTGAGTACATGAGACTTATGAAATGATTGGGTGTGAGATAAAGAGTGTAGTTACATGCGTAAGTAGGTCGCATTGTGTTAAAAATTTAGGCAGTAACCAGGTACCAATGTACACTGGAAAAGGAAATCTTGAAGTATTTTTACACGTTGTGGAAGCCCCGATGACACACCAAGTGGAAAGAAGGAATATGTTGGTATATACCCTGTTTGGGACAGCCACACATTGGTGGATGGTACAAAGAGATGGTATTTTAGAGTGGCAAGAAGTGAGAATTGCTTTCTCTGCTAGATTTCTTCGGAGTAATGTACCTACCAAGACATGTGAATTCCATGGGAAGGATTCTTCTTCACATCACATTCAGCAGTGTGAGAGACTCTGGACAGAGGGGAAGTAGGCCTTACCACCTTCACTATGGGTGCACAAGTTCTACTTCACCTTGTGATGTTGCACCCACACATGGTATGTTTATGCAGAATTAAATAAACACACATGGAATTGGTAAGAATTGACTGTAGGTATAGTTCAGACATTTGACTATTTTTCCACTAAACCTACAATGAATGAGGTGTTACAGGTTATGAATCACTTAACTATGGGAGATATTGCGAATGATGAGGAACTTATTCAAGAGTTACTAGGTGAGTCAAATCTGGAGGCGTGTTTTGAAGAAGAAGAAGATACAGGTGAATAAAATCTTGGGCGGGCCTGCCTAGAAAAAGAAAAAGGGAAAATGGTGAGTAAAATCTTGTTGGTAGATCCTTCTAAGGTTGTTGTTATTTTGGGCTTAGAGGAACCTACCAACCAGAGTGAGGTACGTGGATTATTGGGGCACACAGGCTATTACCATAAGTTTATCAAAGGGTATGCTAGGATTGTCGTGCCCTTGGAAGAATTGTTTAAGAATAAAGGCAAGTTCCATTGGGGTGAAGCGCAATAGCACGCGTTTGAGACATTGAAGGAAAGGATTACTACAATGCCTATTCTGCACTTTCCTTCATAGACCAAACCTTTTCATGTGCATGTCGACGCCTCTGGCATGGCCATTGGCGCAGTATTAGCCCATCCTGAAGAAGGTATTATTGATAATCCTATTTGTTTTGCAAGCAGGAAGTTGACCCCAGCTGAACATAATTATACAACTACATAGCACAAGGCCTTGTCTATGATCTATGTGTTGCATAAGTTTAGATAGTACTTACTAGATACCCCATTTATATTTTATACAGATCAAATGAAACTTAAGTACTTGGTGAACAAGCCCATTTTGCAGGGGTGCATATGCCGTTAGATTCTGTTATTTTAGGAATTTGACTTTATAGTGGTGGTTAAGCCAGGCAAGAGCAAATCTAGACCAGATCGTGTATCAAGGATTAACTCAAGTGAGGTGCATAGAGCATTGAGGATGCAATATCGGATGCCCAGATATTTAGATTGAACCGTGTGCCCTCTGACTTAGAAGATATTGTTATATTTTTGTGAAATCGTGTGGCACCTGAAGGGATGAAGATTTTAGAGAAGAAACAACTTTCCATACGTGTCGTGCCTTATATATTGATCAATTAAGACTTATAAAAACTAGGTCAGGATGAAGTTTTGTGTCGGTGTGTACTTGAGCATGACCACAAAGCTATTATAGAGGAAGCTCATGGTGGGATTACAAGTGGACATTATGCAGGAGATGTTACTGTACACAATATTTTATTGGCTGACCTATGGTGGGAAGGATTGTATAAGGATTGTAAAGAATATTGTAAGGCATGTGATCATTGTCAGTGCTTTGGAAAGCCTAGGCATAGAGATGAAATATCTTTGAGGCCTATTGCTAGTGCATAACCTTTTGAAAAATGGGCAATTGACTTTGTGGGTCCTATTACCTCACCTCCACGCAAGACTGGATCACATTATATTATAACTTTTACAGATTATCTTACAAGGTGGGCAGAATTAGTGCCTACAAAGGATTGCATAGCAGCTACATCAGCAAGGTTCTTATGGGAAAACATCATCAAGTATGGATGCCCATTGCGTTTGACAAGTGATAGGGGTACTCATTTTCTTAATGAGACTATCCAGATATTATTGGCTGAGTTTAAGGTGGCACATCACAAAACAACACCCTATCATCCATGGGCTAATGGAACTGCTAAATATTTCAATGAGATATTAGGACATACACTGACCAAGATTTGTGATGTTGGAAGGAAATACTGGCATGGTAAAGTCTCTGTTGTACTTTGGGAATACATGAAAACTTATAAAAGATTGAACAAAGCCACACCCTTTTAATTGGTGTTTGGCATGGAGGTTGTTTTACCAGTGGAGTTCATTTTACCCTCTTTATGTATTGCATGCGCAAGAGGTTTGGCTGATGAGAAAGCACTTGAAGAGCACATTAAAAAATTGATGTAGTTGGATGAAAGGTGCATCATTTCCAGATGGAGTCAGAAGATAGAAAAGGCCAGACAGAAAAGGCCAAGAATAAGGCATGACATGATAGGCATATTAAGGATAAGAAGCTTGAAGTTGGACATATGGTTCTTCTGTATGATTCTAAATTTTTGTGCCATCCTAGGAAGTTGAAGGTACATTGGTTGGGACCGTATGTTGTGACTTACATACTTGATTCAGGCGCTTGCTAGTTAGAGGCACTGGATGGGACATGATTTTTTGGTTATTTCAATGGGAGTATGCTGAAGCCCTACTATAAATAAGTATTATTAGTGTTTGTAATAAGGCAATATTACCAGTTAGCTTAGATTTCCTTAATAAATTTTCTTTATGTGTTTCCTTTCATTATTTCTATGCTTTTTCATTTTAGTTCAGTGTTTTGTGTAATAAACACGCTTGCGCGCCAGGAGCTAATTACTATCCAATTACATTCATGCACAGAGGACCATACATACCTTTAGTGTGGGATAGGATGAAGTAATATAAAGGAAACAAGAGCATGCGATAGGAGTCCTAAGTACCAAAGGGGCGCACATAGTGGTGGTGACAATGGTTGTTGGAAAATGATAAGGTGTCATAAGGAAGATGGTGATAATAAGGACGATGCCAAAGGAAAAGTCCATGTACATGAATGAACGTGTAGGGCAACGTGAGGTAGGCAGTGCTATGAAGAACTACTTGGAATAAGATGTAGTGGTTGATGTACTTTGGTGCTAAGAGCACGCATAAGGAGGTTTGCATTCAGTGTAGTTTTACACGTCATAAGGTTACAAAGGTTACATGTATTGGATGCACGAAGGAAACACACTTGGAAAAGTAGGAAAATCCAAATTTATTGCGGTAGTATGGTGGTAGGTGGTGTTGTAATTAATGTGGTAAATATCAAAAAACTATAACTACGGGGTCGTGGTAAATCATTTTTACCTTGTGAAAAATTGCAAATGAGCTTCTACGAACTAAGGCATCCTCAAGAGTATTGGCGAAAGATCGATTGCGAGGGTAAAGATTTGAGAACAGGATTACGAAGAAGAACATGGTTGTGTGTAGAGTGATTTTGTGAAATAATTTATGTGGGTTTGGACGGTGTAGTGTGAAGAAAGGAAGGTGATCTGGTTAGGGTTTTGAAAACTAGGGCACGAATTGTAGAATTTACATAGGAGAGTTACTGTTAAAGGTTTGAGGCATCGAGGAAACTAAAGCACAAGGTAAAACTACCAAGTACCTGACCAATAATGGCACCAAGGAGGGCAACAACTATTTTACCAAAAAAAAGGGACAAGGGTAAGGAAAAACCAAATGTGACACCAAATTTCAATGAGGAATGGTATTCAAATATACAATACCCAGATGGGGTATTTATGGGGTTGGAGTGGGTTTCCCATGTAAGGAAAATGGTTATAAGTGATTATAACCATCAAACCAATTAGACTTAGAAGGACATGAATTTGGAACTAGTTTGACCCACAGGAAAGAGGATGGCTGATGATAAACCAGTGTATGATGACTCGGTGCAGAGGGCTTTGGATAAGGTCAGATTATTACAACTGTATGAACTACCATTTTTTGAAAAGCTTGAGAGATTGTACTAGTGGATAATGTTGCACGTACATGAAGATTATTTTTACTTTGCTAGAAGGAGAATGTGCATAACCCCACAGTTAATCTCAAAGTTCACTAGACTCATCTATACTACGGATTCATTTGATGATGACTTGGGTGATGACGAGGCTATCAAAGAAACAACTAAGGAACATGAATATAATAAAGGCGGGTGCATCTTTGATATCTCAAAGATTAGTAATCCGGTGATGAAGATGGTTGTGCGCCTATTTACCAAATTGAGTGGACGTGAATGTTGGACCCAATTTAATAAGAGGTGGTTGAATGTATGTAACAAGATAGCTGAGGGGACCATCTATAATGTCTTGACCTTCATTGTAGAAGATATAATTGATGTTGTGTGAGATGGAGAAAAGATAATGTATGGAAATATATTTCTCTTGATCGTATTCTTTAAGATTGGGGCACCCAATGGGCCGAACAATAACATATGGGAGTACCCTGAAGAAGAACCCTCCCCTAAAAAAAGATTTGTGACTTATATTTGTGATACTATGACACTGGCATACAAGGTGCACATAGATAAATGGTACATGCAGATGCATGATGCCTTCAACACCGAGTGGAGGATCCCAAAGTAACTTCTAGTCTAGGTAAAAGATGAGGTTGAATTTGTAGTCTACCAACAATTTTGAATTTTCAAGTTCACTCTTACTGATGGCACCAAGATCACATGGTGTAAACTAATGTTTGCCTTTACAACACAGTACTTCTAAAGTGCAGTTAATAGCTGTAAAGAGGCAAAAAAGTTGAGATTTGATTTAATTATTGTAGATCAGGAGCATCGCTAGCTGCACCGAACATTGTCTATCCAAAGAAGCATGCATGTGTGGAAAGGTATGTCTCCCATGCCATACAGATGATCAAGCCTATTATAATACTGATTGTTAGGACCAATGTAACAAGGATGTATATTCATCTGTGGCTGAAGTTTGACCAAGGCATGTATTTAGAGGATGATGTAAGTATACTCGAGGACCCTTCAAGGAGAAATAAGGTTGAGACAAAGAAGAAAAGTAGGTATGATACTCCTACAATGAGCAGGGCATTGAGCTCACAGGAATGTCATGCCACAGGGAAAAAGGAGACAGGTGTAGGTATGAGTACTTATACTCAAATGACGAGGTCCCCAGTAAAATAAAATTCTCTGGTGAGGAAGAAACCAACGGTAGTTTGGGGTTCTAACTCTAAGGAGACGAAGAGCTTGAAGCATGAAGAGACAGAGGGGGAGGAAGAAGAACGAGAGCCTGAGAACCCCCCGTGTACAATGTGCACGAGTTTGATGAGGAGTAGAGTGTGCCTTCGAAGGAGGTTAGATAAGTAGAAGTGGATGGAGAAGAAGAAGTTGGAACAAATGTGCAATATACTACGCTCATATCTAGCTAAGAGATAGAGACTATTGTGGAATGAGAATTCGTAGGGATTATACAGACCTTGGTTGATCAGGAGGTGAAGCGCAGCGCTGAAGAGGAAGAAGAAAAAGAGAAATGTGGGAGTCTAGGAGGAGAAAAAAGTTTGGTGATAGGTTTTCCAAAGGGTGAGTGCATGAGTGTCAGACATGTGTATATCCCGTAAGGACCTATTATGATCTATGATGTAGATCCCAACAAAGTATTGCGCACTTGTTACCAGAGTACAGTACCGGTGGACCAACTTTGTTGTGGTCATATTTTGATAAGGAAGGTGTGTTGCCACACACGAGAAATATGGTGTCTTAGATGTTTTAGTCCCATGTCGATGAACCAAATTTTGAAGTAAGCGCGAGAACCTTAATTGATACATGTACTTCACTGAGCTCCACAGAAGTAAATCCGTTAGTGGATTCTCAATAATTAACAGATGAACAAGTGTGTAATGCATTGAATAAGGTATCAGTGGAAGTAGAGTCCAGATTATTTGGGAGGAATAACAAAATAAAAGCATTGGAAAATGAGTTACAAGAGAAGAATAAGGAGATTACCGAGAGGGAAAGGAAAATATAGGGGAAAGAATAGATTATTGTGTAGTTAAAGGTTGAGTTGTGGGAGGAAAAGGGGAAGTTACACGAGGCATATAAGAAGGCAGAGTTGATAGTAGATTCTATCATACTAGTGTGCCTAGAGTTAGCCCCCCTGTAAAGACGTATGAGACGACCCTCCATTGTTTGGAGGATTTAACACTCATAATCACGATGCAAAAACAACCCCTAGCACTTGAGTTCGTGGAAGAAGTTATGATGTGGAAGAAACAACAAGAGAAGGAACAGATTGAGGTGACCATAACTCAGTATACTCAACTTCTTATGTTAGTTAAGATTGCGGCTCATATGGCTGAAGTTGTCTATGATAACTGTGAAGATACGGATCAAGTGGCAAGCGTGCTGGTTGCCACACATGAGGCAGATTTAAAGGAGTTACAGACCAAGAACAAAGAAAATTAGGCGGAACGAGATAGGATCCTTGTCGAGGTCGAGAAGAAGAGTGACACTATTGATATATTAAGGACCTATATAAAGAATAAATTCAAGGAATTGTATCCCCAGGTAACGCACATGATGGATGCATTGGTAAAACTTGGAAAACAGTTGGAAAATTTGGTTGAAACATTCAAAGTCAAGGGTGAAGAACTAACATTTGAAGAATTCAGTGCAATGATGGGGGATTTGTTCAAACAAGTGCAGAGTGAGGTAGAGGGATGGAATGCAATTGAAGCATCATAGAATAAGGATTTTCTCATCCTCATTACACAGTGACAAAATTATTTTATGCTTTGGAGACGATAAACATTCTTTTATTCTTTATGGCTTCAAGATTATTTATTCTTTATTCATGGAGAGATTATTCATATTACCCATTTCTTGGGGTGGAAATGAAGCAAGTGTGGGGTAATGCTGAACATGGAAAATGACTAAGTCCTTGAGAAAAGAGGTTAGTGCACGCATAAGAGGCATTGCAGAAAAAAGGCACACGAGGATGTGAGTGTGAGGATAACAGGTTTTTTGCGCTGAAGTTAGAAAGGAATACGCGCAGGAGGAACAATGGAAAGACCAAACACTTAGGCAATTTTGGAACGAAAAGGTAAATATAGACTTGGAGTAGCGACCAAACAAAGTTTTGAAGATAATATTAAAACAAGAAGACTTGTAGTTCAAGAAAAGTATATTTTGGGATAGATCTCATGCGAAAGAAGACCAAGCGAAATGCGTAGTTCTAGAGCTAATAATAGGATCTGAACTAGGAGTTAACTAAAGAAAATCTATGATCAGGAAAGCTTGCTTGTTTTTGTGATTATTTTATAGTGGAGCATGGCTATTTTTAGCATGCATCCTATTTTGAGGATGCATAGGCGATGAAGGGAAAGTCCCCACCTATATATATATATATATATATGTCTTGATTTGCACGGTTTAGGGATCATAATCCATGTTTTTTTAGAGTTATGCTATTGGTTTATGTGAGCACATGACTTATGGTGACATTACTATGTATGTATTCAACTTCTATGGTTTATAACAATTAATATGATGGATCTTTGTGGCTAGATATTGGTTGTTGACATATCTGATAATTGATCTTGTATGGTAAATATGATTATGGTTCTTGTTTAGTTACTCATGCATAATAGTTGGGATCTAGATCTAGTTCATGTTATGCTATATTCTTGATTAGATATTATGGATCTGGAATATTTGTATGATCATACTAAATCCTTGAACAAGTTTCCATAAAAGAGGGACATGGTACCATTGTGCACTTTGGGTGAACACTCAGGTTTTGAATAGGGTGATGTGTCAGCGCGCACCTTGGGTTGTTGGTGAAATAATAAGACTATAAGTAATATGTGTATAAGTATGTAAAAAGTGTGTAAAGGAAAGTGTGCACCTGATGTATGAGAGAATAAAGGATAGAAAATTGTCTTGTTGCTTTGGAGATGTTGTTGGATTTGGGAGTTTTACCATTGATGGTGATTTTTTTGGACGATCTCACGCCAAGAGTGAGTTTTTTGAGGGATCTCATGACAAAGGTGAATTTTTGGGTGACCTCACACCAAGAGAAGAGTGTTGGGGAGAGAGGTATAGATTTTCTCCTTCCATGATGCTTCTCGAATAAGCACTAATACTAATGGTACTGCATGCTTTGTTCATATTTTTCCTATTGTTCCTCTTTGTAACTAATTGACTGTATTCTGTAACTAGCGGCAAGTTCTTGCTACTGGATAATTGTTCTAAAAACTATTGTAAAGTGTGTCAGATTGGGAAAATGATACTTTTTTCCCCCAAGACACGAGTGCCTAGGGGGGACACAAGCACCCACTGCTACTGTCTAGGACTGGGTGTTATTGTTTGCTCTATGTTTTGGACCCAAGTCTGTTTCCGAGCCAATCTGTATCTGTATGCTTTTGCTAATTTTGTATTTAATTGTAGCTCTAAGTTGTTGTAGGGGTTATTTGTTCACCCAATAGATGCCCCCTATTTTGAGGTATATGTAATGACTATAGGATAATTTGATCCAAAGGAGAGGACCTGATACACATATCCATATCTAAAGTTGATACCTGTAAGGGTAGGGGATATGCATGATAGAAACCAAGGCACATGCAAAAAATAGGCTAATAATAAGAGTTATTAAAAAATGAGCTAGCATGCAATAGAAGACAATATAAAAAACAACTAGGAAGACAATATGGACCACACAAAGTAGGTTTCACGTATGGGACATCATTCACAATGTCACAAGACAATCAGGGAAAAAGCAGCTATAAGAAAACAATGAACAAACAAGACACAGGGAATAGCCCACAAACAATAGAAAATAATAGGAAGGAAAAAGTGACAGATGGTCATGGTGGAGTGTAAGAGTAGCAAAAGTAGATACCCCCAGGAGCCTCAGTGGGACTAGTAAAGAGTTGTATCGAGCATCATGCATCATGTATGAATATGCAAAAGGTCTTGCATTCACCTAAAGATACCAAGTGAACGCACATGTGTATATAGAAAAAGATAATGACATACTAAGTATCCAGATAACATAGGAAACAAAGTGTAACATGTAAGTAGAATAAGCTAATAAGAGTAAATGCAACCAAGATATGAAAATGTTGTACGAGTGTGATGGTGTGCTGCGATGTACAAGATGTGAAGAGAGGAGGGGCCATGTTTCCCCCAGTAGATGTGTATGAGATGAGGTTCATTTAGAAACGCCCCCTCAACAGTCAAGAATGAACCATAGAACAAGAGTGTGTCATTGGGAAATGAGTGTTATATGTGTGGAAGATGTATCGTGAAGCACTGAGCGTGAAGTGTAGAAGATGTGAGGTTCATTTAAGAATTAGACCCTCAACATTTGAGTATGAACCGTAGAACTAGATTACATCATCAAGTAATGAGGATAAAGTATGTGAACCACCGATGTGATGATGGTCGGGAATGATAGTCATGCAACACGAAGTGAGAGAGAGTAATAGATGCTAGGAAAGATGTATCATGAATAAATGACCATGAAGTGTGGCAAGAGTAGATGATTTGAGGTTCATTGATGAAGTGTGCCATTAACAGTTAAGTGTGAAGCATAGTACTAGAGTATGTCATCAGGTAATGATGGTACAATGTGTGTACCAAATATGTGAGGGTGCTTGAAAAGACTAGACATGAAGTGTAGAGTGTGATGTGTAGTAGTAAACACTAGATATAATTGATAGTGGTAGAGGGGGGTGAAAGTGTGATTCCACCAAGTGTGTGATGTATAGAAGGATATCTAATGATAGTGAAGGGAGAGGGGCACCCACCTGATATCTGGGGATAAAAAGGCATGTGACCATGGTATAATATTGGTGATGTAAGAGAGTAAATATGTGCACGCGAATGATACCAATTTGGTGAAGGAGGTGGAGGACACATATGAGAAGGGGTTGCCTAAGTAGGGAAATTATGTCGGAGGGGTGGACTAATAGACCGATGAGGATGATAAGGTCATGTGTGAATAGGAGAGATAAGTATAGAGATAGATTTAGATTTGAGAAGCATAGTTGACCTAGATGCCATGACTGGTGCAAATATAGATGCAAGAGTGGGCCAAGGTAATGGTGTACTTGATGCAATACCCTTAATGGTAACAAATTACTTGTTATGGATGAACTTGAGACATAAGTGATGCATGGAAGGGATGGCCTAGGTAGCACAGAGCCATGGAAGAGCTAAGATCATGTCACATTCTTCGATTGTAGATGTAACAATGAATGGTTTAATCACAGTAAGGGGCCCAAATGTAATTTTAAGCATGACATGACTATAAGAATTAGGGATTGGAAATGTGATTAGGTAAGTTGGACACTTGATAGCTAATAATAATGTAATATAGCATACATTGGAAAGTACCAATAGATATAAAAAAATATTTTTGACAACATAAGTACCAATAGAAGCATTGATATACAAAAAATCAAAGGAAAATGTAACATAGTAATCATGATCCAAAAATGTGACAACTGGTGATGGTACATCAATAGTAGCAAAAATAAAATAGAGAGGCCCTGAGGAAGGAGGATGTATGACATGATATACATGGTTTGTAGAAGAATCAATACCTTGCTTGTCTTGTTTGGGAAATGGGTCATTACAAATTTTAAGTTGTTGATTTTCATTGATCAGTTTAAAATTAAATAGCTCAAGGAGCTCGATCGCATTGTTTCCAACAAGATCTTGAACGAGATGTTTAAGCTTAAAATAGTGATCAATATAATTCTTGTTTCATTTATAGTAGTCATAATGTGCATTTTCATCATAATTATGGCCACATGGGTGAGAATGATCGAGATTGAGCTATGGAGGAAGAGAATTGAGATTACTTTCGATAAGTTACAGTAATAGGAAATGAGGTGCATAAGGTAGCTTAGTAAAATTACACTTTTTAGGTTGCAATTGAATCTTTTCTAGTGTAGAAACAACGTTAAAAGTGGATTTTAATTCAGTAGGCTTACCATAGGGTTTGAAGGTAGATTTAGCTTGAAACCTGTTAGAGGATATAGATGAAGAAGTATAAAAAAATATCAATTTTCATATGGATATAATATTTCTTTCACATAACTTAACTATATGGCATAGGTGATTGAATGATGGAGAAGTATCAAAGATGACACTCTCTTGAAGTGGAGGTAAGATAATTTTAATAAATATATCTTGCAATTTTGAATCAGCTAGCACATTAGTCATCTTAGCAAGGTTTCTCTTATAGTGTAAGACATAGTCCACAAAACACTCATTAGATCCTTATTTGATTTGAGCTTATTGTGAATAGGATATTTTAGTACTGGTATTTATAGAAAAGTGAGCAAGTAATGCATCAACTAATGATGTGAATGATGTTACCGAATGAACAGGTAGATCATAAAACCATCGCATAGTGTAATCTTGTAAGATTTGAGGAAATAACTTAGCCAATAACTTCATATCATCCCCATAGTCAAGACATTCCAAATGAAAGGATCAAAGGTGATCCTGTGGGTCATCATGGAAATTAAAGGTGGGAAGATTAGGTGCAATGAAGTTGGGAGGGAGCGGATAAGAGGAAATGGTGGGTACAAAAGACTATGAAGGAGAAGGGAGGAATCTAGAGATGGAGATGAATGTGAAGTAGATTGTTGTAATTAAAAAATTTGGGATTGTAAATCATGGTATAAAGAAGCTAGGTCATGGGTACCCAAAGATAATACATGTCATGTGTGGGAAGTAATAGGGGGTAAGGTGATTAATAGGAGTAGGCATAGAAACATACATTTTAGACGTAGGTTAAAGGGTGGTGGCGGAATTAGGATGATGTGTCAAAATAGGAAGAGAAGTATCATTAGAGACCGATAGGTTGAGCTTAGCTAAATTTGTGATGTCTTCATGGAAGTAAATAATAAGAGATCTACGTCTTGAGGGTGTTCAATGATATGAGCTTGGAGATCATGAAGATATTCATTGGTAAAGGGTTCATAAGTCTCAGTCATGGATGAAGAATGCCTCACAACAAGGTTGGGTTTAATTGAATGGGTTCACCAAATGATTTAATTTAAATTGAATTAAATACATATTTCAGATTAATTACAATAATGAATGATACAAAATGATAATATATAGTAAATGGAAAAACAATAAGTAAGAAATAAATGAAACCCTAAGAAAGAGGGAGAGAGGGTGACTTAGCTAATTTTGTAGAATCTTGAGATGATCTAGATAGGAGAAATGTTGAAACAAATTGTAAGAATCATCATCAAGGATTACTGAAGGTTTTGATACTTAGAAATGTCTAGGATAGAAGCTCCCACAGGAGGACAGGAGCAGTCAGGTGATATTGTCTGATCTAGGCTCCAGTGTCCAGTCAAGTGCTAAGGTTTAGTCCTTTTATATTGAAGGAGATCTATTATTAGTTTCCCTTTTTCACTCTGGTTCCACTCCTAGATCTTCGATTGTACCTATAACATGTAATACAATTATCTATCTGCACATGTCTAATAAAAAAGATGCAAAATTTAGAGTAGGAATGACCCCAATGGTCACATGAAGAGTGAACTTAGAACTGAGCACTGTAACTACATTTCAGAATCCATGTGGTTATGTATCTAGTGTGTGTGTAATGATGCCCTAGGTTTTCCTTGTGTAATTTGCACTATAATAATGGGCTATATCTAGAATGCTCCAAGTATTTAAATATGTGAGATGAAATAGAATATACATCCACTCCTATGATTTGTATGTAGAGTGATGCATCCCTCATCTCTTGTTTAGATGTGCTAGATGGATGTTTTGTAATGCTCTTGTGTCTTTGAATGCAAGCTTAGGTGATAGTATGTAATGCTTAGTGCTTGGCTCCTTATTTGAGAGCAATAACTATGTATATATATGATTCCCTTGTTTGAATTTTGTAATTGACAACTAAAAGGCCAACCCAAAGTTGTAAAAGAGGCCCAAAAGAGTAATAAGAAAGCAAAGAAGGCCAAGAGCACCCAAAAGGGATAGGAGTGCCTAGGCACTTCTGTGCTAAATGGACGCTAGTGTCTGAGGCTATAAAAGATAAATCATTTAAATACCGATAGGAATGTAGGTGTGTGATGTCAATAAAAGTATAAGAGACAAAACAAAAGTCCCAAAAGACATTGTCAATCACTAGTTTTCTTGCTTAGGAATCATATATATATATTAGTATGCTCTATGACCTAGAAATGTACCCAAGTGCATAGATTTTATGTCTACAAATGGCCCATTAACAATGGAAATAAAAAATTGTATTAACTTTCGATAGGAAGATTGGATTTAAGTTCCATTTTTTTCAAAAGTAATTGTTTTTTGTGCTCATTCCATTAGAACCATCCATTTTGTAATCACACTAAAATTATAAAGATCCAAAATTTGGGGGAGTTTATCAGAAATAATTTTAGGGGGTCTTATGTGTCTTTTTTCATTCTGTTTATGCCTTGTTTTTTGCAATAACAACAAACTTAGTTCTACATTGTGGATGATAATGTGATATGTCCTCTCACACCATTTAATTATCATGAATGGACATTTAAAATTTAAATTATCTTAAGGAGAAAAGGTTTACGCTGGATTACAATGGGTGTTGAGACCGAACCATATCCCAATGCAGAAAAAGTTAAATTTTTTAACCATTGTAATGAAGCCTTTGGATTGTTGTGTCTTTCATGTGGAATCTACCAAATTACCTAATGAAGCCTGAATATCTTTGGAAATTCTCTTTGGGAATCAATGTGTGATGAGAGATCATGAACTCAAGAACGAGCTCATTAGTTTGAGTCCTAGCAATTTTTACACCCTACATGATTTCTTCACTAAGTTCAAGTCTTTGAGATTGTAGTTAAAATAATGTGGCATAGATAAGAAAGA